>CALNHX010001954.1:0-198596 GCA_940337035.1 Agriotes lineatus
GGAAAAAGATAAAATATAATGTTAATTACTCCTGTAGATTTTTTATTATTTAACTAAAGGTTATATGTTTTTTATGCAAGGTGCTTTTAGGAGAAATATTTTTCAATGATAATTAATATTTATTTGAATGGTTTTCAAAAACTCTAATCTGGCACTGTTAATGAATTACTGTTACAAATATCCTGCAATGTTCTTTTACATTTGTCTAAATGAGGAGATTCTTTATAACTTGTAAACTGGATAAGGAAAAATTTCCTTATTTAGACAACTGTAAGAGAACATTTACAGAATTTTTGTTACAGTAATTTATTAACAGAGGATGACGCAAAGACAATAATTATGTAAGACATCTAGAAACAGGAATTCTTCCAGATTGGAAGACTGAAAAATATATAGGTGCTTCAGATATCCAACCTATTATTATTAATTTAAGTGCAGAATGTCTAGCGAAGATAATGATGAAGGATCTAGGTCTAGGACAACTCGGCGCCGCCATTTCGGCTCCGCCATCTCGGCGCGGAACCAGCTCGGCGCCGGGATAACTCGGCGCGGAGTCATCTCGGCGCCAGCCAACTCGGCGCAAGGCCATCTCGGTGCCTAATTTAAATCCGCAAACTACAGTGTGCACTACGTAAGAAAATTATTATAAACAAATAATAAATAAAGTGATCGCCTAAAAGGTGGCATCAAATACAAAAAAATTATTTAGAATTTCTTGGAAAATCAAACACCAGAGCTGGCTGCAAAGTGATTACAAATAGGCCAAACAAAAGTTGTCACGTGACTTCCGTTATCAGTAAAATTCAACATTTAAAAAAAAATAATTACGAAAAATGCATTTACTAGCCAAGATAGGGACAACTGTTAAGTGTTTTATAAAATTGTGCCGCCTCGCTTGTAGTTGTGCGTTGTACTATGCGCATTTCAGAATTCTTGGATCGCGCCTGTCGTCGCCACTTACGTTCCGTCTGTCAACGTGGCAGCACGCGAACCGGTCCACACCGAGAAACGTTAATTCATTGTTTAAATGTTCAAATGTTTGTGTACTAATTTATTGCGAATAAATTACCTACTTTGCTTTCAACGTGTGTATAATTTAGTAAAGAAAATCAATACAGTCCATTAACGTCCAAAGCGAGCTAGCAATCAGGAATTTTCCAAACATAACGGAAAACTGAGAGGCTCCCCAACAACAACATTTACGAAAAAAAGTTGTTTTCTGGCCTTGAGATTGTTGAGTCAGCTAAAACTAACACACAATAAAAACCGTATGGAAATCTTGCTTAATTTCCGAAAAATTGTACTTTTTGGATTTACACAATTTCGAAAAACGCCATTTTTAACTAAGTAAAAATCACTCAATATATCTAATACGGGCTAAATAGGTTTTTAGACAAGCTGTCATCCTGTATAAAGTAAAATGTAAACATTACCAGTATTTTTTTATATGTATTTATATACAGGCTGATTTTTAAGTTGATTCTTTCCGTTTACCAGGAACTAAAGCTAAAAAATTAGCATTGTTTTATTTACCACTTTTCCGAAATATCAAAACTAACGGAGGTACAGGGTGTTAAAGTTTCAAATTAAAAACTAAACTTTGGCGCAAAGGCGGCTGGACAATTTTAATTTTGTTTATCTCTGTTGTCAAGCAATGACTTGTCAACTAGTTTTCCATTGTAATTTTCTTAATGTTATTGCTAAAATAATGGCTCATGTTTATGAAAATAATGAATGAGTAAATATGCTTATTATTTACTGGGAGTGTCGTCAAAATGCCGTTGCCGCATCGCTCTTATACGCGGAACGTGTGTGTAGAAGCGAATGCTGATAATTTTGAACATGTAATTTAAGTTAGATTAAGTTTAATTTAATTTTCGTTAAGTAATTTTAGTTCTTAAATTGAAACTTTAAAATCTTGTACCTCCGTTAGTTTTGATATTTCGCAAAAGTGGTAAATGAAAAAAAAGCTTACATTTTTTAGCTTTATATCCTGGTAAAAGGAAAGAATCAACTTAAAAAGCACCCTGTATATACAGTTGTCCCCGGATAGGTGAAACGACTCTTGTAAAAGGTAAAACAATATCGATTTAAATTTCCTTTTTTTGGGTTTCAGCCCTGCTTGGTTAAAGGCGAATTTCTAACAGCATTTCAGTCTTGAAAAATCAAGTATGCCTTGGAAATTTTCAAAAAACTGTTTTTATTGTAGTGTAGAGTGCCTTTTATGTAGCAAATACGACAAAAAATTATTAAGAAAAGTTGTTTAGAATCAACATCTAGGCTCCTATACCAAATTTCAAAATCCTCGGCCAACTTTGATCTCTCACATTTTCTTTTATGCTTAGGTCCCATATCAAAGAATTTTACTTTTAACAAAGACTGCTATGGAAAAAAATATTTTTGACAAAGTTTTTTATTTTATAATAAAAAAACTTTGTTAAAAATAAAATTGTTGGTTTGGGAAATAAACATTAATGAAATATTTGTCACATAAAAGACACCTTACTTAGTTAGAAATTGGCGTTTTTCAAAATTGTGTAAATCCAAAAAGTGCTATTTTTCGGAAATTAAGCAAGATTTCAATGACAGTTTTTATTGTGTGTTAGTTTTAGCTGACTGAACGATCTCAAGGCCAGAAAACTTTTTTCGTAAAATGTGTCTCTATCTTAACTAGTAAATGCATGTTTCGTAATTATTTTAAAAAAATGTAAAATTTTACTGTTAACGGAACTCACGTGACAGCTCTTGTTTGGCCCATTTGTAATCACTTTGCAACCACCTCTGGTCGTCAGTGTTTGATTTTCCAAGAAATTCTAAATATTTTTTTTTTTCATTTGATGCCAGCTTTTTGGCGATCACTTTATTTATTATTTGATTATAATAGTTTTCTTACGTAGTTTACACTGTAGTTTACGAATTTGAATTCTGCGCCGAAATGGCCTTGCTCCGAGTTGGCTGCGCCGAGATGTTCGGCTTCGAGATGCGACAGCAAGCTTTTGAAGAAAATCGCCTAACCGGAAGTGTGGTGTTTACTCTTGAGATTTTTCATTTTTTTTTCGATTTTTTAAAAACGGCTTTAACAATTTTTTTCAAACTTTACACTTTTATTACATTTTTAATGTGTATTGATGTGAGATAGGTGGTTTTCCAGTAGAATACCTCTAAAATGGGTTTCTTTTATTTTTTCCTATTCTTTTATTAACTCCTATTTTAAATAGAACACCCAGTACATTAATACATTTTTGAATTCAGCTTAAAATTTTAGAGAAAATTTGTTTCTTCATCGAATGCTCTATTTTGTAGGGTTTCCCTAGAATTTGCAATATTTCAAAAGTTTTGAAAAATGCTTAAAAATTAAAAATCAAATTTTTGGCTAATTATAAGATCACGGTAAAAGGAAGTTGTGTGCGTGTATCAGACCAGATTTGTACATTAATAATTACTAGCAATTATTGTTAATTAAATTATAAAATTCTGCCAGCAGCGTTTATTCCTTCTAAAAATGAAAGCTGTACTTTGATAGTTTTGTATAATTTTTTAAACAAATGCGCTTAATGGTTTAAAAACTGGCCACTGGTCTGTAATAAGAGGAGGAGGGAAGAGAATTAATTTTTAGTTATTTACGTTTATGGACGAGCCGAGTCTATAATTTCGAAACTAGTGAAACCAGATAATTGCAATTTCATTTATTTATAAAATTGTACATTACAATGCTATGTTAAAATATGAATGTGCCATGTTGGTGTATTTGTTTTTTTTTTAAATAACGTAGTTTTCAAAAGAGTTAGGTTATAAATACAAATTGTAGATGCCAACCACAAATGTGATAGCACTTTTCTTAATTAAAATTAAATAGTCTTGTAATGTAAACACATTTAATTTTCTCAAAAGGTTCGATTGAAACCTGCTGCTGGACTTCGAACCATAGATAAATATAACCCGATAAGGTATTATTTTATGGATTATATCTTATATTATCTATCCTTCGAACTGATAGCATGGCACTTCTACTCGTTGCAGTTTTGCGTTTTCTTTGTTGGGCTGTAGTTTTGCGGTTCACACCTGCGTCTTCTTTGTGTATGAATTTTACTTGATAATCGGTTAGTTTGCATTATCACAGACTTATTGTGATTCGTAAAAAAGAGGAAAGGTAAGCGTAACTATATTCTGTTCATGATCTTTCTAGATGGAGATGTGTCATGGAAATTTGACATTTTTGCTAATGTGATTAGTACTTAGTATGCTGTAAATTGAAGTGTTTTTCTTAACGCCCTTGATATATCCACGGCAGCCGTAAAAAATGAAAATAATAGCTGTGCTAACTCCACGACAGTGACGTCACTGCTGCTCGTTACACCCACGGTTACACCCAAGTTACGTCACGACTGTCAGAACAACGCACATCATCGAGTGCTTGTCACTTTCGCTTGTCAGCCGGTCGCCTGTTCAGAGATAGGTACACGTATTATGCCCAAGATGTCTGATTTGTTTTTTTAATTATTAAGTTTTTAGTAATATTTGGCTATTACAGTACAGTTGACTACTACATAATACTAATTGGCTTTGTTAGCAACATTTGGCGAATTTACGAATTCACTCAAAATTTTACATAACAAAAACAACTTTTTTACTTCAAAATACATAAGCAATAAACTACGAGTACGATCAAAATTTTATAAGCGCTAAATAATATCTAGTGCATTGTATTCTGTGCCTATTGTAAAAGGAAAAACTTAATTGTCTTTTTATTTATTTATTACCCACACACACACTGTATATGTATACAATTATACACAAAGGTAGTTTATTTTTCAATTTTTATGAAATACAAGGTCAATAATTAAAACATTTTCTACAAAACCACAGTTGAATAAATTAACGAGCATTCTTTACAAACTAAGGTAGTATTTACGTTTAAGTTCAAGCAGGGGATATTTGAAAGATGACTAAACAATCTTGAGCTAAAACAATTAATAAAAAATAACTTGTCACTTGTCAAAATTTAAAAAAAATCATTGAGTGCTAAATTAGTTACTAGTGTTAAGAAAAACTAATTGAGGTTAGGTAATATATCTGTGAGGTTTACAATAATGGCATTATAAAATGGTTTCTTTTTTGTTCTCTGAATGGCATTTTTTTCTTTTTAATTATCAGAAACATCTACTTAAAGTCAAATGAATTATTGATAAAAATCACATTAGCTTTTAGTTTAAATTTTTAAACTTATTTATTTAAAAATAGGATGTAATATTCTAATACATTGGTAAACAAACAATATAACAAAAATTCTTTTATTCAGAATCAGATATTGGTAAATCTGAATTATCTGATTCTTCTGTTAAGGAAATAACAAGAGGTGGAACACTCTGAACAGGCAAATCTCCCATATATTTTTTTCAATTCTGTAAACTTAATTTTTCACAGTGAATAACACTGTTATTTCACATTTCACCTGTGAATTTGGATAAACCTTCCTTCCACACACTTTTGGTTCGCGTACATACTTTTAGAGCTGATACTGTTTCTGTTTTAAGATATTCTTATTGTAATAATTTTTAGTAAATCCCCATACCAGTTCTATGGCATTATATTGACAGTGATACGCAGTAAGTCTTAAGACTTCATATCCGTATAATTTTAATTTACTCATCAATAACATAAGTGGTTTTAGTATCATTAATTAAAGGCTTAACTATGTCCCATAATTGTTTTTATGCATATTGTCATCAAACTGAACTTTATGTTTTATCAACCAGTCTTTGTAAGACTGCTTTGAAGAATTAGAATTTGGAGGTTTCTCTAGTTTTACTGTATGATATGAGGCGTTGTCCATTATCACAATAAATTTTTTTTGTACTTGATCCATACCTGGAATAAGTTGCTCTTGAACCCATTTTTTAAATACTTCATCATTCATTGTATGATGGTAATCACGATGTTCTATTTTTGTATTCAAAAGTAAGCGACAACCTTCCTGCATGCAACACGGTAAATCGTCGTCCTTCACTTTTAATGCGTTTTTGATGAGCTTTTTCGTCATCATCATGTGTTCAGGTTCGAATCTGGGAACCGTTTTGGTATATCCAGGTTTCATCAATAAAAACAAATAGGTACAATTTCTTCAGATTCCTGCATATACTGAATATATTTCCTTAAAAATTTCACTCTCACCACTTCAACATGTAAGCTTTCACATACCTAATACTTTTTTATTGTCGCATTTTTTATAGCAAAATCCCATAGATTTGATAATTTTATAATATACAGTTGTCTTACATTCAGTATATTCCAAGTGATTCACAGCTTAGTTGTATAAATCTTTTATTGTAAAATGCTGATTGTTTCATGAAAGGGTGAATTTTGTTTGCAATTTCAGTTTTTAAAAAATGCGCATAAAAATCATCGATTTGATTTTGCGTTTTAGCATCACCTTTATTGGACCTAGTTGATGGAAAACCCTCTTCATAATTATTAATAATAGTAGGAATCTGAGATTAACTAATCTAAAATACCTTAAATTAAATTAAATATAAATAGCTTTTATTGATAAAACCACATATTACCAAAAATAAAGGCAGCTCTTTTTCCAATTTCAGTTTTAGTTAAATATAGAAAAAAACCTTTTGGTTCATTGTAGTAATCTATAACAGCTTGTTTTTCGCGAGCAGTTAACAAAGCCTTTGTACGTTTACCCTCCATTTCAGTCGTTTAAGTTTTATCATGTAATGCTACATGAAATATGACATTTGTGTGAAATAAAATTTTTGAAAAAAAAAATAATAATCACAAGTGCAGTGTAGTCAAGTTAATAAACTTAAGAGCAACAGGAATTTTTTTATCACCAACAGAATGTCAATCTGACAGAGCAGATGTCAGATGAACAGACATTATTAACGAAACATTTCAATGCTGTAGTAACTACAGTGACTATACAGGGTGTTCGGTAAAGAATGGGCCAAACTTCAGATATAGTTAATTTCGACAAAAATAAGCTGATTTAACCCAACTTACCTTAGTCCAAAAGTTAGTACTAACGGAGCTACAGGGTGTCAAAGTTGAAAAATAGTATATTATTTTATACGGAGGAGAAATATGACTTTTCATGGCGCGCCTTAGTTTACCCGCCGAACGGTAGTGAGGCGGGTAATAGAAGGCAAGCCATGAAAAGTCACTTCTCCTCCACATAAAATATGCTATTTTTTCTTCAAACGTTTTAAACTGTGTATTATAAAGCTGTTTTTTGTGTTTTTGATACTCAGATCTGGGTTTAATTTATGCATACAATAAATGTTTAAGTAGCCGTGATTAATAAATGCGAGTAGTTTCGATTGTTATACAAAAAACGTTTTGGCAGATATAAATTGTTTAGTGTTGCTGTCAGTTGTCACCGGCCAGTTTTTGAAATGCTATCGAGCTATTGTGCCGCGTACGATCATTTTAAAGAGTGGTGCAATTCAAAGAATGTAACTAAATTTGAAGAAAATGTGCTTCTAGCATATTTCAGCACAATGGCTAAGGGGAAAAAATGGAAATCATCGACCATGTGGTCGCGATATTCCATGATCAAATCGCAACTAATAATTAAACATGGAATGGATATAAATAAATATTTAAAGTTACGCGCGTTCTTGAAAAAAGCAAACGAAGGGTACTCTGCAAAAAAATCTAGAATTTTTTCGAAGGAGCAGTTTGAAACTTTTTTATTTGAAGTGGAAGATGATTTGTATTTAGGATTAAAGGTAATACTTACGTTTTAGGTAACTTTAATTTTGTGGTTTAAATATGTAATTTCCTTAGATTGTTTTATTAATTGGAGTAACTGGAGCCTGCAGATGTGATGAAATGTTAAAAATGAAAACTACAGACATAGAGGACATGGAGAATGTTATTTTGATTAAAATTCCTGACAGTAAGACTAGAAAAGTTCGATCGTTCACAATAATTGGAGAAAATTACCTCAAAATTTATCGAAAATATGCAGCGTTAAGACCAAAAGACATGCCAGAAGTTAGATTCTTTTTAAAATATCAAAGTGGAAAATGCTATAGAAGTGTAATGGGAATACATAGTATTAGCAGTGTTCCTAGAAAGTTGCAACTTTCTTAAAATTAAGTAATTCAATGGAATACACAGGCCATTGTTTAAGACGTACTTCTGCTACACTATTAATTGATGGAGGAGGTAATATTGAATCGCTAAAGCGTCACGGGGTTGGAAGTCAAGTAGTGCAGCAGAAGGATATATAGAGGAGTCACTGCGAAATAAAAATAAGAATGCAAGTAAAATATTGAATGAAGTGATAACACCTAGTGTCAGCAAGACAAATTTGATTGAACCATCAACATCTTATTTGATTACAGAAAATTTTACTTCGTCTGCACAGACTTCTGCAGTACAGCATGGTTTTAATTTTCAAAATGCAACATTGACAAATTGCACGTTTAATATTAGTTTGACAAATAAAAATGACGTTTAAATTTATATGTTTCATTGTTGTTGTGTTTGTTTGGTGTGTTATTATTTTAACGTTTTCATAGCAACACTTTTCCCTCCATGGCAGGAAAAGGAAAAGTAAAACTGCCGCCGGCGGAGAAGTTGCATTTCTCCGCAGTTAGCTCAGTCAAATTATGACCTAATTATTTGACGTTTGAAGAAAAAATAACATTTTTTTAATATCTTTCGATCACTTTCAGCTAATTTCACGAAATTGTGTATCCGGGGTTTTTTGGCATGAAAAATTCAAATTGATCAACGATTCAGTTGTATCTTCTAGAGGGCGCCACAAGCGACCATTAGGACACTGTTAAACCGCTGCAACTTTTTTGTGTCACGGTGTATATCATTTTCGACTGGAAAAATCTTTTTTCCTATCTTTTCCGCTTAGAAAAGGTATATCTTATAGCTCGCTAGAAGTAACGGTTTCCCAGAAAAACGCATCTAAAACTGATCATGCGTGTAAATTATCCTAAAGAAAAGTCAGATTATTGAGTAAATACTTTGACATCCTGTATCTTTGTTATTATCGACTTTGGTACTAGGGTAAGCTGAAGTAAATCAGCTTATTATGGTCTAACTATTACGCTGTTGCGGTATGACCAATTATTTACTCAACAATCTGACTTTACTTTAGGATAATTTACATTCATGATCAGTTTTGGATGCGTTTTTATGGTAAACCGTTGCTTCTAGCGAGTTCAATAAGATATACCTTTTTTAAGCAGAAAATATAGGGAAAAAGATTTTTCCAGTCGAAAATGACATACACCGTGGCACAAAAAAGTTGCAGCGGTTTAACAGTGTCCTAATGGTCGCTTGTGGCGCCCTCTAGAAGATAATTTAAATCGTTGATAAATTTGAATTTCTCATGCCAAAAAAACCCCGGATACAAACTTTCGTGAAATTAGCTGGAAGTGATCGAAAGATATTAAAAAAATGTGATTTATTTTTTCAACTTTGACACCCTGTAGCTCCGTTAGTACTAACCATATAGGTATATAATACACATATATTGCTAGTAGGGCCTCGGAACGCTAGAAAAACATTACGGCGCCGACATAGTCTCACTTAGAGTATAACGCGTCTCGTGCGCATGCGCGGGAATTCGAACTCCGCCTTTAAAAGCGAATTTTAAACTTGACGACTTCCCCATTGGGCGGACGACGCCGCCGCCCTTGCGCACCGCTCACCTTTATACATTGAAGAGTTGGTTGTCTGTCTCACTTCCTTGGTAAGTTTCGCACTCATAGCCGCTAGCAATATAGTAAGTATTAGATATATGGTACTAACTTTTGGACTAAGGTAAGTTGGGTTAAATCAGCTTATTTTTGTCGAAATTAACTATATCTGAAGTTTGGTCCATTCTTTACCGAACACCCTGTATAATCACTGTGTGGCCATACAGTGGTCATGTTTTCTATTGGATGAACGCAAAATCCGCCATTAGTTTTTAAGTTATGTCATTTTTAACAATGTAAAGAATATTTAGTTACGAAAAGTTACTAATTTCAAAATAAGACATTGGCATTTGATAATTTATAAAATGTAGTTTAGTTACTGACAGTGTTGGGTAGTAACTAAGTAAAAGTAACTCGTTACTGGTAACTAGTTACTTTTTAGTAACTTAATAGTAACTTAATTACTTTTGTGTTTTCAGTAATTGTAACTATAACACGTTACAATTATTTAGTAACTTAAGTAACTGAATATGACAAGTTACATTTTGATGCTACAAATGTGAAATATTTTAAAATGTTCGGTTTTTAAGAAATTATACCTGAAGCTGAAGAATTTGTGGAAATTTCGAAAATACTGACCACAGGAATACCTTCTTGTACTTAGTCGATAATAAATCATATTTGACGGATCCTATTTGGGTGGTGCCAGCTTTTTCCAGTAATCTTTAATCCTTTAACAACTAGAAGCTCTCTGAGCAGGTATGTGGATTACTGGGAAGTACATTCCTAACGCCTGTGCGCAGGTTGAGGGTGTCTAATTCAGACAAAAATACATTCACCCTCTCTACATTTCAATAATAACCAAACAATATTTTAACAAAAAATTTAAATAAGTAACCGAATACGCGATGTAGCTGCTATAGGATACTCCAATTTAATTTAAACTACATGAATTAGTAACAGATTCATTCATTTTCAACTTCGGTCTATAATGTATAATGGTTATTTATATTTTACAGTACAGTAAACATTGCACTCCCATTCTTTGACCAAAATGATTTAACAAGAAATTTTTGTCAACTACACGAAAAAATTGTTTCCATTTTTATTTTAGATTCACAGAAATTTGCAACAATTCTGACTACACTCTGGCGGCGGTTACTTATCCTTGGTTTAAATTTGAGTGTATATGTGATGCAGAAAAGACACAAAACGCTGTTACATTATTAGAAAATAAAGTAAAAAATCGTGCTTCTACTTCATCAGTTTGTCCACTTCCCAGTCCACAAAATAATGATGGAGACAAAGGAGAACACCATTTTTTTCTTTCAAAACATTAAAGCGGCCCAAAAATATAGACGAAACTAAAACATATATGAAGTGCGATTCATCTAATTTAACAACTTTAGATAAATTTCCAACGATTAGAGAAATATTTATTAAATATAATACTGCCCTCCTTCCAGTGCTCCAGTAGAACGATTGTTCAGCACTGCAAAAGACGTTCTCCACTTCAAACGTACAAAATTAACTGGTAACATTTTGAAATGCAGTTATTATTCAAAACCAATAAATTTTATACATAAGCAATCAGATAGAAATGTAGAACTAGGAATCTAATTTACTAGTAACAAAGATTATACCCTATAGAATATTTGCTAATAAACAATTGTTTATAAATATGTGTTTCTGTTGATATTAAGTTGATAGTAATTGCATGTAGATTAGTAGCCTCTCATAAAAAAAGATAACTTAAAAAATAACGAGTTACTTTATGGTAACTTAGTAACTTATTCAAGTTACTTTTATAATTCTGTAACTTAGTAACTTACTCAGTTACTTATTTGCCGAGTAACTGATTAACTTACTTAGTTACTTTTTTAGAGTAACTTACCCAACACTGGTTACTGAACACGGTTTAAGTGTCAAAATAGCTCTAGTTATATTATTGACGTATATTTGTGCTATTTTATACACAAAAATAAAGTAAGTAATAAGGCAAACTAACTTTTAACCAAGTAATAATTTTGGCTTTAGTCATTTTTTGTTAACAATGTCGCTTGCACCGTTAAAAAATGCTATTATTTTTACTACATCACTATGGTTTCCCGCACAAGCATATTTTGACGTTGGAAAAAACATGACGGCCAACATGCGTATGGCCACTGTGATTATAAATATAGTCACTGTAGTAGTAACAGGCATAGAATATTTAATTTTTATAATTTTTTTAATTACAGGGTTGACTGAAATTTTACAATTTACGTCTATGTGAATAGCGTTTCTAACATGAAGATGTGGTGTAATGTTTGTTATGATCATGATCACCATATAGTAGGTAAGGAGAATAGATAATCTTGTAGTGTACAGTCGCGGAATTAAAAATCCGGGCGAGTCGTATAGAGGATTTTTGCAAGTTTGGGGTAATGTAAATTGGGCTTAGCAATTGACAGTTAAACAATGATGCATGCTGTCATATACGAGTAATTATTCTGACTTTGACTAATTTCACCAGTTAACGTGATAAGTAAAGTAAAGTAAGATATACACTGAATCATTTTAAATGCCCGGATTTTTAATTCCGCGACTGTACGTCGCCAAATTTGAACTACCGTTCTTAGAATCAGTAATATACGAGGGATAGGCAAATAGCTGACTTAAATCTATAGCTTAGTACAAAGAATATTGTCAAATTTCAAGCCCACTTACATTACTGGTTCTAGAAACGCTAGTTCAAATTGGGCAACGTATTTATATTACAAGATTACCGGAGAATAGCAATCAATTGCAATGGAAATGCTTGAAAGCAGGGAATTACAATTTTCACTTCTTTTTTAGACTTGAATAAAGTGATGAATATCCAATAAAATAGTGCCTATTTTGCTGCTACAATGTCGAAGAGGAGCTACGACATGTTTACACAAAAGGTAAATAGCTAGTTTTAATCTATTGTTATGCTAGATGTGAGAACATTTGAGTGTTATGTGGCATTATCAAAAGCTACAATTCGATAAGCAAATCTATGATATAGTGCAAGAATTAGGGCTGTGGGATGTATCCAAGATAAGGGTGCACAATGTGAGGGATTTCATAAACAGTTGAAGATAGTTTTATCCAGCGTTATTTAGATCAGTGCGGTCCTTTTTTTCAATTATTTCCCAGGTCAAAAAGAAAGGAATAGGATAGGATAGGTACTAATTGAAAAGTCCAGTTTATGTTGCCCAACGAACAAGCACTTGTTGCACAGTTTTGAAATTCTAGTAATGCATCAAGCTAATCTTGCTAAAAACGATTGATAAATAGCAAATTTACCTTACATTTGTAAAGAAAGTTGCCACACGTGAGAGACGGCTGTGTATGAAGAAATCACAAAAATGAATAAAATAATGTGAAGTGATGAAATATTTACAGAATAAGTTTAACCACAGAATGTTTTTATCGACATGCAGAGCTCCCTACAGTATTCTGCATATTGATAAAAGTTTTCTGTGAAGTTAAACTGTTGTAAATATGTCATCACTGCACGAAGTTTAAATGTATCAATTTTTGCAATTTCTCTACATACAGCCGTCTCTCACGTGCGGCAACTTTTTTTACGAATGTCAGAAAAAATTGTCATTTATCGACTGTTTCTAGCAAAGTTATATTAATGCACTATTAGAATTTCAAAACTCTGCAACAACTGCTTGTTAGTCGGCCTGCGAATATATGGATCCACCCTCGTTCCTTCCACAGTTTCTGCTTATCCTTAACTTCTTTCTTAATATGTTCGTTCCACCATGCTGTATATTTTGTGTTGGTATGCTTGATTCTGCATATCCTTCTTGCTGGATTTCTTTAAATACTTGTCGGTTTGCCTTTATGTTATTTCTCCCTCTCATCTTTATTTCTAGCAAACTGTTCTTCTACTTCTTGAATTTTTCATTGTACTTCCTCGTAGCTATATATCTTCTTTTTGTTTCTTTACCCATATGTGGTATCATTAGATTCAGAAAATTATTTGGAATACAAAAATCTAATAATATACACTGCGTTCCGTTTGAAAATCAATAGTTGGTATCACTTCCGCTGAACAGGAAGTGGAATGGAATTTACTTATATGTTAAAAAGTGACAAACTGTTACTTAGTTTAATACCGATTCTTAAGATGCCATTGAACAATCATTTAATTTTCGGTCGTAGCGCTATATTGATATTAAATAGGAAGTTTATTCAGAGGTTCTTTGAGTGTGTAATCGGTCAGATAATAAAAAAAGTAACCAAGCAATTGATTTACAACTGAAAATTGTTCTCCAGAAAACTCAAGTTACGATTCAGGAGTGTAAGCATCTCTCCGTTCTTTGTAGTAGTCGATTTGTGTACCTATCTTCATAAACAAGTCCTTCAGTGGAAAATATTATTTCGCTGAATATGAGAAAAAGCGAAGCTGCTAAAAGTGAGTAGCGATATGAGTAGTTTTACTTATGACTAAAGGTCGATTCGCACTACAGGGTGCCCGTTTTTGGAGCTCCACCATGGGGATCTCGGTAACCATAAGAGATACGAGGTCGGTTAAATTGGGGCAAAGTTGCGCAATTTGGAGCTCAATAATATGCCGGTTTAAAATTTCAAAAATTCCGATTACCTCCGGAGATATCCGAAAAAAACCGGAATTTTGGAAATACGTTTTTATTTTTTCCTCGGCTTATTTGGTGACCTAATTCAAAATGAGTGACACTTCGTCATTGCAACTTTTCCTCCTCTACAACCTGCCGATGTCATATTTGAAATCAGACGTTTCGATTTTCGACAATCATCATCAACTTTGGTTTTTCTTATGGGCACTATCTTGGATTTTCACATTTTTGAATTCAGCTTTGTTTTCTGATTACGGTGATGTATCACATGTTAAGGTTCAGTGTTGCAGTTTGGGTGAAATATCAAAAATTCTGTTTTGCAAAGACTGCCTTGGATATAACATCCATACTTTTGTTTAACAAAGGCATTGTTGACAGTTCGATTTAAGTTGGCTTAACGTCACCTACAGTTACAAAATTAGTATAAATTTATTAACAAAATGCCCTTTTCAAATGAAGAAAAACGAGATATGCTAGAAATTTATTACGCTTCGCATCGAAATGCGCAAGTTACTTCGGAAAGATATTTACAGCGGTATCCAGAAAGACAACAACCAGCTCAAAATTATTTGTTATTCCTTCATAGAAATTTAGCCGAGTTTGGTGCATTTTCTAAGCCTCGAAGACGTGTTCATAGACCAAATGCGAATGAAGTGGAAATTTTACAGGCGGTGAGTAAATTGTTAAAACTTTCTCAAAAATAATAAACGGCAATGAATTGAATTCTTCATTAGATTCAAGATAATCCTTCAACTTCAACAAGGGCTATAGCAGACGAAATTAACGTATCACATCAAGCAGTGTGGAGAGTCTTGAAAAAACATAAATATCGCCCGTTTAAAATTCATATCACCCAAGTCTTGCATCCAGGAGATACTGAACGGAGGGCAGCGTTTTGTAGGAATATCATGGCACGGTTGGAACAAAATCCCCATTTTCTTTCCAACGTGATATTCACGGACGAGTGCAAATTTACCAACTCAGGCATGTTCAATCGTCACAATGAACATGTCTGGTCCACTGAAAATCCACACGAACACCAAGGACGTCGACCACAAGCACGTTTCGGGCTAAATGTATGGGTTGGTTTATTTGGCGGTACGATCATTGGCCCATACATTTACGAAGACAATTTGACCGCAGATGGGTATTTGCACTTTTTAAGGACCTACCTTACGGATTACATCGATGACAACATTTGCCTCAACCGCTTGAATAACCTTTGGTTCCAGCAAGATGGTGCTCCGCCACATAATGCTAGGAGAGTGGCTGATTATTTGTCTGAAATATTTCCGGGTAGAGTCATTTCAAACAGTGGAGACATACGTTGGCCGGCACGTTCACCAGATCTTTCCCCATTAGACTACTATTTATGGGGAACTATGAAAGATCTCATTTATAAATCTGTACCCGCCGATATTAATGAGCTGCGAAGGAAGATCATCACAACTTTAAGGACCAAAATAAGAAGAAGGGACGTTTTAAGATCAATGCAGAATTTAAGAAGACGCATAGAGCTGTGCTTGGAAGTGGAGGGTGAACCCTTCGAGCACCTCTTATAATTTTCTTTATTTACTTGTTTCTCAAAATTTAGTTTTATCCTATGTTGTAAATTTAAAACATAATTTTCTCCTTTTTTATATCCTACTGTCAAATAAATACATTTCTAGCATATCTCGTTTTTCTTCAGTTGAAAAGAGCATTTTGTTAATAAATTTATACTAATTTTGTAACTGTAGGTGACGTTAAGCCAACTTAAATCGAACTGTCAACAATGCCTTTGTTAAACAAAAGTATGGATGTTATATCCAAGGCAGTCTTTGCAAAACAGAATTTTTGATATTTCACCCAAACTGCAACACTGAACCTTAACATGTGATACATCACCGTAATCAGAAAACAAAGCTGAATTCAAAAATGTGAAAATCCAAGATAGTGCCCATAAGAAAAACCAAAGTTGATGATGATTGTCGAAAATCGAAACGTCTGATTTCAAATATGACATCGGCAGGTTGTAGAGGAGGAAAAGTTGCAATGACGAAGTGTCACTCATTTTGAATTAGGTCACCAAATAAGCCGAGGAAAAAATAAAAACGTATTTCCAAAATTCCGGTTTTTTTCGGATATCTCCGGAGGTAATCGGAATTTTTGAAATTTTAAACCGGCATATTATTGAGCTCCAAATTGCGCAACTTTGCCCCAATTTAACCGACCTCGTATCTCTTATGGTTACCGAGATCCCCATGGTGGAGCTCCAAAAACGGGCACCCTGTATATGGAACGTCACCGTCACGTTACGTATTCTCAACGTCACGTCAAAATATTGTTAAATGCAACTGTAATGGTAACATATTCACATTATAGGTCAACGTCCAGGACCGTCACCGTCAGGTGCAGGCAGACATTCTCGAAAAAAATGTTTTGACGTGACGGTACCTACCCGTTCCTGTTGAAAACTGAGTATATGAATTGTAATTATTACAATCGGTAATGTCGTCATAATTTAAGTTTGAAAACTAGATTTTTACCAATATTATTACCTACCGGTTGATGAATTGCGCGACGCCGCATATGGAATTCAATATTAAATCTTGAATTTGATGAAATCTAAGATCGAAATCCCACATAGCGAGCAGACTCCTCGCCATTAAGAATCAGGGCAATCATAGTAAGTTTATTAATTGGCCACTTGCGATTAGGCATTGTTCAGAACTCAATACTACAGAACTTTATCTGAAATGCTTTTAAATGACTTATTGACGTGACGGTAATGATGACAAGAAGACGGAAAGTGTGAATACGAGGCCAATTTTACCCGACGTTGGCGATCATAACGTGACGGCGACGTTCCGTATAGTGCGATCGACGTTAATGCTCTCACACTATAGGTACATGTATACTCCAACAGAACTAAGAACAACGAAGTTAGCAAATCTTTTGTTTGACGAAGTGCCGCTCGTTTATACGACGGAGTAGATGGTTTCGTCTTTTTGAGACAAGTCGAAGAACACCTAACACGTATCAGCTAAAAGCTTAAGCCGGAACTTCAGCTTCGGAATTCTTGGCGCACAAATGTCCGCTTCGGGTCAATCCTACTTTTTTTCAATCCAAAATACACTGCTCAACAAAATTATCGCATCACCTTATCAAAATAGAATTTTCTTTATAAAGAATGGATTTAATTATTTTTGATATGAGATTGATGTCTAAGCTTGAATCTTTATTGTCTGAAATATAAAATAAAATAGGAGGAACATATGATACTCAATAACAAAGCTCATTCTAGCTCATTATTGTGTCAGTAATCGACTGGTTTGAGGTGATTTTTGTGTAAGGAGCATTTAATTTTTGTCAGTAATGGATGCTCTTGGTCAACAGAGACATTTAAACAATGAAGAAGTGGTTCGAATTGTTACTCTCCTCCAAGAACACGTGATAGTCAGGGATATGTGGCTAGGGTGTGTGGAATTCAGCGATCTTCCACATCTAGAGCAGCCAGAAGATACTGGAGCATATGTACGTCGACGCGGACGAGGCCGAAAGAGGGCTACACCCGAAAGAGACGACAGATTTATTCGAATGAGCGCTCTTTGTCAACGTTTTGTGATGGCAAGACATATTCAAAATCAGCTTTCTGAAGTACGACGAGTGAGAATAAGTGATCAAACCTTAGAAGACGATTGAGGGATGTGAGGTTGAGGCCTAGGAAGCCTGCTACTGGACCCCGGTGAATCAGAACAAACCGTGTGGCCAGGTTAAGGTTTGCTCGTGAACACATTAATCGGGTTATTAACGACTGGAGCAACGTACTTTTCACAGACGAGTCATGATTTTGCTTAATATCGTCTGATGGACGTATTAATGTGTGGTGATGTGGGAGAACGGTACGCTCCAGGAAACATTCTTCCAACTACGAGTTTTGGAAGTGGTTCAGTAATGGTAAGGGGCGGAATTTCTTTGAACGCTCATACAGAGTTAGTGATGGTGGATAGAGGTTCAATTACAGCAAATAGATATGTGGCGGACATTTTAGAACCAATATAATGCCCTTTGCCCCTTTTATTGGGGATAACTTTGTACTAATGTAAGATAATGCCAGGCCCCACCTGGCTCGGGTCTCGCTCTAGTATCTTCGTGATACCGGAATTCCAGTCATGAACTGGCCAGCTTGTAGTGCAGATCTTAACATCATCGGGTATGTATGGGACATGATTGGAAGGCGAATCAGACAAAGAGAAGTAGCTCCTGCTTCACTTGCAGACCTTGGTAGGGCGTTGACTAAAGAATGAGACAATTTACCGCAGGAGTCAGTGAGAAATTTATTTCATTGTTTACCGAGAAGAAGGTAAGCTGTTACAAGAGACGGAAGCAAGCATAAACATTAACAAAATCTCACTTTAATTTTTTTTTAAATTAGGTGATCTACTCTTTTTTTAAATCGTAGCATCGAAACTGCAAGTTCGGATTTTCTTTTTTTTTATATATAACAAAAGCTTAATAACTTTACTACAGATATTAAATTCGATTCGATTCCTATATGACTTTTTATTTATTATATTTGACTGGCGCAAAACCTAACCTGCTAACCTCGAATTTGACATAGACTTACAGTGCCCCACCAACGTAAACAGTATCAATCTAAGAAAAAAGATCACAACCATTTATGGTCACCCGGTATAACTTTAATCGGTCCAACCCGATAACATGCATTCGGCCTGTTTAAAATTTACGAACGATAACCGCTTTTAAGAACACAGCACATATTTTATTCTTTCTCAAACTTAATTGCCGATCACCATTAAAGTTAATTCATGCTTCTTCAACTAAATAATGGCCTTCGCTTTTACGCACTGATGATCCGCTTGCCCGAGTTCACATTTAAACTCATTACAGACGACTAATGTTTATAAAAGCGACAATACGTTCAATCTTTTGACGGCAGTGACTGGATGACCAGATGATCACCCCGCACGCACTTGCGTTGGCATTGGCTTGTTTCAATAATTCCATGGCATCACTGATTTTTGTAAAAATGCTAGTTTAATTTTTTGTAAAATGCTAGTTTTATTTTTTGCATTCCTTCGGTTATGGAAAATGAAAAATGGTTAGCAACAGTATGAATAGATGCAGTATTTTTTTCTCTACAAAAAATGTATTTACACTTTAGCTCTAAAATAATTAGGGGAGCCAATAATTGGACATTAAGAATTTAACACGAGATGAAAAAAAAAATTGACCGGAAGTCGATCTCGGAAAAGAAATCCGATTTCCGGTTTCTATATATTTTTGGAATCTACTCTTCAAGCTGAGTCGAATGATATATATCTCGTCCTCCTAAAATATATCTCCATTTTCTTGCTTCTCAGTTAATAATAACAAGTTAATTAATGCCAGAGGTGCAAACACGTGGTATTAGCTGTTATTTTGTTTCCTTTTCTGGTAAAATAAAATTGCCTTAGTATAATGTTTCGTTCTTTTTGTAAACTTGTTGTTCTTTGTTATTTATTTTTAGTAAAATTAGTATTTTTTATTCTATTTTATGTTTAAAATGAAGAATCTAGCATTAGAACACAAAAGAAATAGTTGCAATCTATAAATATTGAGTGATGCGATAATTTTGTTGAGCAGTGTACAAATCCGATATCTAAAAACAGTAGAATTTAGGGATATCAGGTAAGATATCAAAAGAAAGCTTATTAAAAGGGCTTTTCTAAATACAAAAATTTACAGGGTGTTTTATTTAGGAAATTCCGAAACTATTACATTCAAATTTTGAGCAACCTGTATAGCATTAATACCCACAGCCACTATATTACACTGAAAAAGTAATTAATGAAAAACATATTTTTTTGGTAAGGTTTTTTTCATTCATTTTTTTACTCACTAATCTCGATTTTTTTATAAAGCGGATTGCCTTGGTTTTAATTAGTCCAGATTAACAGAAAAGTACTGTGGTAGCATAATTATTATTATTTTGGCATATTATTAAGCTAATAAATGATTAAACCCAGATTCAAATCATTTTATTTACGAAGTCCTCTCATGCTTTGATCTTTGCTTCTCTAACCATCAATTTATTTTTCTCTCTTCGCACTTTATAGATGCCATACCTTTCTTTGCTTTTCATACATAAATAGTTTCTGCAGTGCTGTTTCTTCGTCTTGACCTCTCTCTTTATGTCGTTCCACCAGGCAGTTGGCTTTTTTTTATTGAAAAGTTTACACTCCTTAGCTTTCGTTCGCGGCTATAATTATTATTTCCTTGAAGTGGATCCAAAGTTTTTTCACATTTTCTGTTTTAGTTTTTCTTGTCTTTTCATAATTTGTTGGGTTATTTTTCCAGGTTCTTTCTATTGTAGTTTGTAGCTCTTGATAGATATTACTTCACTTTCTTTTGACTCCATACTTGGTTCTGTTTGCTCTAACCTCAATCTGGCTTCTGCAAGGAAATTATCGGTTCCTGGTCCCAAACCCCTTTTAACTTTTACATCTTTTACTTGTGTTCACTAAAATAACTCCAGCGACCTTTTATCGTTACCGCAGCCTTAATTGTATCATAGTATAACTCATAATAATTTTTATTATTGAATGGCCTTCTGCAGTACACCATTTAGATGTTTTATTTACAGTACTACAAAATTCGACCCGGAACAACGAACTTAGGTAGGGAATACGAACATAAAATGATGGCCTTGTTGCTACTGCGCTGCACCAAAAGCTTCGACGACATGTGGATGGCATCAAACGTCGATGGGGTGGGCGCCTTTGACGACATAGTTCTTCGCGTCCGAAAGGCTGGGGGCAGCACTGTGACATATCTCATCCAGTTGAAGCACAAAGAAAGTTCAAAGCCCGTCGCCGAGAAGGATTTTGTGTCCCATAAGGGCGACTTCTCACTCTCAAAGTACGCCAGTGACATAGCGAATATTAAAGAAGACATTCAAGGTAGACCGGAAGGCGTTCCAATAGATTTGGGAAAGTTCTGTGACTTATACTTTGTGATCTTTACGAATAGTGCGGTAAACAGGTACGCATATCTTGAAAAAAGCAGCTCTAAACATTTATCGTTTCTAAATACGGGGAAAGGTAGTGCCTGCATGTATAAATTTAACGTTGCCAAGATGCCTCCATCTTTTGAGTGCGATTATGCCGAGCACTACACAAAGATTAACTTGTTTGCCAACCAGATTTATGCCAAACACTTGGACAAGTACATAGAAGAAGAATTAGAGAAAGTGCTAAACCATCTTCAAATAGCATCAGTCGATCCTAAAAGCCTTACGCATGAGTTTATAGCTTATGTAACTAACTGGGCGAAGGGTGGTTTGGGCGGTTACTATTATCTCACAAAGAGTGATATAGTTGTTAAATTGACCGACGCTTTGCTTAGCTACTATGAACTTGATTTTCGCTCGGAACAATTAAAGTTTGATGTTTGCGATCAGAGCCTAATTTGGAGTCGAGCTGTTGGTAATAAAGCTGTAACGATAGTTGATTGCGATGAAAAAATTATAGAGTTCTTAAAACTCCATGTTCGTAGTGGAATTCAGATATTTTGCAAAAACTTCAACAAAACCTGGAGACACAAATTGTCAGATGAAGCGCAAACTTTACTATTTCAAAACCATAGCCATCTTAAAAACTCGTTGCTTCAGCTGGTCGGAAATCATGCAAAAATAACACCATATGACATTTATAAATGTCTGTGGCTTAATAAACAGCTCTCCCTGCTGCTGCAAGTCAGCCACATGGACGACTATCAAAATATCCATAAAATTCTTACGTTTGCAAACAGTCTTAGTTTAAGAATAATAATTCTGAACATGACTAAACACACCCTTCCACCTTTGAGTGCTTCCATAAGCTATTTTCTTACAATTTCCGATCTTAGTGACGAAGATCGGGCGGAAATTTTAAAATTGCCGGTGAAGCTGCAAGGGCGCTCCTCTGTCATTTTAGAAGAAGTCGTAGATGAGTCTATGCATAATCACATAAAAGTCAAGGACATCGTGGATATACTGCTGGAGGACTTTAATATTGGTGTCGGATACGAGCCGCTGCCACAGTATTATGTGCAAAGGAACATGTTTAAAGTTTTGCTGGAATTCGACGTCCTGACATTGAAGGACGAGTTTTTCGCTATAATTGACGATCTCAATGTACAAGCCAACACGCTAAAAGACTGGGGTGGTAGCAATATAAAAATAATTAAAGACGTAACGGAGATAGCTTCGAAACCCAAATACAAGCCGCTTCATGTGTTACACCTCGAAAATGCCAAGTACTTAAAGTGGGTAGGATCGTTTGGTAGTACAAAAAACATCTTGAAGTACAAGTTGGAAGACGTATCTTATGAAGAAGTGGAAGATGTTTTCGAATGCGAATGTAATTTCAACAATGTCCGATTAATAGGCGAATGCCCCGGCATGGGTAAATCGACGCTCATGAACTTTATTGCCATCAATGCACCCGTCGACACGTGGGTTCTTAACGTAGCCTTGTCCGAGTACGATAGATATTACGAACACTTCCAGCAGAACGTAAAAGCACGCAATTATTTAAATTATTTTAACGAGGCGATATTAAAAAATCACCATTGCAACAATCTGAGCTTAGCCAACGCGGTTTTTCAAAAATTTGCGGACAGGAAGAAAGTGTTGATTTTATTAGATGGATTCGATGAGGTTTGTTTATTGTACAATGACGAGGCAACGCACATAGCCAAATGCATGCACAATGAAGGCTATCGCATGTGGATAACAACTCGGCCGCATATGAAGTCGCACCTGGAAGAGCAGCTTTGCACCGTCGCTTTAACGCTTAGGCGGTTTACAGAGGAGGATCAAGCAAAGTTTCTAATCAAATATTTCTTGGCAGATAGCAGAACTGTTAATGCCAGCCAAGAAGAGCACCTGCGCCTCATCGATCAATTCGTCAGGAAATTACTATTAGCGGCCAGGCAGAATTTGAGTTTACACGATTCAGATTTCACGGGGATCCCGCTTCAGACAAAGCTGCTGGCGGACGTTTTTAGCGAAGAATTAAAGTCGTCCCTCCAGAAGGGCGTCGTCTGCTTCAACGATCGGTTCGACTTGGTGTATTTGTACGAGCAGTTTGTTAGAAGCAAAACTGATATTTTGTGTGCGAAGTTTGGTAAGGATGCGAGATACTCGCGGACGTTGTTTTCTAATCACCAGCAGCTGATTGCTCTGAAGTTCCTATTCGAAGGGGATCAGTTAGCTGCACTAGATATCGATAAGAAGGTGCGCGAGTTCTTTGAAGCCGATAGGCAGCATTTTTTGCAGCGAGAGGGTCTCGTAGTGATCAAAGGTGCTTATCCTGACCTAAACGTTAGCTTCGTCCATCGCACGTTCGCTGAGTATCTTTCAGCACAATGGCTATCGAAAAACTATACCAACACCGACTATAAGATAAGAATAACTGTCGAAAAATTGATTAGACATCGGTTTAGTATTGGGCAAATGTTCTCATTTTTATTTCGACTATTTGACTGTATATTGGCACGTGATTGTCCATTACATATGTCCGTTATAAATGAACAAACGCCTGAGACTAAACGATTAATAATGTCTGATCCTGACATTGTCGATGTGCTTGACGACGGAGGAAGAAGCATTTTGCACATAGTATCGCTTTATGGTAAAGATCAATACAGGTTTGGAACGAGATCTGTCAAAGACCATGATCTTTATGATGACATGGTACAGCTGGTAGATCATATTCCACGTGCCAAAATAGCAAACATTATTAGGCCTGATGCTTTGGGATACAATCCGTTAGACAACGCCATTGCAAGCCGCTCGTTTACGCTTGCAAATAAAGTTTGCGAAATTTCAATAGGCATCGCTCTTAATATCCCGTTTAGTGACAAGTATCATTTAACGATATACATGCAAAATTGTTGTCGATTATTACTTCAGCCTCTAGTGAGGATACTCCTAGAATATTCCGTGTGCCATGATATTCTGTTCAACAAAATAGCAACAGAGAACCTGGAGCTTTACTGCCAAAAAACTTTTTTTCCTTCACATGCAAGTAAAGTTGTCGCCCCTACCATACTCGAGTTATTGGAAAGGATTCATATCAAGTCGCCTACCGAGTCTTATTATTACGACCTGAGCTTTGCTATAGCTTTTGGTAAAGAAAGCAACGTCAAGAAGATTCTAATGGAAGGTACAAATATCAACCAACAAGATATGTATCATAACGCGTCTCTGCATTACGCCACTATAAACAAACAAGGATTAATAATGGAAATGCTTATAAGCAACGGAGCGGACATCAATCAGTTGGGATTTAACTGCAACACTGCTCTTCATTTCGCCTGTAAAAGGGGTTATAAAAGTATTGTGCAAAAGTTGCTTCTGTACGGAGCCTATATGGAAATACAAAACGATGAAGGCTACACGCCCTTGCTTGTTGCCCTACGCAATGAGCATACAAGCATTGCCGAACTACTCATTACCAAAAATGCCGATGTTCGTGTCGAAGACTTGTCTGGGTTGTGTTGTCTGCATTACGCCGCTATAAACAAACAAGGATTAATCATGGAAATGCTTATAAGCAAGGGAGTAGACATCAATCAGTTGGGATTTAACTGCAACACTGCTCTTCATTTCGCCTGTAAAAGGGGTTATAAAAGTATTGTGCAAAAGTTGCTTCTGCACGGAGCCGATATGGAGATACAAAACGATGAAGGCGACACACCCTTGCTTGTTGCCCTACGCAATAAGCATACAAGCATTGCCGAGCTACTCATTTCCAAAAATGCCGATGTTCGTGTGGAAAGCTTTTCTGGGTGGTGTTGTCTGCATTACGCAGCTAAAATTCGGAATAACAGAATGGTACGTCGTCTCGTGCACAAGTCCAACGTCAATAAGAAAGACAACAAAGGCAATCCACCATTGTTTCTTGCAATTCGTGAAAAAAACATCAAAGTCGCCAAGTTTTTGCTTGAAAATGGCGCAGACATAAACATGGAAAACTCTGAAAAGAAGACCTGTCTACATTATGCGGCAAGTGTTGGCGCTAGAGGGCTTGTTGACGATTTTATCAAAAAAGGGGTGGACATCAACAAGCAGAATAACGACGGTAATACGCCTCTACTTATAGCACTTGTGCACGGTCACAGGGAAGTTGCAGATTTGCTACTTGGTTGTGGTGCTGACACTAATCTGCGCAATAGCAGCGGAAACGGCACCTTACATTTCGCTGCCAAGTACGCCTATCACGAGATAATCGGTAAACTGATTTCTCTAGGTTGTAATGTAAATGAAGAGAATGATAAAGAAGAAACTCCTCTGCATAAAAGCATCGTTTACTATATCACAGACGAATCGCACGTTAAACGGCATATTGAAACTATAAAGTGCCTTTTGAGCAACTACGCCAATGTGAATGCACAAGATGTTGAAGGCCATAGCATTCTTCACCATGTGTTAAAAATACAGCACCATTACTTTCATACGAAAGAAGAGGTATCTGAGCATAGATTCTACATGGAAAACGCTACTAGGCTGCTGTTAAATGCAGGTGCTGATATTAGTTTGAAGAATTATAGAGGCAAAACCGCTCTCGATTTGGCATTGAACCAGAACAATGCCGAGTTTGTATCTGCAATAAAGAGATACCAGATGACGAAACAGGAATAGCGATAATCAGGATGGTTTAGTACCACAAAAACAGTAAACTTAAGGAAGTAGGCAGGAACATTTTTTATCTTTTGTCACTCATGTTTGTAACTTAACCAAAAATGTCTAGCAATTTATATGTATGTATATATATAAATATATCACCCACAAATTACAATGTAGGTTTTTAGCGACATTGCCTCTTGATCGAGGAACTTCTGGGTGGTGCCGTGTTTGTCAAAATGTTTAAATAGCTCCTGAAGAAGTGGTACAAACACAGCACCATCTAGAAGCTTCTTATCCAAAGTACAGGACAGAGAAAAAAAAAGTATATGTGCGAGACGGCAGATGTTATCAACATATTTAATATAGAGAGCTTAAATTTAGTATAAAATCAATTTATTCTACAGTATGATCGAAAACTTTTATCCGCTAGACGGCTGTGAAATTATTTTGTCAAAAAAATGTGTTTGCAGTTGTGGTAATAAAAGTCACATTGGCATTTTATATCTGTCAGTTTAAGTTTATATAAGAAATGTCATTTTAACAAATACAAACAGTAGTGTACCTACAGGCGTTCTGCCTCACTTTGCATGTCACCCAAACCAACCGAGACCAAGGTCATTGACCTCACCTAGGTCACGTGCCACTTCCGGGAATTTTTGGGCTAAATGTCAAATTTTGAAATTTTTACAAGATTTCTACGCTTAGCCAGGCTCGACAGGATGTGACTCATCGTCTGACAGACATGTCCATTCTTGCAGGATGTTGTTGAACAATGACATCCATTGTTTGAGAAATCTGCACGACATTGGACAATGAAGCCATTGTTGTCTGGAGATTAAAATGTGCAAAGCTGGTAAATAGAACAATGACATCCATTGTTTTAAAATCAGCACGACATTGGACAATAAAGCCATTGTTGTCTGGAGATTAAAATATGCAAAGCTGGTAAAAATTCAACAATGAAAGCCATTGTTTGAGAAATCTGCACGATAATTGAACAATGAGGTCTTTGTTGTCTGGGGGAATTTTTGCTGACCGCCATTATCAGATAAACAGGATGTTATTGTCTGAAGCTTGAGACTTGTCCAGACATGTTTGAGAAATGTGCAAAGCTGTTAAAAATAGAACAATGACATCCATTGTTTGAGAAAAATCTACACAACCGCTAAATTGAATGGAGCCTTTGTTTGAAATTTTTTGCTGACGCTGGCCTCCATTGTCAGCTGCGACGATGAATAAATAGAGCGGCTCGGCTGCCTGCAAGAGTTAGTATTACAACCGCACGCGCGCGAACATGTCTGCGACAGACAGCGTTACCGAATTAAGTTCGAATTCAATAAAAACAATCAAAGACGCGATAGCGATTGTAAAATATATTGATGAGGCTGACAAATGGATTAAACATGTAAATAAAACCATTTTAATTGTTAGTCGATTTATCCGTAAGCATAGTTTTAAAAATGAAAATCCATTCAGGCTAGAGGCAAATTTAAGTTTATTAAAGGGGCAACGACAATTATTACGAAATTTAAAAGCAAAATTAGCAAAGAAGGGGGCGGGTGTAGGGAGTGGTCAGCAGCAGCAAAAGAACAAGTTGGTATGGGAAGATGTAGAATCTTGTTTTAACAGTAGAATAAGAACAGGTATGATTGTAAATTTAGGTTACAAGGAACCTCAACAATTTCTTGCAAAAGCATACAGAAGTTTCTCAATAAAAGTAAAACAAATTATTAAAAATAACTTAATGCTTAAAGCTAACGTAATATTTAGTGCATATTTTATAAAACCTAGTAGTGGCGAGATAGATTTAAAAACGTTTGCTACTAAAAATGAAAAAATTGATTCTGGCACCAATTTAAAACAGTGGTATGAGACTAATGTTGAGAATAAGCTGTTGACGAAATTAGAAGATTTTCAAGAACGTGATTCAGGTTGGAGTTTGCTCGAGATATTACATTTAAAAGTAAATTTAAATCATTACACACCATTAACAGTAGGTAAATATATTGAGTTACCTCAAGATATTAAAAATAAAAAGGCTGTAGTTAATGTAAAAAATGATGACGAATATTGTCTTTTGTGGTCGGTAGTGTCAGCACTATATCCAATACATAAGAATTCTGATAGAATATCTTCATATCCACATTTCAATAAAGTTTTAAAGTACTCGGGACTAGAATTTCCAATGAAATTAAAAGATATATCAAAATTTGAAACAATGAATGATTTACGTATAAATGTATATACGCTAGAAAGAAAAAACAAATTTGGTAAAAATTCAGTATTGCCCATCTATATTAGTAAAAATACTCAAATTAATAAAGATGCTGTACATTTACTAATGATATCCAACGATGAGGGGCAGTTCCATTTCTGTTGGATAAGAAACTTATCTAGATTGGTTACAACTCAATTGCATAAGTACCACTCTCAAACTTTATTATGTGATACGTGTTTAAATCATTTCGTAACTAAAGAATCATATTTAAATTACATTAGAAATTGTAATAGTGTAAATGAAACTAAAATTAGAATGCCCGAAGAAGGTACAACAATAAAATTTAAAGACTATAAATATCAGGAAAAAGTACCATTTTCAATATACGCAGACGTAGAGTGTGCTTTAGAGAAAGAACAGAATGTTGTTTCCGAAAATGCGGGGGTTTATCAAAAACATGTTCCATTTAGTATTGCATATTATTTAAAATGTTCATATGACGATAGTTTATCTCGATTTAATATATATCGTGGTGCCGACTGTATGGAATGGTTTGTAAAAGAATTACAATCTATAGCGTATCAAGTAAATAATATACTGTCAAATATACAGCCTATGGATATTAGCCAGCAGGAAAACGATTCATTTCAAAAATCGGTATGCTGTTACATTTGTAAACAACCTTTCACCGATAAAGATGTGCGTGTACGTGATCACAATCATCAGACAGGTGAGTATAGAGGTAGTGCTCATCAACACTGTAATCTTAACTATAAAGATGCACATTAAATTCCCGTTCTCTTTCATAATCTCAGCGGTTATGATGCACATTTTATTATAAAGCCATTGGCAAAACTAATTATGGGAGATATTAATTAGTTGCCTATAAATAAGCACAAATATATATCATTTACAAAGCATGTGGATGGTACAAATATTTATTTTAGATTTTTAGACTCGTTTCGATTTATGGCTAGCAGTTTAGAACAATTGTCATTAAATTTACCGAACAATTTAAAAACTATTACACGCACATTTTGCAAGAGCGAAGAAGAATTTGAATTACTACTACGTAAGGGTATCTTTCCATACGACTACCTAGACAATTTTGAAAAGTTGAATGATAAAAGTCTTCCTGACAAAACGCAATTTTTTAGTCAGTTGCATGGAACAGCTATTTCAGATAAAAATTATGAACATGCACTGCGTGTTTGGAACACATTTAATATGCAAAGTCTAGGTCAGTATGCGGATATGTACCTTACAGTTGATGTTCTACTCTTAGCTGATGTGTTTGAAAATTTTAGAGAAAATTGTATGAAAACGTATGGATTAGATGCTCTACATTTTTACACAGCACCAGGATTGGCATTTCAGGCAATGTTAAAAACTACTAAAGTTAAACTTGAGCTGCTGACAGATGTAGATCAACTGTTGTTCATAGAGAGGGGTATTAGAGGAGGGTTAGCACAGTGTTCGAATCGATACGCTAAAGCTAATAATCGATATATGGGTGAAAAATATGTAGAAGCCGATCTTGAATCATATATCCTGTATTTAGATATTAATAACATGTACGGAGCCGGGATGTCTGAATATCTACCGTATGGAGGGTTTGAATGGGTAAATGACTTAGATATTCCTAAAATTGATCATTTAAATACTCCGGAAGATTCTGAAACAGGTTATATTTATGAAGTCGATTTAGAATACCCTC
This sequence comes from Agriotes lineatus, assembly GCA_940337035.1. Taxonomy (NCBI): domain Eukaryota; kingdom Metazoa; phylum Arthropoda; class Insecta; order Coleoptera; family Elateridae; genus Agriotes; species Agriotes lineatus. Next base: position 29,882 of record CALNHX010001954.1, read on the forward strand.
AAAATTTATTTGAACTTCACAAAGTGTTACGGTTCTTTTGTATCTTTCTCTGTACTAGTAAAATTTTGATAGCTAAACTTTTATTCCTAAGTATTAGCCAGTGGTTTCAGTTGGTGATTTTGCAGGCATTAGTATAGTTTATAGGTGGTTACGTATGCAACTTCCCTAGTAATCAGCTGGATGTCATTATTTAAACTTATTTTGCTCCAATTCTACAACAGTACGTACATTAATTATAATCTAGATTCCTGGCCTGATTTGTTGCTAGGGTATAATGTTGTTATTTTAGAAGTCAGTCAGATTTTATTTTGGAAGAATTTTGATGTCCTGGAATTTGTAGAACAGGTGATTGCTTCTCACGTTCCTTTCCCGTTTTAAATTTCGTGCAAGCTGTGCCCCGGCTCTGTGTTTCATTTATGAGCTAATTGGTTTAGCTCCGCTCCGTTTCGATTTGATGGAGAATCTACAAGTATAGGAGCCTTCTTTAAGACGTTAGTAATTGGTTTGTTAGTACTTACGTCAATTTCGCCTCTGCGGATTTATTGGGGTCAGCTCTTTCTGGCGCGTTCAACATGGCTTTCCTCCAACAAAAGGTAAGCTGACGTAAGCCCTGGCTTCTTAATCGATGGCTTACTTGGGAATTTCTTTGTACGTTTTTAGCCAATTTTGATGGGACTCAATTATGCCGAGAAACAGTCATGTGTTCCTGTAATTTGATGTGTTGCACTTGGATTTCGCAATCTGCCTGTCACGGTTCCTGTTAGGAAATAGGAGCTCGCTCATTGTCACCCTCTCGCATCTCCTTCGGCTTCCAAGGTAAGGCCCCCTGCGCTGCTTGACCTGCTGCCGGAAGCGGGCGCATTCGGCTCCAAACATCTCGGAAGTCCCAGGTGTGATATTGCAAGGAAACCTGTGGGACAATTAGACTTGGGTGTGTACCTTTCGCATAGTTATAGGGCATGCTATACCAATCGCCCCTTCCGTGTGTATTATTTTTTTGATTAGGCGAACCTTTCGCATAGATATTGACAGGGAATGTCATACAGCTCGACCCACTTGATGTAGTTTTAGATTAGATTAGGGGCTGGCTGTACCATTTGTGCTCGTCGTTTACTGAAATACTACTGTTTGAAGTTATCTCGGCTCACCTTAATTATGCTAAATTATAACCTCGGGTTGTCGGTATCGTGTGTGCTAACTGCTACACTAGCAGACTAGCTTCTTAGCTTCTAGGCCCCACATCGGTAGTGTTATCGACTCCGTTTAAATATATAATCAGACTCCTATAAAATTATAGTAGACCAGTACATTGGAATTTTGTAAGACATTGTAGTGGGATGTTCAGACTTACTTGTGGCACGTTTTAGCGAAGTCTCGCGACACTTTGGGCCCCCTCCATTTGCATAAGCTTAAAATCAAGGTTAAATTTTGTGACAACCACCGCGCATTACGTGTGAAGTTACAGCTTTAATTAGATTGTGGTTAAGGACCCGACGTCGGCAACTTATCGCTTTGAGTACAATCTCCCGCGAATTATTTACGGAATTTCACGGTCAATCAATATTGTAAGGGCATATTCAAGCTGTTTTGTTTTTTTTACATCCCATAGAGTATAATGAGTTTGCATTAACCTTCGTTCTCGTATGGCCATACAAACGCACGGTGTTTCTCTACTCTAGAAATTTTGAAGTAACGTCTTAGTATCCATTGGAGCTAACTCTCGGGATTGTAAGTTAGCTTTACGCTTGCATAGCCTCGTTTCGCCGCGCACTGCCTCACAGGGCGTGTAATAATTATTGTACCTGCGTGAATATATTCTGAGTTATGATAGATATTGCGATAGTTTAAAGCCTGCCTTGTTTTATTTTATTTCATCCATTAATGTATATATGTTTATGTGTATCTTTTATTTGCGGGTTTGCACTATAGCACCAAATAGTTAATAAACGCTGTGATAAGTTATTTGGTCTTTGATAATTTGATTTGCTGGATTTATCCCTTACCTTGTGGAGGTCCGACGCAAGGATTAGTCAACGTCGAGGACCTGGCGCCCTCTTCTTTAGTTTTGTTGCAGCTTTGCTGGAACCCCGACCCTCTCGGCGAGTTAGCCCAATTAGGCCGATAGGTACCAGCCGGCAAAATATCTAATATAACTTTCGCCAACAGGTAAGGCCAAACCTTTATCCTTCATTACAACAGCGAGTTCAGAAAAGTTTAACAGAAATCGAGATTGATTTATAATAAGTCGTTTTAGGTCGATAATCACGAAGACTCAAACGATTTTTGTTATAGCGAGTTCAAGAAGGTTTCACAGGAATTTCTAGTCGCAGGAATCAAGTGAGTTCTGCAGCCAGCGTAAACTAATTTATACATTACCCATACTGTTTATCAGTGCTGGAAATTTGGGAGGGATGCGCCGAACGACGCCCTGTCGATGCGGGCGCAGAACGATGATTTTCTCGCGCCTCGGCGATGGTTTTCTAGCTGAATGTGACGAAGTTTTAGCGAGACCAAATTAAAACGCATTAAAATGTGTAGAAATAATAATTTCGGCCGACGCTATCGTCACAATAGTTATGTTATTTAGGTAATTACTGCTCCTTGTATTTACTTACCAATAATTAACAAACTGAGGAAGTATACTACAACCTTTCAATATTTTCCAGATTGTGAGGTTATGTTCAAATACCGTTTGTTGTTGTTGTACTCAAACTCTTTACAATGATACCCTCCCGTAAAAGTTTATCGTTACTAGTCGCGTGACTTTATCGTTAACGGGAAGTTTAACGTCGAAGTGCTCAAACTCTCTATTGTAAACTTTCAAGATATATGGTAAACATCCTGCATCGGTCCTTTCGACACCGCGCCATTTATAACCCAGTTTACCCAATCGTAAGCGAATATAGTAAGTGCGCTCTCGTGAATGCGAGCTGGTGCTGTAAATAGATGTAAAGTATATTATTAACTAAAACATAAATTTTAAATTTATGGAAAAGCGGAAGAGGATTACGAACAGCGGGTCTTGGACACAACGCCCACTGGTCACAACGTCCACCACCTAGTATGGCCGCCATGTTGGACACAACGTCCACAGCAATTTTTTGTCATAACGTCCACCCTGGTCACAACGTCTACCTCCACAACGCCCACTCTGGTCACAACGTCCACCGTCGCATTTGGTCATAACGTCCACCTTGGACACAACGTCCACCGCCACAACGGCCACTCTGGTCACAACGTCCACCGACGTATGTCGAGAATAACATTTTACGGTGTTGGTCGTAACGTCCACCCTGGTCACAACGTCCACCGCCATAACGCCCACTCTGGTCACAACGTCCACTTTCAAATTTGGTCACAACGTCCACCTTGGACACAACGTCCACCGTCATAACGCCCACTCTGGTAACAACGTCCACTTTCAAATTTGGTCACAACGTCCACCTTGGACACAACGTCCACCTTGGACACAACGTCCACCGCCATAACGCCCACTCTGGCAACAACGTCCACCTTCGCATTTGGTCATAACGTCCACCTTGGACACAACGCTCATTTTTGTTTTACTTGTTATTTAATCAACCTTGAACTGCCTTTTTTAATGCTTTTTGAGTGGTCTAATGTTGTTTAGAATATTTCCAGCTGGTTTCTCATATAAATCGATATACGAAGAATAAGGATCCTATTATAATTATAACACTAAATATACCTAAAGATTCATTGGTTTGCGATACACCTCATTCGAAAAAAACGTTTCCTTATTGTTTATTGTACCAATAAAAACGTGGTTGTACGTGTTATCAATAGTAATATAACAAGGGCGACACATACTTACCGATAATTTTGCACACGCCAAGAGTCGAGTGCTGGATGCAATGAAAACTGCCCCGAGGGCTTGCCCGAGGGCAGTTTTCTAAGGGCAACCAGCATGATGACTCTTGGCACGGGCAAAATTATATGTAAGTGTGTTGCCCGCGTTTATATTTTGAAGATTATTACACAAAACCAGTATAGGAATTATGATTTAAAATTGATTTAATAATGCCAAAAAAACATTTCTATTTCTAATTATGATACCATCCACGGAGTCGATAATCATCTCTAGGGAGCTTATCGCTTGGTAAGCAGCCCACGGGCGCTTATCAAGTAATCAGTTCGGGATTGGTCGATTTAAAAAAATGCATGTTCTTCATTGGCTGATATCAGTCATGTGACAGTTGTGTGTAATAATCATTAGTAATATAACAAGGGGGAGACCAGCACCATAACTCTTTTGATGGGGAAAATTATTTGTAAGTATGTCGCTCGAGTTTATATTTTGAAGATTATTATATAAAATTGACCTAATAACGCAAAAAGACTCAAGTTGCTTGTTTTTTGCAATTCTACTTCCAATTATGACACCATTCACGGAGTCGATAGTCATCCCAGGTACTATTAATAGAGTACTTAAGATCAGATTTCTTAAAACTTCTACAATTACATACATGTCAGCGAATTAGAATTATAGTTATTTTAAGCGCATTTTTAAATAAGTAAATATGTAGGCAAAAAGCTGTATTATTGACTTGTAAGGACAACAAACAACAAAGTACTTCTTTACTTTTTATCTTGAAGTGGAGATTGATTTAGATAAAGTATGCAGATATATTTAAATAAGCATTTTTACGTAATAATAATAAGTTACATTGTATGAAACAGATACTCTATTGTCTAAGAATGCTTACCTTGCAACTTTAAAGAACAAGGAAGCTATTGTTTAAAGTGCTGACTTTGTAACTTTGTATGCACGCGCATCTTGTCATACTTGGAAGATAGGCTTATCTTAGCTGATTAGAAATATTATATAAGCTAATGCATGATATGTTATCTATAGTTTCTAGATACAAGTGTACTAGTTCCTAGTTCACATGTTAGATGTAAGAAATTGTTTGACTGTGTCTTTGAGCTCCAACGTGTAGCATTGCCGTTGTAAAATAAGTGTTTTTTAAAAACTCGTTTTGACGGTCTTTTTATTTAACTAACGCAGTCGTTCGGATGAACAGAAGGGCTTTAAAGGTTTTTCGAATATTAAAAACCAATTTCGCTCCTTTGGATTTCAATTTTTCATTATTCACCGCATCTACCATTCCATCCCGGATCTTCTGGACGCCTTTGGGGACAAACATCGCTAGTACGAAGAGCAGCCCCGTCGACTACAACTTTTGCAGTCAACCCTTGGTTATTCTAACCACTTGGTCCTTGGGACCACCTGATCATTGGGTTCATCACGTCCAATTGAGGACAACAGGACCTAGCAGAATAGCAGTCCAGGACGCAGCAAAGCAGTCCATTTTTGAAGACAACAGGACCTAGCAGTTAAGCAGTTTATTGACCATCGCACAATGTAAGTGCATTTTTACAAATTCAAGTGAAGCGAAATTAAATAACGAATCTAATTATACTAACATCGTTTTAAATATTTATTTATAACATTGGACAGAACGCGGTAAGCCCTATCACTGCACATATTAGGTGTGCTTAATTCGTGTTTGTGCTCCCATTATATGCGTAGAAACCCCATTGTTAGGTTTCCCCTAGTCTATAAAGTCGTTTACTAACATAAATAAAAAATTAAATCAAGTGAAACGAATAAGTATAATTAATTTTTGTCGCCAAAAGTTTTTATGTTACGAGATCGATCACTATCACCATTAGATAGAACACCTAGAATTTTATTTTTAAATAATTGTAATAATATTAACAACCTAAATATGGTTGACCAAAGTACATCATTGTTTCCCTCACATTTTATCGTAGCATTATTAAATGAAATTCCCACATACGATGGAAATCAAGCTATTTTATCAGAATTTATTAGATCCGCAAAAATCATAGCAAGTAAATTTTGTACAGAAAATTCAAACGATTATATCAATCAAGTTATTTTATTTTCAATAAGGAATAAATTAAAGGGCCAAGCCTTGGAAGTTATTGCAGGTTACCAATTTGGCAGATGAACCGATTTAAAAACCGTATTAATATAAAATTTTTGTGATCAAAGGTCAGAACTAAATCTTTTAATTGACTTGACGAAATTAAAACAAAACGGAGACAATCCGATAGAACTTTACAATAAAATCAGAACACATCTAGCAATTTACAATTCTAAAGTTTCATTGAGTAAAGAACCTCAAGCTATTATAGATCGCAAATTGAAAGCTAACAAAGATTTAGCATTACGAACTTTTACGAGTGGACTAAACGATGATTTAGGAAGCTTTGTAAGATGCAGAAATCCAAATTTATTAGAACAAGCATTAAGTATTGTAAAGGAAAAACTAGATATTCGATACTCTCAAAATCAAAATAATTTTCGGTCAGAAATTAAATAAATCAAATTTAACTTCCAATATACAGCAATCAAGCTCACATCACAAATTTAATTTAGCAGTATCAAGACTACAAAATCAAAGTAATTTAATCAAAACCCTCATAGTAATTTTAATCGAAATTCTAACTATTTTAAAAGACCTACTTATTCAAATAATCAAAATCATTCTAGACTAACCCAAAATTCAGATTACAATGCATTTGCACCCAAGCCAAATTATAAGCCAACAAATAACCCGGAACCTATGGACTTTAGCACTATAAAAAGACCAGCTGCTCAACAATTAAATGCTCCTAATAAATATCGAGCTAATTCTCAAAACGTTAATAGAAGTTTTAATCAATTATATTATCACAATAACGACCAACAAGAAAATTCTCTTCAAAAATGTGAAAACCTAACTGAAAATTTATTCGATAATTCTCAAGAAAATTATTACGAAAATAAACCCCAAGTATCAAATGATTTATATTTTCAAGATGAACCACAAGCACAATTTAATTTTCCTAGAGAATTAGATACATCAGATTATCATGCTGCAAAGTATTCAAATGATAGAAATTATCCAAACGATACCGTAAATTTTCATTAAGAGCCTCGGAAAGAAACATCTTAACTTTTAATATAAATCCAAAATCAAACCTTCCTTATATTATCATTCCCGCTACCGGAGATAAATTATTAATTGATACAGGTAGCTCACAATCAATAATTTCCCCAGAATTTGTACAACATTTTCCAAATTGTATTTATGCAACAGAATTCGAGATAGTTACATCTCATGAAATCTCACAGCATAACCTTGCTGCAGATTTACCCATTCCCAATCATTTTTATGAAAACGGAACGCATACATGTTATTTGTTCAATTTTCATCAAGATTTCGTTGGACTTATTGGATCCGACTTACTTTCAAATTTATCCGCACGAATAGATTATTATTGAAATAACCAACGGCAATCTGAACTAAACGTTTTATTTAATTAAGTATTACACACTGTGTGTACATAAGCGAAAGAACATAGCAACGTTAACAACCGTACCCTTACGAGGACCGCGTTCAAGTGCACAAGTTCTACGCACAACTAAAAAAGTCACTAACAACTAGAACCTTAGAAAGTTAATTCCACTAGATTTTGAATTATATCTTAACACTTCCTTCCAAAATATAGTTAGCCTAAAACAATTACACCAAGCAGAGCTCGTAATTTTGAAAACCTTACTCGAGCTAATGGTTTAGTCAAAACATCAGCAACTTGATCGTCACCTTGTATATGCTCAACCCTAAGTTCACATGCGCTAAATTTCTCACGTATAAAATAAAATTTTACATCAATATGTTTAGAACGCTTATGAAATTCAGGGTTTTTGACAAGTTTGATGGCACTCGCATTGTCTACAAAAAGTGTCGGAGTGTGAATTACTTCTGATACTTCTGAGAGGAGCCGCTTCAGCCAGATGATTTCTTTTACAGCTTCACTAGCAGCTATGTACTCCGCTTCCATAGTTGATAGGACCACACATTTTTGCTTTTGGCTTGACCAGCTGATTGCACTACCATTGTACTTGCAAATCATACCACTTCTTGAACGTCTGGTTTCGACATCCCCAGCGTAGTCTGCATCACTGTATGCTTCCAGTACACCGATTTTGTGGTTCGCCTGGTACAGCAACCCAAATTCCATTGTTCCTTTCAGATACCTGAAGATCCTTTTCACTGCTCCCCAATTCGAAGCTCTGGGATGGGCCAATGCTTCCGATACCTTGCTAACTGCATACATAATGTCAGGTCTGGTGGCAACGGCTAAGTACATCAGACTGCCCACAGCTTCACGATACGGAACGTCAGCCTCCAGCAGCAAATCATGGTCTTCATCAGTAGTACCATTTTCAGAGGGCGTCCCCACTGCATTTGACTCGTCCATCCGAAACCGCTCCAGAATCCTGACATAGGCATGTTGTCCTATAAAAATAGAATTATTATTTAGCCTAACAATTTGTATGCCAACAAAACAGTTCATTTGACCAAAAGTTATTTTAAACTGGTTTTTCAGTTCACACAGAAAATGTTCCAAGTCTGAATTTTTCGAACTAGCTACAAGGCCATCGTCCACATACAATGCAATAATGATTTTAGATTCCCCTGTCTTTTTAATGAACAAACACGGATCAGCAACACTTTGATTAAACTGTAATTTATTTAAAAAGTCCACGAAGCGCTTGTTCCAACACCTGGGGACCTGCTTTAGTCCATACAAGCTTCGGTTGAGCTTGCAAACACGACCGCTTCCATCATTGAATCCCTCCGGTTGGCTCATATAAACATCTTCCTGAAGTGTTCCATACAGGAACGCCGTCTTCACATCAAACTGCAAAAGTTGTAGGCCTTCCGAAGCTGCAACACTCAGTACAGATCGCACGGTATCAAAACGTACCACAGGGCTGAAAGTTTCTTCATAATCCTGCCCTGCTTTCTGAGCAAAGCCTTTTGCAACTAGTCTTGCTTTGTAGCGGTCAACGGATCCATCCCCTTGAAATTTAACACGAAGCACCCATCGACAGCCAATTACCTTTTGATTTGGCAGTGTCTCCACTAACTCCCACGTGTTATTTTCTTTTAATGAAGCCAGCTCCTCATTCATCGCAGCTTTCCATTGATCTGCTTCGCTGCTCTGCATAGCTGCACCATACGAGCTCGGAGTCGAACACTCTGCAAAATAGACATAATCACGCAAATAGGATGGTTTGTTGATTTTCCGGCGCCCTATTCTTTTCTCCGCTTGTCCTTCTGCTTCGTCACTTGACAATGTTTGAACGGCTTCCTCCAGGGCAGTGGCTTCCTTTACGACAACAGCTTCCTCTAACTCACTGACTTCGGCCAAAGGCAAAACTTGGAGCTCTTGTTTTTCTTCATCTTTTACAAGTGACACATGAAGTTTCCTTTTCAAAGGAGTTTCATCCTTGAAGATGACGTCGCGACTGAGAACAACTTTATTTTGTTCTTCTATCCACACTCGATAGCCATCTTTATCGCCACAATAGCCAACAAGTTGTCCAAGAACACCTTTTTTATCCCATTTCTGTCGTTTTTGTTTTGGTATATGTACAAAACACTGCGTACCAAAGATTCGCATATGATTGAACGTCGTACTGCTTTTACCATACCATAGTTCACTAGGCGATTTCCCCTCGACAGATGTTGGACCAGTACGATTAAGTACATGTGCTACTGTATTCACAGCTTCGGCCCATAACTTTATTGGCAAGTCTTTTGCATGGATCATTGAACGTGCACATTCCACTAACGTACGGTTTTCTCGTTCTGCAGCTCCGTTCTGCTCGGGTGTGTATGGCATCGACACTCGAAAGTTAATTCCACTTGATTTTAGAATCCCGCTTACAGTCACATTATCAAATTCTTTTCCACCGTCGCTTAATAATTCTTTTATTGAATGCCCGGCTGTCTTTGCTTCGTTTACAAAAGTTTTTAAGCATTCCGCAACTTCAGCTTTTGATTTTAAAAAGAACACACGCCTAAACTTTGTGTAATCATCTTTAAAACACAGAAAATACCTCGCACCACCTGGTGATAATTCCTGCATGGGCCCGCAGACATCGGCACTAATTTGTTCACCTGGTGCAGTCGATCTATTTCCCCGGCTTCTGAAGCTTCCACGATGTTGCTTTCCGAGCACACAGCCATCACAGAATTCTTCTTCTGCTGTGACACTGATTCCCTGCTGCTGCAGTAACTTTTGAACGTGTCTTTTGTTTTGATGACATAGCCTTTCATGCCACAATTGTACAGTTTCGGTGGCCGATGCAACAAACACCTCAGCCGATGCCTCTGCTTTACACACGCGTAATTTTAAAATATAAAGTCCCCTCGAAGTTCTATTTCCCACTAATCGCACTATACCCCCTTTCACAAACGTACAGCCATCACGATCAGCCTTAAATTCAAAGCCCTTGTCCATTGTTTTCCCGATTGAAAACAAGTTGCGTCCAATTTTTGGAACGTACCACACGTCTTGCAAATGATTCCTATGCCAGACACCGTTCACCTTCATTTCCACGTTGATGGTACCTTGTCCGTACGCATGAATCACTTCACAGTTCCCCATTTGAACTTCCCGCGGAATTTCAAAAAGTTCGTACGATATGAAGTAGTTCTTATTGTGCGTCATATGCGCTGACGCACCCGAATCCGCAAGCCACTGTTCGCTGTCTGTCACATCTTCGATGCACACGAATACTTCGCTCGATGGCGCCACTTGCCTTTTTGAATTCGATGCACTTCCGGTACTCTTGTTTGGGCAGTTTCTCGCAAAATGTCCTCCTTTATGACACTTGAAGCACTTCCGCTTGTCTCTGTCGAATTTTCCATTAAGGCCAACGCGCACTTGGGCGACGCGCGGAGCAGCGCGGCGAAGAGCGGCGAAGAGCCGAGCTAACGCGCACTTGAGAGCCGTTTCTGTCGACAACCGGGTTGGTGTTAACCGAATATTTTGTGGATTTGTTTGTGTTCGGTAGCTTTAATAAATAAAATGGATAGCTCTGACTAAGATACTCTAATTGTCTCTTTGCTTTGTGAAGAAGCTGAAAAGCTGGAAAAAAGATAAAAAAGCCGTTGTCAACTCCGAAGTCCTTTTCGATTAATTTCAACCAAGAGATCACTATGCAAAAAACTACGTATACAACACGTTTTGAAAGTCCTTTTTTTTCATTCAATTGCTTGATTAGCTCGGGCTTCGCCCTCGTTATCAAACTGCAAATTCATGAAAAAAAGTATGACTCAAAACTAGTTGTACAATATTAATTTGTACAACTAGTTTTCAAAGGAATTGATCGAGTTAACTTGTCAGTCAACCAATGGCATTCTTCAATTTAAAAATAAACTACCAATCGAACGATTATTCTAGTGACAATATTTCGAGGAGCTTTATTTCAGCGATAACTTTTTCTGTAGGTAACAATTTTTTAATGAAAAATAATTTGGATTTTAGTTTTAGAAAAGGATACAATTCAAAGACCGCTAGTTTTGTGAATTTAAAATTTTAGTGTTAGGAATTTTTATTGACCATTTTCAATAATTGAAAAGTTAAATTGTCAAGACGAATAGGACTCTAGGTCAAAATATTGCCGAAAATGTTTGCTCTTCAGATTGTCTCGTTTCTGTTGCTTTAGAAAATAACGACTCGTGCAAGCACTCGTGGTTATTTTCATCGCCACAGAAACTCGTATCTGAATCGCAAAAATTATTGTCGGCAATATTTTGACCTCTTGTCCTATTATTACTGAAAATTAATAGCGAAATGCTGAATGTTAATGGAGTGGCGAGGCAGAAAGTGAAGTTTGCATCCAAATTATTTCAGTTATTTTATAATTCACATTATTTTGATTTGTAGATTGTTTAAAAGAATGTTGGAAATCCCAATAACCTATAATTCATCAAATATGATGTCTGCTGAGAAACACATAAGCCCCCCTGTAAAGATAATCCTTTTCCAGACGTCAATCAAGCGAAACAAATGTTGCAAGCCACAATTCAGGTCAAAGCATTTTCTACGATTTAACGTTAAATGCGTCATGGGTTTGTAGTTAATTTCTATGAAAATGAGACAGTAATTTTAAATTTAAGACGAAATAGATGTTTCTAAGTAAAACAAGCATATATGATTAAAAATATACTGCTCAACAAATGAACTGGACCACCCATAAAAATGTTATTATTGATTTTTATTGATTTTACGACAAAAAGTCATTATTTATAAAAAGTTCTGCTTTCAAGCTTCAACGAAAGACAAGAAAAAAACTCAACTCTTGCGTTTAGCGTCTGTCGGAATACATTCGGCTAGTTCCAACTGCTTTCGGAAAACTTCGTAAACCCCAATTCCGGTCACTTGGGTCGCAAGGTAACGCGCACTTGGGCGAAGCGACGCGCGGAGCGGCGCGGCGCAGAGAAAAATATTCTCTGGCAAGAATTCCGCTAGGGTAGCTTCGCTGCGCCGCGCTGCGCTTCCGTCAAGTGCGCGTTAGTAGGTAAGAAATACATTAAAGATATAACTGCTCGTCGCCGCGCTGCTCTGCGCGTCGCACAAGTGCGCGTTGGCCTTTAGCCGTCTTCGTCTTGGTAGCTACCAAGGCCGATGAATCACTTCGTTTTTCAGGTAACCTCATTTCAATGAGACGGAGTCTTTCGGTTAATTTATTTACCGTTCGATCTGCCAGTGGCACAGACTCCCACACACTTTTAAACTCGAAATATTCACCTGGCAGCGTTGACATGATTCGACTCATTAGCAACAAGTCTGGCAGCTCGGTATTAACCAATCTCTTCAGATCGTCATTGAGTTCGCGAAAATTACGCTCAAGCCGAGCCACATGCGCGGCAATTTCTTCGGAAGGATCTTTATCGCTGCTGAAAAAACTCTCCATCAGCCGATCTACTCGTTGTCCGGAACTCTGCTCGTAAACCGAGAGCAATTTCTTCCAAACAGCTTCCGCAGTGTCACACGATGCCGTTAAATCGACGTTGGCGTCGTTGAGGCTGCTTACTATAATTAGTTGGGCCAAAGCGTCACATTTATTGTAAATTTTGACCTCCGACTCGAACGCTCTTTTCTGTTTCCTCAGTTGCTTCTTGACCCGGTTTTGTAGGCACGATCCGGTTACCACAGGCGATGTCCAGGACATCGTGATGACGCAAAAGCAGTTCCATTGGCCTTCGCCACTTGCTCCAATTACTGGCACCTTCCAATTTTTCTAGTTGCGTCTTGAAATCCATTGTTTGAATTTTATAAAAGTTCACGCAAACCAAACACTGGAAAGTTTTAGTTTTTCGGGACCACGTGGTACCGTTCACGTTTACGCTATTTGCACGTTTTATTCAAATCTTAATACACAGTTACGAACATGCTGGGGCCATAACCTATTGAAATAACCAACGGCAATCTGAACTATACGTTTTATTTAATTAAGTATTACACACTGTGTGTACATAAGCGAAAGAACATAGCAACGTTAACAACCGTACCCTTACGAGGACCGCGTTCAAGTGAACAAGTTCTACGCACAACTAAAAAAGTCACTAACAACTAGAACCTTAGAAAGTTAATTCCACTAGATTTTGAATTATATCTTAACAATTATGAATCGATGCACATTCAAACAGGACGAACAACTATCATATTTTATTACAACCCATCGAAAACTAAACAAGAAATTCTAAAATGAAATCAATGCAATTTTTCTAAACTTAAAAATTAAGATTTTGTCAAAAAACTTACAGTACCTCCGCATACAAAATTATTTGTAAATTTACCAGCAGTAGGAAAGAATGGAACTAAAATATGCAATAAATGCAATAACAGCGATTAACGCTGATCTCAACAGTCTTGTTGACTATTCAGAGAAACATGGGTTAAACATAAATACTAATAAATGCTTCGTTATTCTTTTTGGACGTACAAAACTTCGGGATAATTGTCGTGATAAAGTCTTGATCAAAAATTCGAAATACAGAATTAGAAATTAAAGAAAATGTTAAAAATCTAGGGCTCTGTATCGACCAAAATTTTAGATTTAAAGAACACATCTCCAATACTCTGAAGAAAGCATATCTTAATTTAAAAATAATCTATCAAAACAGACATTGCTTAAGTAAACAAATAAAAACAACTCTATGTGAAACTATGGTGTTATCGCATTTCAATTATTGCGACTGTGTATATGGTCTATGTTTGGGACAGTACAGATATCCGGCGCATTCAAAGGGTGCAGAATTCTTGTTGAGATTGATATTTGGAATAAAAAAATTTGAATATCTCATAAATTAATTGAAACAAAATGGTTAAACATGGCTGATAGAAGGAAACTTCATGCGGCGTGTTTATATCATAAAATCATTACTGATAAAATACCCTCCTATTTATTCAAAAAAGTTAATTTCAGATCTGATCTACATAATGTAAATTTACGTAACAAATACTTCATAAATATACCGGCTCATCGAACTGCTTTTTATGAACGATGTTTTTCATATAATATAGCTAATCTTTATAACTCGTTGCCTTATTTTCTAAAAACTCTCACTTGCATTAAATTTAAAACACAACTAAGTAAAATGTTACTAAATAAAACCTTAAAATTTGCTTTATAATTGCCATTTATAATTGCCATAATCTAATTATATAAATTTTGTTTTAATTTTCCATTATATGATTATATACACATGGCCAGAAATCAACAATGTACCTAACACAAACTATAGCGCAAGCTACGCAGAAAAATATCTTTTAATCTAATTTACGTATAAAACTAGGGGTTAAGTGTAAGAGCAGAACTTCACTTCCTTGGAAGTGATTTTCTGAACTTCGCCCTATTGACACACATTCTATTTTATTTCATTTCTTTATTTTGTAAATTTTCTTGTATTTTTTTTGCTGTGTCAATAAAAGACATTATTATTATTATTATTATTATTATGATATTCCAACATTTAAATTTAATGAAAAAATATACGGTACCCCCCACCCAATAAAAGCGCCCTTCCGTGCTTTTCAAGAATACTTCGATACTCAGCATCACTCCGTTTCGCTAATACAATGAAATGCTATGAACCAGTTATTTATAAAAAAAAACAAAAACAAAAAAAAATTTTTTTCTTGCCAACGACCATAGCTCAAAAGTTGATGTTGCCTTCATTTTCGGAGGACCTATCGTATGAAAACCATCCAAGACGTCAGGAAGGTTCCTGGCGACCGGAATCGTGTACACATACGAACATACATCCCCCGCACAACACGTTTAGGCACCCCGCAATACAGGGGCTTGATCTAGTGGGCTGGGATCTTCACCAAAAGATCTGCACCGCTGAGACGGAGATTTGATATACTGGGTTTATTAGTCGGTTGGCTCGAATTTTAGAGATATTTGACTCAGAGTGGTTTTCCATATGAGGGAATTTCAATACTTCGTACACTTCGTGTCGAAGTAATTAATCATGTCTTAAGCAACTGAAATTACATAATAATTGATTTAAAACAAGCGTAATTAATACTTCAAAAGAAATACAAGAAATTAATATTTATAATCCTTTATTTTTAGAAGATTATGAAACCGACAACAAAAATCAACTTGTCAGACTTAATAATTTAAACATCATCAACAATTCTAAACATCAAAAGTATTTTAAATAACAACTTAAAGAAAATTTAAGACTAGACGATTTAAATAAAAAAAAACTTAAGTAAAAATTATATCTAACAAACAAACAAGACCACCAAATACTAGTAATCTTAATGATAACAATAATTCCTACTTTAAAACTAAACGTTCACAGCAATATACCCTTATAATTGATACTAGAACGCGCGTAGCCAGCCTACGTCTGGCTGCGTCTGGCGGCGCCACGTGCTTACGGTCGGCATGTGCGCTTACAGAAACCTGCGCTTATATAAACCGATATAGCAAGCGCGTGTGGTAGTAGTATGCAGGCCCTCCATGGTGCGTGTGCCGGCGCCACTTGTGCTTACGGTCTGGACGGCCGGCGGCATCGGCTCTTATAATATAAGATTGCTAAAAAAAAACTTGACAACAATTTAAAATTAAACCCAATCTAGAAAAATCAAACATTTCAATTAAATGAAAAAGTATTTGTTAAAACAAATTCCAGAAGTAAAGACGAAATTTAAAATTAAATCCGGCTTGAAAAAAATAAAATATAAAACACGTTAACCAAAAGGCAATAATTCCTTTTTTAGGCTTATTATAATCATCGCCTGTATCCTGATTATTCAATCACCTGTTGTACATGGCGATAAAACTGAAAATAGTTTAGAATATAACCCAGGACTATATCCCTTAAATTTAGGTAATGTAGTTCTCAAACAAAGCGAATGGACGCTTATTAAAAATATAGATTATACCCCTATTCTTATTAATTATGACGCACTTAGAAATAATTTAATGAAAATTATACCGTTACTTGAAAATAAGAGCTATGTTATTGAATATAAAAAAAATAAGAAAATTGACGACATTGTTATCAATCATAATAATTTACTTATAATACTAAAACAATACATGGAAAAAGCTGCGAAATGTCTGAATCAATTTCCCGATGTTAAACACAACATTAATAAAAGGGGACGTTTTGACGGATTAGGATCCGCTTTCAACTTTTTAACTGGCAACCTCGATGCAAACGATGGAGTTAGATACGAATCAATGATTACCGAATTACAAGAAAGGAACAAAATTCATAATGATATTATATTAAAGCAAACCAAAATTTTGAATGACACAATATCAGTAATAGATGATATAGCAAAAATCCAAGTATTATTAGACAGAAATATAAATATAATAATTTTGCGAAATGAGGAATTAGGCAGAAATCTTGCCACCTACTCTTTAAAAATGGTTTTAAGGGAAGCAGTTCAATCATTACAATTACGTATTCATACCTGTTTGGAATTAGAAAACGCATTAACTTTTGCTCAAAATCAACAAATGCACATGTCATTAATTGCCAATAATGATTTAATTGAAAATCTGAGCGAAATTTCTGTATATCTTAGTAGTATTTCAGAAGAGGTTCTAACTATCACTTATCTCGCAGAGCCGTAAGGTTTACATTTATATGAATGTATTATTATTACAAAAGTTTACCAGATTAAAAAAAAAATACATTTATCTTTGAAATACCCCTTACTTCCAAAACCAACAATTATCAAATGATACAATTAATTCCATTTCCAAATTTTTATTAAAAACTATCAATTCCGTATGATCATTCCTACCTATAATACTTTATTATTCAATGTTAAAAATATTATTCCTGTCGAAATAAGTCATTGCAAACTTTTAACCCTAGATAGGTACTTATTTTTGTAATCAAAATAATTATTTTGAAATCACTAACGATAAATTGTGCGAAACGCAACTACTTTCATTTAATAATAATAAAATCTCTCTTTCTCTTATCATTACATCATTATTGATGTGTTATGGTTCAATAATAAAATATGTACTACATATTTGTTCAATTTAACAGAAATTAAAATATCTCAAATAAATTCTGCGACATGGTTAATATCTTCTCCCTCTGAAGCAATATTGGACGTTAAATGTAATAAACAGAATTTTAGAAAAGCAATCTCTGGTTATAACCTTTTGCATTTAAGTTCAGACTGTGTTGTTTTAATAAATCAAGAACATATGTTATTTACTGCTAAGAACACCTCGAACAAAATTGTTAATTTAAAAATATTGTTTATTTAATAATTCCTGAATCAAATCATATAAACGTCTCAAAAATCGACTTGATTCCTGTCGATACTCAAAAATTGGTTGAAGGCAGAATTAAGCTTAATAAATACGAACATTTGTTAAAACCAGTAAATTTTGATAAATCCTATAATCTAAGTGTGTCTGCAATTATATTTACGCTATTAACTATTCTTATAATAATTATTTTTGTATTACAGTATATGTATTATAATAAAAGCACAATGAAAATTAAACTTATTAGATTTTTAAATAAAGATTTCGAATCACAAACTGTAAATGTGTACGTTTAATTTTCTTTTTACCTTTGTCAGATTCAACAAGGCAAATTTAGTTTTTCTTCGTTGAATCATTTTTTCGGCGGACGAGTTACATTGTATGAAAAAGATCTTCTATTGTTTTAAAATGCTTACCTTGCAACCTCGAAGAACAAGGAAGCTATTGTTTAAAGTGCTGACTTTGTAACCTTGTATGCACGCGCATCGTGTCACGTGTGCATCATCCGACGATAAGCTTATCTTAGTTGATTAGAAATGCTCTATAAGCTAGTGCATGATATTGTATCTTCAGTTCCTAGATTACAAGTGTACTAGTGACTAGCTTCTAGTTAGAGTGCTTGCCATATCTCAGCGACCCTGCGCAGTGATCGAAATTCTGTAAATACGTCATAAGCAAGGCTACTGACCAACCTCAAAATATCATTGCGATTTTGCTGCGTTTGATATCGTTTGCTATTTTCGTGCTTATAAGTTAGTTTTTGCGTTCTTTATCTACTTATATTTCCGTTTATTATAAAAAACAGTCTTATCAAATAAACACGAAATATTGACACAACCTATTTTAAACTTCGCGTCTGCAAGCTAGCCTGATGTTTTTAGGTTGTACTGAAAACACCATTTGGGCGTCTCGCTCTACAGTTTTCTCCCTTGCTCCACTGCGCATTTGTGGTCGCTGAGATATGGCAAGGCATCTACCTAGTTCCTAGTTCACATGTTAGATGTAAGAAATTGTCTGACTGTGTCTTTGAGCTCCAACGTGTAGCATTGCTGTTGTAAAATAAAAGTGTTTTTAACTCACACACGTATATTAATGATGCTCTTATCCCACTTGTATAGTAAATACTATTATTGGTTGCAGTATGATAATGGTTGCCATGTATAGTAAAGGACTATTACCGTACAGATACAGTTATGACTTAGTTACCAGCCTACTTTTGTATATGTAAACGAAGGCTTACTATCCTGAAACCGATAATAGTTATTTACTATTATACAAGTGGGATAAGAGCGTCATTAATATACGTGTGTGTAAGTTACAAACGAGTGCGTAACACGAGTTATGTAAGCAGACAAGTATAGTATGATCAAAAATTAATCTCATCTAGTATGGCTGTGGACGTGCAAACCAACGCCTTTAAAATTGACTTACATACTTATATTTAATTCAAACTGTCAAAGTTTATTCTTTTTATCCATCTTATTACAATATTATATTGAAATAAACAAATTTGCACGTAAAAGTCATGTAATTGTCCAACAAATAAGCCTGCGCCGGTCGAATAGACACTTCATCTTAAATCTAACCGAAAAGTAAAATATATTTGATCCAGTTTTAAAGGCAGCAAATTGTTCTTTCATAGCCATACTAGATGAGATTAACTTTTGATCATACTTTATATTAATGATGCATTATCACACAGGTATTGTACAAAATTTTATCTACACCTGCCCAAAATTGAGAAAAGTGCATTAAGAAATATGTCAGATCTGTCACTTTCAAAAATATTTTAGCAGGCAAATATCATTATGCCATTCATTTGACACTATTTTTTTTAAGTTAGGCATAATCCATATATGTATTACTTACTATATTTCTAGTAGGGCCTGGGAACGGTCGAAAACATTAAGGCGCCGACGTAGTCTCACTCTGAGTATTACGTGTCTCGTGCACATGCCTGAGAATTCGAACTCCGCCTTTAGAAGCGAATTTTAAACTTGACCGTGAGGTTCACCTCCCCACCGCGCGGACGAAGCACTTGCGCACAGCTCACCAAATACATCGAAGAGTTGGTTGTCTGTCTCACTTAGGCTGTGACCTCCACACTCATAGCCGCTAGCAATATAGTAGATATTAAATACCGATGGGACCACAATTATATATAACAGCAATAAGATAACATGAACAAGAAAATAACACGTATTGCTTGAGTAAGAAAGAGATAAACATAGTAGCAAATATTCGAGTAGGCCTGACGCTTATTTTAATTATGACATATGACAACCAAGCATGCCTACTAATAGCTATTTATGCAACAAGTGCTAAAAGTCGACGAGACATGAAAATTATGAAACGAAGCCGAAGGGTGAGTTTTATAACATGTCTCGTGCATAAACGACTTTTAGCACGCTTTGCATACAATATTTTATCTACGACCTTAATTTTACCGTTATAAATTCATAAATATCGATTTAACAAAGATTTGCATCTGCGACACTTTTAATTTATGTCATAATAAACAGTAGGCCATGCCGCGCGGGCGAATGTTTGCGAATGACAGTAGTCAACTTCAGTAATTATTAATACTCCACATCTGACTGTATTTATTACATAACGCTTTAATTATTTCAAAACACTTTACCTGTAACGCAAGAAGCAACTAGAATAACTTTACAACTTCACTTCTTGTTCGAAATTGTACTTTTATCACCTCACTTCACTATTAGCACATGGGCTAAAAGTAAACAGCTGATTTCTTTAACAACGGTAAACTATAAAACGTTACTTTTAGTGAAACAAGCTAGCGCTAAAAGGCCTACTTTTAGTGGTGGTCGTAGATAATAGCTATTTATGCAACAAGTGCTAAAATTCGACGTTTATGCACGAGACATAAAAATTATGAAACGAAGCCGAAGGCTGAGTTCCATAACATGTCTGGTGCATAAACGACTTTTAGCACGCGTTGCATACAATATTTTATCTACGACCTTAATTTTACTGTATTAATCCATAAATATCGATTTAACAAAGGTTTGCATCTACGACACTTCTAATCCTTTACCTAATAGACTTGTCTGTCCGGGACGCTGTTTTGTTTGTCTGGGACGCTGGTTTGTTTGTTTGGGACGCTGTTTCAGCAGCCAAACCGTAAGAGATAGAGAAAAAAGTTATTAAAGTTATATGTTTGGAATGGTCATGTCAGGTCAGGAACCGAATTTCAGTCACGTGACTGAAATTCGGTTCCTGAGCTGACATGACCATTCCAAACATATAACTTTTTTCTCTATCTCTTACGGTTTGGCTGCTGAAACAGCGTCCCAGGCAGACAAACCAGCGTTCCAGACAGACAAAACAGCGTCCCGGACAGACAAGTCTATTAGCTAAAGGATGTTTCAGCAGCCAAACGGAGCTGCGACCCTCTGCGCCTTAAAACCTCGATCGGTTAGGTAACCACTTTGACACCTTCCAGGTCTGGGTACAGTTTTTATTTAATACGCGTTCTATTTGAAAAGCGGTCTTTTTTGTTTTTTCAAATGAGACATTTGTCTCACTGGACTGCTAGTTTATGTTATAATAGCAAGAAGCCATGTAATGCAGCGCGGGCGAATGTTTCCAAAGCCAGTGCTTTCAAGGTCAGTTACGAAATGTAATTATTAATACTCCACATCTAACTGTATTCATTACATAACGCTTTAATTATTTCAAGAACACTTTACCTGTAACGCAAGAAGCAACTAGAATAACTTTACAACTTCACTTCCAGTTCGAAATTATAGTTTTATAACCTCACTTTACTTTTAGCACGAGAGCTAAAAGTAAACAGCTGATTTCTTTAATCACGATAAACTATAAAACGTCACTTTTAGTGAAACAAGCTAGCGCTAAAAGGCCTACTTTTAGTAGTGGTCGTAGATAAAATAATTTTTATGAATGTATGTAATGAATACACTCAGATGTGGAGTATTAATAATTACATTTTGTAACTGACCTTGGCAGCACTGGCTTTGCAAACATTCGCCCGCGCATGGCCTACTATTTATCATTTATCACTTATAATAATGCAGAAGACTAAAAGCCGTGTTTACACAACTAAAAGTACTATGGTTGCATTCCACCATTTCTATTTACGGGTTTTTGTAAACAAACTTCCCTTAACTTTTAATAGCGAAATTATCACAGAAAACAATTATTTATTATGCATATTTCTTGTGTTTTTTAAAACTATTGACTCAGCTTCGAAGGCAAGTCCACTTTGGTTAATTTTCATATCTGCTTATTGAACGCTCCCAAAAGTAAAGCCGCACGCACACGCTAAAAAGGCGTGTCTTTAAAGATTAGGTTAGATAACCTACAAATTGGTTACGTTTTACAAAGTTGTGGTTTGTGTAGTTACACTGAATTGGGAACTATGGTTGTTTGTGTAACAGAATTTCAAAAAAGGGGATTATCACATTGTCACATGCTTTAATTCTTGCAGGTATTTATAAAGATACTCTTAAAAACTTGGGATAATTACAAAAAATTACATTTTAGGAGACAAGTTACGAACTGCAGAAGACGTAGATAGAATTGTAACATGTCAGCTGTCATTTGATAATTTGAAAACCATTAACGGCCAAGTTTACGATACATTCCTTGAAGCTGCCAAAGAAGCCGGCAGGTATTTATAAAGATACCTCTTAAAACTTTGAACAATTATAAAATATTACATTTTAGGAGACGACAAGTTACGAACTGCAGAAGACGTAGATAGAATTGTAACATCTCAGCTGTCATTTGATGATTTGAAAACCATTAATGGCCAAGTTTACGATACATTCCTTGAAGCTGCCAAAGAAGCCAGTTTATTGTACTCCCAATATACTAATACCAAAGTGCTCACAACGGACGGATCGAAAGCCAGCGTTTACCGTGATGGAACCCAAATCGATCAGGTTTCAATGTTCAAATACACTGAGCGACAAAAGTCTGGGTTCACGAATAATTTTTCCAATTTTACATACTGAAAATGGTTTCTGGCGCTTAAAATCTGATGTCAATGTTTACGTATCAATAAACAAATTTAGTGCTATAGTGGGCTAACTCATAACCATACAATTGTTGAAATATTGCGATTTTGTTTCTGTCGTACATTATTCAAGTTTTTGATGAAGTTTTGTTAAGAATCGGGTTGGCGTTGTCAGGGATATGTTTACAGCATGTCAATTGTTTCCGATAACTGTCAGTATTAACTGTTAATTCTCACTTCCGTGCCAAAATGCTGATATCTCCAGTAAGATGTGCAAAAATAGTCGCTCACATTGAAGAAGGACATAGCCAGAGAGCTACAGCTACAATTACTACTGCTAATGAACTGGCTGCTGTCAGAAATGTTCAAATATCATTACGTACAGTTCTGCGACGACTTCACGAAAACAATCTGAAACCATATCGGGCTGCCATTGGTCCAAAACTTTCAGTACGCCACAAACATAAATGACTAAATTTTGCTAGAACTTACCAGAACTGGAGGGATCCCGAATGGAGATGCGTGTTATGGACAGATGAGTCTCGATTTACTTTGGATGCTCCAGATGGTCGTTCACGGGTATGGAGAAGACCAGGAGAATGCTATGCTGCTTGTGCTATGGCCACAACTTCATATTTTTTTGGAAGTTCGGTAATGGTATGGGGAGGGATTTCTTCAGATGCTCGCACAGAGCTTCACATCTGTGATAGAGCAGCCCTCAACGTAGATAGGTACATTAGGAACATTCTTGAGGAATATGTTGTTCCGTTTAGTCATTTTGTTGGTGACAACTTTAGTTTAATGCAAAATAATGGATGGCCACACGTAGCCAACATTACTCTGCAATATCTAAACGAAGTTGGAATTATACTTTTGGATTGGCCAGCCTGCTCACCAGACCTGAACCAGATACAGAACACGTGTGGGATCAACTTGGAAGAGCAATTCGCACTCGCCCTAATTGGCCTCGGACATTAGGATAGGTTACCACTAGAAAATCTTGCACGATTGATTAGCAGTATGCCTAGACGTCTAGAATGTGTAATTAGAGCTAGTGGCGTAGAATTAACAGTTAATACTGACAGTTATCGGAAACAATTGACATGCTGTAAACATATCCCTGACAATGCCAACCCGATTCTTAACAAAACTTCATCAAAAACTTGAATAATGTACGACAGAAACAAAATCGCAATATTTCAACAATTGTATGGTTATGAGTTAGCCCACTATAGCACTAAATTTGTTTATTGATACGTAAACATTGACATCAGATTTTAAGCGCCAGAAACCATTTTCAGTATGTAAAATTGAAAAAATTATTCGTGAACCCAGACTTTTGTCGCTCAGTGTATTTGGGATCGCTGGTTGAGGAAAAGAAAGTGGCATCGACTGCCGACGTTTACAGCCGCATCGGGCAGGCAACATCAACATTCGCCTCGCTCAAATGGTGCGTATGGAAACGAACAAATACTACCATCAAAACGAAAGTACGTTTTTACCGAACGCTGATCCTTCCCATTCTTTTTTATGGATCGGAAACGTGAACATTGCTCAAGCCGGACCTTGACAAGCTTGAGGTCTTCCAAATGCGATGCTTGAGGCAAATTCTCGGTGACTCGCTCAGCGACCGCCTTCGAAACGAAACAATTACAGGAAGATGTGATCAACAAACACTGATAGGAGAACAAATACAAAAACGTCGACTACGATGGTTCGGACATGTCTGCCGAATGGATGATAACCGTTTGCCATGTAAACTTCTTTGGTAAGACCGTCCGGCAGACTGGAGAATTCAGCGATTGGCACCGAAGAAAACCTGGCTAAAGAATATCGAGGGTGACTTAAAGAATCAGCGATTATCGGTTATCGATGCCCAAGACGTCGCCAAAAATCGTCAAGAATGGAAACGAATCGTAAATGGAGTTCGAGACCCAGCGGCACCAACAGCAGCATATTCGTTGTGGGGACGTCCCGCCCGGACCGCCAGCTATCGGACCAAAGAAGAAGAAGAAGACTAATAACAATAAAGAGGGAAAAATACATTTGACGCAAAATCACAATTAATTTTTTCAGGTACTTACTGTCACAGTTTCTTTACAAGTTTTAATTGCTTTTGTTTTAAGATACAAGGACAGTTGGCGATCACAAATAGAGAATGGTGAATCATATTTTAGGTTACAAGAATTGTCACAGAAAGAACACATTTTCTCTCAAGGGACAATATAAAACAAAATTAAAATGTCTGTTGTCATGGTATTCGTAAAATAAGTTCAAAGACTACTAAATATCGATGGGGCCACAATTATATACAGACAGATTAAAAAAACCAATTAGGGCAGGCTGTGATATGTGGTATACGTTTGGCAGTACTGAAGTGTATTGTCAGCCTATGTCAAATTCGAGATTAGCAGGTTAAGTTTTACGTCGGTCTGTGCCAAACAAAGAACAAAACCTAACCTGCTAATCTCGAATTTGACATAGACTGACAATACACTTCAGTACTGCCAAATGTATAACACATATTACAGCCTGCCCTAATTGGTTTTTTTATTGATCTGTCTGTATACAGTAAAATCTTCCTTGGGCGGACACCAACGGGACCGACTGAAAGTGTCCGTTCAAGAGGGGTGTCCGCCTAAAAGAAAAACGAAAAAAAATCGTTTTTTTAATGAAAACTGTAATTAAAGAAATTGGGACATTTAAAACGTATATGTATGTAAATGGTTTTAAAATAAACAAAAAACTTAAAACTTAAGGAAAAAATAAGGTTTTGTTACCTTACAAAATACTTTCTTTATGTTTAATTATATCAGCAGCTTGTGTTTTTCCGA
Source organism: Agriotes lineatus (assembly GCA_940337035.1). Lineage (NCBI taxonomy): Eukaryota > Metazoa > Arthropoda > Insecta > Coleoptera > Elateridae > Agriotes > Agriotes lineatus. The sequence goes on from CALNHX010001954.1 coordinate 55,386, forward strand.
TATCAAGACGCTTGGATAAGTTCCTTACACTTAACTTTTCCCTATTGTGAACTTCAACAATCTCAATTTTTTGTTTAAGCGTGAGAATTTTTCTATTTGGCGCCATTTCTACAATGAATGTGTCGCCCACTGTGTCTTTTCCTCATAGACGTCAGACTAATCCTGAATCCCCGTGTGTACCGAAAGATTGAAGTCGGTGAATCCCCGGTTAACTCGGGAAAGTTTCTCAGTGAAGGCAGGCAGCGAAGTTGGTGCGCGGCACTATTGAGAAATGCAACAGCGACACTTGCGACAGAAAAATGAGACAAGGCGTTTATTTTTTTATTTTGTTTTTTGTCTGTTTAAGAGAACATTTTCTTGTGTCCGCGTCCGTTCAAGAGAATGCCCGTCCAAGAGGGAGTTAACACAATGCAAATTATATGAGAGTCGGTCGGGACCATGAGAAACTGTCCGTCCAAGGGAGGTGTCCGTGTATCCGCGAAGGTGAATTTTACTGTAATATCAATAAGATAACATGAACAAAAAAATAACTCGTATTGCTCGAGTAAGAAAGAGATAAACATAATAGCAAATATTCGAGTAGGCCTGACGCACATTTAATTATGACAGATGTCAACCACACATGCCTACTAAAATAATTTTTGTTCGTATGGTCATCTCTTACTTACTCAAGTATTCTATTTTGTTGTTCATGTTATCTCATGTTGTTATATATAATTATGGCCCAATCCGTATTACAGCATAATTTTCATTTAGAGTAATGAAATAGTATATTGTATGTTAAGAGCTGAAAGTGCATTCTTGCCGCTTGCGCATGAAAGCCGAAACCAGCAATCATGCAAAAGCGGCAAGCGCACTTTTAGCTCGAAACATATATACTATTTATTTCGACGACTGAGCAATTATTAATGGAAAATATCATATTTCATTTTATTACAAATATTAATTGACAATCAAGTTAACATTACTCGCGCAGTCTATTAGACATGTGACGCGATTATTTCAACAAATGACGGGCATTGTCAAGGAAACATTCGGACGTGGCTACCTATTTTGTTCACGCGGAAACCCAAAACGCTCGGCGAGCGGCAAAAAGATGAAAACGCACGCTCAGCGGCAAATGTCAACTTTCTGTTGTCAAATGACAGTGAGAAAAATCTACTTTCGATGTCAGTCGTCGAAAAATATGTTTCTTATGGTTCTGATCCTGGCGGTTGAAAAAATTGTATATACACGGCAGGGCAGAACACCATTTTTCCCTCTGTGTATTTGTAGTGCTTGGCATCGCCCGTGAGCTGCAAACTCACATCTTGGGAAAAATTATGCTTTTCTCTTCCTTATAATGTATTATTTTTTCACATTGCCATTGGTGACATTAAAAAAAGTGACGTTTTGATACTTTTCATAACTGCTCACAATCATATTGATTTCACCTAAATATGAACTAAATGAATTAATAACAGATTCATCCATTTTCAAGTAAGCTCTATTCTATAATGTATAATGGTTAATTTATACAGGGTTCGGCAACGAAGCGGGGGTGGAAGATATTTCTAAAACTATGAGAGTTGCATAAATATTGTGTATATAAAAGTTGTAGGTACTAAGGTGGTGCACATTACTAAAATAGTTTTGGTTATACATGGTGTCTCTAAAAAGTGTGGCGGATCAAACTTACCTTTTTTAAATAGATTGCCGTATATTTAGGTAGCTTAAAAGTTTTGTATTGAAATACTCTTCATTTTCATATAAAGTTGTATGGGTCTAACGTCAACTGTTTTGGAGATATTAACAATTTTATGCAAAAATTGCTGAACTTCAGGAGGTTGCTGTAAGCGACAGAAAACAACTGAATGAAGGAAAACATTACCAAAAAATTATGATTTTTGTAAACTATCTTTCAAGTGTAAAATGGTGGATCTGGGTATTAATGTTATACAGAGTGCTGAATGTTTGCAAATTTAATTTCGATTTTTTTCAAATGGAACGCCCTATATATTTTTGTATTTCTGAAGAGCTCTTTTAATGAACTTTCCTTTCGATATGTTACTTCATACCTCTTAAGTTCCAACTGTTTTTCAGATATGCGAGTTTAAACATAAAAAACAATTTAAACCCCTTAAGATGCTTTATTTCAAGGGATAAAAAACAAACGCCTTTAAAATAATGATTTAAACACTTTAATTCCTCAAAAAAAAGATAAAACCAAGCTTAAAATACAAAAATTGAACCAGAACTCAAAACTAGAAATAACCAATACGACCGAATTTTGAGATAGGAAATGAAGTGGAAGAAGAAAGCTCATTAAAAGTACTTTTTAAAAATACAGGGATATACAGGGTGTTCCATTTAAATAAATCAAACTAATTATATTTCAGATTATAAATTCTCTGTACAGCGCTAATACTCAGAGCAGGAAAGGAGAACTATTTGAACATTTAGTGTAATTCCGTATAAGCTTTTGGTGTATTGGCTTTTATTTTTTTTAATCTGATTTAATTTGGTCGTGGAATTAATTTATTCCTGCATTTATCGTTTTTTCGTGTTTATTTCCTGTATCAACACTGACTGAATTTATATTTTCTAAACCTGGTTTTGTGCTTTTATTCTAAGAGAGATCATGCGTTTAAATCACTATTTTAAGGGCGTTTGTTTTTATCCCTTGAAATAAAGCATCTTAAGGGGTTTAAATTGTTTTTATGTTCAAACACGCATATCTGAAAAACAGTTGAACTTAGAAGTATGAAGTAACATATCAAAAGAAAGCTCATTAAAAGGGCTCTTCAAAAATACAAAAATATACAGGGCGTTCCATTTAAAAAAAATCGAAATTATTAAATTTGCAAATATTGAGCACCCTATATAACATTAATACCCAGATCCACCATTTTACACTTGAAAGATAGTTTACAAAAATCATAATTTTTGGTAACGTTTTCCTTCATTTAATTGTTTTCTGTCGCTTACAGCAGTCGCCTGAAGTTCAGCATTTTTTTTGCATATAATCGTTAATATCTCCAAATCAGTTGACGTTAGACCCATACAACTTTATCTGAAAATGATGAGTATTTCAATATAAAACTTTTAAGCTACCCAAATATAGGGCATTCTATTTAAAAAAAAGTAAGTTTGATTCGCCATACGTTTTTGCGACACCCTGTATAATCAAAAATATTTTAGTAATGTGCACCACTTTCGTACCTACAACTTTTATATACACAATATTCATGTAACTCTAACACCCGTATTCATAGTCGTTCGCCAGCGACTCGCCGGAGTTTCGTTATTAATAGTATGTTGGCGGCACTGTACGTCTATGTCAAATTCGAGGTTAACAGGTTAGGTTTCCCGTCGGTTTTGACAGAAACTGACACAAAATCTAACCTGCTAACCTCGAATTGACATAGACTTACAGTGCCGCCAACATACTATTCATAACGAAACTCCGGCGAGTCGCCGGCGAACCGCTGGCGAACGACTATGAATACGGGTGTCATAGTTTTAGAAATATCTTCCACCCCCGCTTCGTTGCCGGACTCTGTATTTATACAGTACAGTAAACATTGCGCTTCCTTTGACCAAAATTATTTAAAAAGATATTTTTGTCAACTACACGGAAAAATTGCATGTACAACACATTAGAAAAGTGATTCTTCCATGCTCACGTAAAACTTTTACATTCGCTGGAAAACTCTCACTTTTCTTAACTTGTAGGACAATCTACTATTAATTCACTAGCGATTTAAGAACAACTCGCTAGCATATAAACATTATAAACAGTTACTTATGGTTGCTATTATAGAGATAATAATAATAATGCCAGTTTAAAATGACAAAGAAATAATAATTAACCGAGTTATTTAACAATAACAGTAATGGCGTAACTGGAGACTTGAGTTACCGCATTTATATTTTTATGACGCTCAACGGCTTAAACCTGAAAAGAAACACAGATTGCAAGCAGCTGAAAATTATTTCGGTGGCACAAATAATTTTCACATATAATCTCATAAGAGTATTAATTCTTTCCTGATTTTTTTTTATTGCATCCAACAACGTTGTATTAATTAGGACGCCTTCCAGAGGCGAGCGTTTCCTTTCCAGAGACTTTCCATTTGAAAATATATTTTTTGAAACTTTTCCTTACTGCCAATCTCGAGCGTGCTTTTAAAACTTTCTGTTGTGCAACAAAAGTTATTACATTCGTCGTACATTTTAAATGCGGCATATGCCGCGGGTTTCAGCTAGTTATGACATAAATTAGAAGTGTCGTGGATGCAAACATTTGTTAAATCGATATTTATGGATTAATAACGGTAAAATTAAGGTCGTAGATAACATATTGTATGCAACGCGTGCATAAACGTCGACTTTTAGCACTTTTTGCATAAATAGCTATTATTAGGCATGTCTAGTTGACATACGTTATAATTAAAATGAGTGTCAAGCCTCCTCGAATATTTGCTACTATTTATCTCTTTCTTACCCAAGCAATACCTGTTATTTTCTTGTTCATGTTATCTCATTGCTGTTATATACCGATGGGGCCACAATTATACAAGGTGTTTCAAAAATGTCTGCCAAAATTTCTAGGACGTGTAGTACATCAAACAATAAGTGTAGTTTACTCTATAAAACTATTTCCAAAAATGCACTTCCAAGGAGCTACAGCCCCTAGAAGACTCTCAAAAATGGTTTTTGGCATTTTCTTCAAAACTGTTACAGGTAACGTAATGAAATTTGGCACAGGGGCGTAGTTTTTTATGAGAAATATTACTAATTTGTTAGAATCTTCATATTTTATTCAGGGGCGTAACTTAACAAGGGGGCTGGAATGGTTCAATTACTCTATCTTTTTTTGTGCGTGGATTTATCTAATACATTTATCAAAAATCTCAAAGCTTGTTTATCTTACATAAAAAAGGCATTCTTGTTAAATGTTTTAAAGTTGACCGTTTTCGTGTAATTTGGAGTTGAATGTTGACGTGTTTTTCAATCTTTTAAAATTACTTGTACAAAATGCATTCGAAAATCTTTTGAGTAGGCCTAGATATGACTTAAACAAATGAGCAGGATGTCAATTTGAGATGGTTGACGCATTGTAAATGTTACGTTATTATTTAAACCACGGACACAAAAGATAGGGTAGTTGAACCATTCCAGCCCCCTTGTAAGTTACGCCCCTGAATAAAATATGAAGATTCTAACAAATTAGTAATATTTCTCATAAAAAACTAAGCCCCTGTGCCAAATTTCATTAAGTTACCTGTAACAGTTTTGAAGAAAATGCCAAAAAACCATTTTTGAGAGTCTTCTTCTAGGGGCTGTAGCTCCTTGGGAGTGCATTTTCGGAAATAGTTTTACAGAGTAAACTACACTTATTTTTTTATGTACTATACGTCCTAGAAATTTTGGCAGACATTTTTGAAACACCTTGTATATAACAGCAATGAGATAACATGAACAAGAAAATAACTCGTATTGCTGGAGTAAGAAAGAGATAAACATAGTAGCAAATATTCGAGAAGGCTTGACGCTTAATTTAATTATGAGATTTGTCAACTAAACATGCCTACTAAAATATTGTTTTCGTATGGCCAGCTCTTTCTTACTCAAGCATCCTATTTTGTTATTCATGTTATCTCATTGCGGTTATATATAATTATGGCCCCATCGGTATAATTGTGGCTCCATCGGTATAATTATGGCCTCATCAGTATATGGCATAATCATATTATGCAATTATTTATAGCTTTTGTTTAAAAAACAATTGTCACGTTTCATATGACAACTAACTTAACCTATCTTTATATATATAATTCTTCTGTACGTGTGTATGTGACTGAACTCCTCCTAAACGGCTGGACCGATTTTGATGAAATTTTTTGTGTGTATTTGAGTGGGTCCCTGGATGGTTTAGATTCACAATTGGATCCGGTAGGTGGCGCTGCAGTCGGGGTCTAGGAATTTTTTAATTTTTTTTTGTGACAAATTTCTCTTTTTAAATGTTTTAAAGATTTTTCGCATATCATAACATATAACCCCAAAATTTCACCCCCCCCGCCCCCAATATTTTTTTAAATAAAAAAAATCGATAATTAGAAAATCGAAAAAACCTTTGCTGAACCTGCTAATAGCAGGTAAACCAACGTTCGGACAGGACAACGTCTGCGGGTCCCCCAAAATTTCACCCCCCACCTCCCACCACCCACCAATATTTTGATATCGTAGGGTCTATTAGAGATGACGTAAGGCCCAGGTGGTTGAGCTCCACAATACACCTGCATATTATACGTATAAAACGTTTGTGAGTCACAGAGGGCGTAAATTTTCAATCCATACTTGGCCGGCTTTTGAGCCATATCTTTATATATATAATTCTTCTGTACTTGTGTATGTGACTGAACTCCTAATAGGCTGGACCGATTTTGATGAAATTTTTTGTGTGTATTTGAGTGAGTCCCTGAATGGTTTAGATTCACAATTGGACCCGGTAGGTGGCGCTGCAATTGGGTTCTAGGAATTTTTTTAAATTTTTTTGACAAATTAATTTTTTTAAATTTTTTAAGATATCTCGCATATCAGAACATATAACCCCAAAATGGGGTGAAATGTAGTAAATAAGCCTAAACAATCGATATGGGTGTCGTTATTGAGGTTTTTTGGGACGTTGATTGCGAAAATGGCATTTACTCCAAGACGATGGACATGACATAAAATTAAAACTCTATAGTGGTGAAACTGGGTTTCAGAGACAAATTATTTTTGGTCAGAACAACGTTTGCCGGGCCAGCTAGTATTCTATATAAATAGTCGGCTGTTAGTGTCAAGCAATTTACTGGAAATTGGTAACTTTTCAGTTCCAGTAAAAATCTGGTGTGATACACGCACACAACTTCTTTTTACAGTGATCTTATAATTAACCAAAAATTTGATTTTAAATTTTTAAGCATTTGTCAAAAATTTTCAAAAATTACAAATTTTACAAAAACGGTACAAAATAGAGTGTTAGTTCAAGAGACAAATTTTCTCTAGAATTTTAAGCTGAATTCAAAAATGTAATATTATACCGGGTGTTCTATTTAAAATAGGAGTTAATAAAAAAAAATAGAAAAGAAAACAAAAGAAACCCATTTTAGAAGTATTCAACTGAAAAATCACCTATCTCACATCAATACACATTAAAAATGTAAAGTTTAAAAAAAATCGTTAGAGCCGTTTTCGAAAAAATCGAAAAAAACTGAAAAATTACAAGAGTAAACTCCTACTTCTGGTTATGCGATTTTCTTCAAAAGCTTGCTGTCGCATCTACATAGTACACAAAACTTATATATGAAGTTTCAACGCCATACCTCTTTCCGTTTTTGAGATATTCTGTTCACAGACAGACAGACAGACACACAGACAGACAGGCAAATGAAAAAAAATATGTGTTTTGGGATCAGGGGATTCTAAAACGTGAAGAATTTTTGGAGTGATCCAATACTTCCTTTATTGTAAAAGGAAGTAAAAAAGCTAAGTCTCCTTATTCATATTTAATTTTAATTGTTAATTCGTTGATAACGAGGACAGATTGTTCCTCAAAACATTCGTATTCTAATATTTTTCAATCTGTAGGTAGTGTGACGAAATATTACCTACCCAATAAATAGCAGAAATCTGCATTTGGCAGTCTATTTGAATGAGCTTTAGAACTCATAATAGTAGTTGGAAAGTTTAATAATAAGGTTTTCATTATGCTATTTAACTAATGCCAATTTGTTACAAATGTTATTATATGAACTAAAGCAAATTTAGCCAATGGGAAAATAACCTCTTGAAAATTATTAAATAAATTCGGATAAATGTATGATGATTCATGCTTTTGAGCAATAATACAAAGATATGTAACTTAGGTTTTTTAATAAGTAAATATCATTAAATACTGCCAAAACATTTTCTCGTGGATGATATCCAGAGAAATGAGGACTTTCCTTAGTAAGTTTGTTAATTTCAGGTAAGCACCCAAGGATTTTTGAATTATATTTAAAAATGGATATATTAGTAAAATTTACATAGGTACTAATACATTTTAATTTTAGGCACACTCGGTTGATTCCAGAAAAAATGCCCAAGAGCGTTTAGAATTGCGCTTGTATTTTAGATTGCAAGCTATTATGAAACCGTTAAAGTACAGGTAGCATTTGCGACTGTTACTATGGATGTTCGCTCTTACTGCCAAAAGAAAATCTGTGCACGGCAAAGAAACATTAGAAACATGTTTATAATAACTAGGTCACGTTTTTAAATTAGGTAATGGCATTATTGATATAAAAAGTTAAAAATGCTACAAACAAAAATGTAACTGATAAACTACATAATAATGGTATTAGTGAAACATTTCAATGCTGTAGTAACAGGCATAGAATTTATAACTTTCGTAACTTTTTTTTTTTACTAAAAAAGATTGAAATTTCACAATTTAGGTTTATGTAAATTAGCATTTCTAACTTGGAAGTTGTCTGAACAATGAGCAAGTGTTTTAATGTTTATTGTGATCACAATGTAGTAAGACGAATAAGTAATCTTGTAGTGTACGTCGCCCAATTTGAAATAGCGTTCTTAGAGTCGGTAATGTACGAGAGATAGACAAATTAACTGTTCTGTTACGGTCTACAAACACTTTTTACATTATATAGTCATTTTTGTACTAAGTACACACAAATCTTAAACTGCACCTAATCTAAATCTGTACTTACCTTAGTACAAAGAGTATCGTCAAATTTCAATCCCACCTACATGACTGGTTCTAGAAACGGTAGTTCAAATTGGGCAACATACACAACAAGATTACCAGAAAATAACAATCAATTGCAATAGAATTGCTTGAAAGCAAGAAATTACAATTTTCACTTCTTTTTTAGACTTGAATCAAGTGCTGAATATCCAAAAAAATAGTGCCTATTTTTATTGCTACAATGTCGAAGAGGAGTAATGACATGTTTACACAAAAGGTAAATAGCTAGTTTTAATCTATTGTTTTGCTAAATGTTTGAACAATTGAGTTGTATGCGTCATTGTCAAAAGCTATAATTCGATAAGCAAATCTCTGGTATAGTGGAAGGATTAGGGCTGTGAGATGTATTCAACATAAAGGTGCGCAACGTGGTGATTTGATAAACAGTTGAATATAGTTTCATCCAGCATTATTTAGACGACTGCTGTTGTAACTTTTCTCAGACTGCGGATCGCGGGCCTTTTTTGTGCAGGTCAAAAATAATCTTTATCCGCAAACGTCACAAAAGTGACAACTTATGTGTCTTTATTGACAAGGTAAAAGTGTCACTTTATCTGCTTAAGCATCTGTCACCGTGGGTTATGGTGTGACAGCTGCTGTGGTCGTGTGATATTAGCTCGGGTGATTCAGTATGTTCATATATCATTACAGTAGCGCGTTATTTGAACAACAGAAGTTTGCGCAAGGGTACAGTGCTCGCCTGTCACGCGGGTGGCCTGGGTTCGATTCCCGGCCGATGGTTTTTTTTTTTAAATTTATATTAATGAAATTTACCTGAATAAGTTTGCGGGTAAAATAGTATATGTTATTCGGAGTAAAAGTGATTTTATGTGGCTTAGCTGAATTATTTGCCTCACTAACGTTCGGCTAAATAAACTTCTGCTTCGTCACATAAAGTATCATTTTTACTCCTAATAACATAATCTACTATTTACTTAATTTTTGTTTAGCGTACAAGAAATTGTGCAAGTATTTACTTCCAGTGAAATTAGTATTGTAATACGTTTCTTATCATGAAGCTACACATAAGATACGAGGGAAAATAAAAAATACTGTTCAAAACGAATGTCCATTAAAATTCAAAATTAATTATGTATGTCCTACGTATGTCATGGGTTGGTAGTTGGACAGTGCTGATTTAAACAATGGTGTCTATACCGTTCTATAAATGCTTCTGCTATCAAGAAATTTTTTTTGTACTCTACTTCGTTACTACTAAATTAAGTCTACAATCCTGGTATTAATAAAAAAAACAAACTCTTTTGAATAGTGTCAACGTCATCTTTTATGTACTTGTGTTTAAAATTGTTAAGTTATTTGAACCTCATAGCATTGACTTACCATGGATCCACTTTTACAATGTGTCCCAGGATTGATGTTATAAGTGGTGAGATGGACCAAAAATTTTTTAATTTTATTTTAAAATTGTCTGAAGAGAATTTTAAGAATATTTTCGTTTTTGAAAAAACAAGTCAGTTTTGACAGTGCAGCGAAAATTATTTACTTTTCAGGTAAACTACCCTTTTTGTTCATGATACGGCAGAATTTTACTGTAAAACGTTGTTCAGAATGGTAAATTATGGCTCTATACAAAATTTCAGGAAGATCTACCTACTTAGATTAAACCATCATTTTTAATAAATACAATTTATTTTTCTCAGTTTAAGAAAAATTGCGGTTTAATCTGATTGAAGCTTTTGCTTTTTTATTCCTTTTTCGCCCATGCATTTTAACATATCGGTGCTATTTCGTCACAACCAGTGGCTTTGCCCAGTTTAGTTCCCTCACTCAGGGCCGTTCCTAGCTTCTTGGCCGCCTGCGTGAAAAATAAAATAGCCGCACCCCCCCCCCCCTCCAAGCAATTAAAAAATATATTTACGTTAAAAAAAAATATTAATAACAATTTTATAAAATAAAATAAAAAGAAATACTCCTATAAAATAAAATTGTACAAATACAAAAAAAAAAAAACAAATACAAAGTTTAATATCTTAGAATTTAGCTTTTCTAGCTTTGACAGACGCAAAAGTGGTCACAAGGTTCTTGACATCAATTGCTTCTGCCAAGTCTCTCTCTATAGATATAATAGAAAGATCTGACAATCTTTCTTGCTTCATGGCCGAGCGTAAAAAGTTTTTAATTATTTTTAATTTTGAAAAAGACCTTTCTGCTGACGCAACTGAGACAGGTAATGTCAGTAGAAGTCTTAAGGCAATTGCTGTATTTGGGAAAGTTGCAAGTAAATTATTTGTAACAATGTAGTTGAGAATTTTAGATGGTGTTTCAACAGATTGGAAATGTAATTTTAAATTTTTTAATTCATCACGTATAGGCTCATCAGGGGTTTCATAATCAAATTGTCTTTTTTTTCGACGTGGACAAATTATATTAGTTGGGGGAAATTCCGTTGCTATAAAGTTCTTCTGTAGCAAGTATTTTCGCCTCTTCTATAAACTCTTCAAAACTGTGGTCATTTCTTTTCTGTTCCAAATAATCACTTATAATACCATGAGTAGTCAAAGTTATGTCGACTATTTTTGCGGTGGTGTCACGAATGTCCATTGCGCTTTGGTACGATTAGGACGAGTGCTCCAGCACGAGTCCTAATCCCAAGCGCAATGGACATGAGTAGTGATACCACCGCAAAAATAATCTACTTAACTTTGACTAAGAATGGTATTCGAGGGACTATTTAATGAACCAAACTTCCTTTTCAAATTAGTTTTCAGTAAATCTAGCAACAAACTACACAATTTCTATAGTAACAGAACACTAATATTGACTTTTTCTAATAAAAATCGCATTTGTTAAAAATAGTCACTTGAATACCTTCTAGGAAGATATATCCACTGATATTTTTTTGATTGGTCAAGAAACGTCAGAATTCTGGATTTTCATTGGTCACTTTTTGAAAGATGACAGGTGAATTGAATAGCCTACTAAATTTTTTAACGCATTTGAACAATCTTTTAGATTTGTATTCACACCTTGAAGCATCTTACTGACGGAATTAATTTTAGACAGAACATCATACCAAATAACTACAGAACAAACGAATTTAAAACTTAATTTTTAAGGCCAATGCTTGGGCTTGTTGTTTGGTGTTAATGTCGTGTGATTTGTCATTTACAAGTTCTTCTAGACTATCATAAATTTTCCCTAATTGATATCGCAGAGGTGTAATAGCTTTAACACGTTGACCGCCATGTGAAGCACGAGTGCATCGCATGGCTCCTTAATATATGGGCCACGACACTCACATGTGTTTCGCATGTTACTTTCACTCTAGGCCACGCAGCTCACATTTGCGCTGCACTATAGTCGTATTCTTATGAGAGATTAAGGAGTATGGCCTGGGAAACAAAACCTATGTGTTCGCCCGGCTCTAGACTAAATTTAAGACATTTTATACCCTATTTATAACATTTTTGACATGTATAAGCAAAAACGTTGTGGCCCCAGATATTCGAAAAAATTTTACTTATACGGCGGTCAACGTGTTAATTCTACTTTTCCACCTAGTTGAGCTAACAGCTTTTAATGTGAAATTTGGTACCTACATTAGTTTTAAGTACATTCCATCTATATGGCGAAGAAGAAAAATATGTATATAATTCTTGTATAAGATTAAAGAACTCCGATGTTTGCAAGGTAACATTGGCAGAATCATTAACCACTAGATTTAGGGTATGAGCAGCACAAGGTACAAACATTGCTCGAGGATTGATATTTAAAATTCGGCGTTGCAATCCTACATGTTTTCCCCGCATATTTGCACCATTATCATAACCCTGTCCACGCGTATTGTAGATATCCTTATTAAAATCTTTCAAAAGTTTTATTACAAAATCAAATAAACCCTCACCAGTCACATCAATAATAGGAAAAAATCCGAGAACATTTTAATTTGTTTATTATCATCTATTATAACAAATCGAACAACGAATGAAATTTGTTCGGTGTGACTTGAGTCTGGGGTTGAATCTAGAATAATTGAATAATATTTTGCTTTTGACAATAACTCCCTAATTTGTTCTCTGATTTTATTTGCTGTAAGTGAGATCAATTCATTTTGTAATCTATTTCCTAAATAATGAGGCATACGTTTATGTGAAATTTTACTGATTTGAATATTTTTTAGATGTTCCGAAAGAACTGCATCAAATTTTGCAAATGTTTCAACCATCTTCAAAAAGTTTCCATTGTTTGATTCGAATAATTTATTGGATGACCCACGAAATGCTAAACACTGTCCTGCCAATAATAATATAATTGCAACAATACGTTCTAAAACATTACACCAATATTGTTGTTTCAAATTAAAAATACGTTGTTCTTGGCGATCGATTGTTGTGTAAGTACTCAATCTTTTTTCTAATTCAGTCCATAATTTATAATTTTGAATATGATCAGTTGATCGTTCGTGTCTGGATAAATTATTAGAAAGATGTTTCCAATCTGAAAAACCAGCATCTGTTAACTGAATATTTTTGGTCCCAAAAATTTTGCAACAAAAGCAAAAAACGCAATTTAACTTAATGGAATAAATTAGCCACATACGAGGTATTTTTCACCATTTGCTAATGTTCGTGTATAATAATGAACCGAAAAGCGCCCTTGTTCTGTTAAAGGAAATGAAAAATTTTTTACTTGTGTAGGTCCCATTTTTACTAATACTTCAATTGTTGAATTGTCAAGTGATTTAGGTCATGAAGCTGGATCTTCTAAACTCCCACTTTCAATGTCCTCTGGTTCTTCTGGAGTACAAGACTCTGCCGAAGTCGATGGAATCTGTGGCTCTATGGGGAGGACTTGCTGACTGTCAGGCGTTGAAACAAAAGGATCTCCAGCCGTGCTTCCACTTTCTTCTTCTGCTCCAGGAGTTTTCAAAAATTGTTCTATAGAGCTCCGCAACCTCTCTTTTTCAGTTTCTTTAGACAGTTGTCTTTTTCTGTAAGCGGCTCCAGAGAGTCTTTTAGTTCGTCGTCGTTCCGAGCTTGACATCTGAATAAATTTAAAAAAGTTTTGTTTTAATTTACTTCTAGATTACAGTCTTAATAGACTATCAAAGCAACTATTACGTGAAAATCATATAAATTAAAAAAACCTATATCAATAGCTTACCTTTAATAACCAGGCTCTACATCACACGTTTTATTATGATGAAGTATGATAGAAGTAACTGAGTAATATAGATCTTTAATCAGTACCACAATATTTTATTTCCATATAAGGGCACAAAAATAACAATGGGTCTCAGTATTTTACACCTACATATTGCTTCCACCATTCACAAATGAACGCATTTTTTCGTCGGGTGATATTTATACCCTCGGTAAAATACGTCACCCGGGGATTTACTTGAATTAGTACGAACCAATTCGGGACTTCAAGAAAGATTTGATATGATTTTACAGATTCCTATCTTAGTTTTTTGTCGTATTTTGGACATTGGTTGATAGAGGGTGCTAATTATTTGAAAGAGAAAAATTAAAACACAAATTATTGGTAATAGTTTCAAATTTATTATTGATTTTGTGTTAAAATATCTGTAATAAACGCAAAAAAAAAACAAAAATTGGGATTTCGACTAACAATAAAGTGGTGTTTGTTTTTTGTTCGTGGTTTGCATTTTTCAGAGATGTTTTATTCTCAAATTACTTATTTTTTTTAATTTAAATTTGTATAAAATCGGTTTCGAGCGGCCGCCCCTTGCAATCGGCCGCCTGCGTGATGGACACGCAACACCTCACCGGTAGGAACGGCCCTGCCCTCACTATTTTGATTACTTCTTCAAAGCTTACGCTTCTTGTAATTTTCTGGAGTCACTATGTTTTGATGTATTAAAGAATCATTATTTGAGGGAATAGTTCTTTCAGAATTTTCAGTTTCTGAAAATATCTTCGTCTACCTTTATGTAGATATATGAGGAAGGACTCATATATTCGTAGCTCGATTAACAAGCAGTTGTTGCACAATTTTTAAATTTTAGTAATGCATCAAGCTAATTTCTCAAAACAATCGATAATAACAAATTTACCTGACATTTGTGAACAAAGCTGCCACACGTGAAAGATGACTGTGTGTAGAGAAATCGCAAAAATGAAGAAATTTGAAGTTCATGCAGTGATGAAATACTTACACAATAAATTTAACCACAGAATTTTTTTATTGACATTGAGAGTTCCGTACAGTATTCTGCATATCGATAAAGGTTTTCTGGGATGTTAAATTGTTGTAAATATTTCATCACTGCACGAACTTTAAATGTAAAGTACGTTTTTTTTTTTCTATAATAACTGTCAAAGTGTTACAATGTTGGTAGATACGTGATTAAAACGCTAGGAAATTTTTATACCCCGTGTTGGTAGAACTTTTTCAAAATTATGGTTATGTGTTAATTTTGAATGTCAAAATTTATCATTCTTTCAATTTGTCGTTTAATTACAATTACCTTTAATTTTGCAAACATTTATTATGTTTATTTTCAAATCTTGTAAGTTTAATAATTAATAAATTTGCAATATTTTACTATGCTGCTTGTTTTACCCACTATTATAACATATCTGTCAAAATGACAATCGTCTTTTTAGTGGAAAAAAAGAATAAAAATCTATGTACCAACATTATTAAAACTAGGGACCCTGCAGGAATGCAACTTATGCCCTAGAAAGTTGACCTTGAAAATTATTATTGAAAAAAGTACTTTATCCATTTTTGCAATTTCTCTACACACAGCCGTCTCTCACATGCGACAACTCTGTTTACAATTTTCAGATTAATTTATCATTTATCAACTGTTTTTAGCAAAGTTATATTGATGCATTACTAGAAATTTATGTAGAATCCCAAAATTGAATATACAAAAAGTTTCGTTTGAAAATGACAAGTCGGTATCACTTTCGCTGAAACAGGAAGTGGAATTAAATTTACTTCTATGTCAAAAAGTGACGTTTATTTCGTACATAAAATACTCCAAAATAATGATAAACAGATTTTTTTGTAATTCAAAAGATAGAAGTGTGTTTTATACTACTTATACTACAATTCTTAAGGGGATTGTTTAGTAACTTTACCACACGTCGTAATGGATATATTTCTGCAATTATTTGACTTTTTTATTTATCACTTTATAACTTCAAACATAGAAGATGAAGGAGTGGTAACGTGCTTATAACAAATAAATACAATGCAGAAACTTCCCCATGGTAAAAAAACTTAAAAAAATAAAGTAGCAATTGGAATTAGTCATCATTCTATACAGAACAATAAAAGCGCTATTAAGTAAAATTTTCCACCTTTTTTACCATAAGAAGTAGCTATTTCTATTTGATGTGTATTAACACGTCGAACAATGTTTTAGTTTCTTTAGAAAAACTTGATAACAGTAAATTAAATTGAATATACACCACACAAAGTTCCAAAATTATTATTAAAATTATGCAACACACTTTACTATTTAAGAGTAGAAAGAGAAAGCTGATGCTCATAAACTAATCCTGAACTTGAGCTTGGGCTAGTTAATTACCATATTCAAGATAACAGATCTTTACCTGGAAAGGTATATATTATACTTTTGGTTTCCTAGGTTTGTAATTTGCTTCAAGTATCAGCTTTACATAGTTATGGTGAATTCAACAAAGAACAGTGTGTGTATTTCACCTTTCAGTTCAGGACAATGATAAATTACCACATTTCTGATTATTCACGTTTTTAAAAAGCTCAACTTTGCTTTTTGGAGATACATGCAAAGCTCCTCATTTAGTGTGTATTAATTATCATTTAATTAAAAAGTGCACTATTTCTATACTTACAGTCTGTAGTTTATCATAAATATGAAGTAATGTAGGTATATTTTATAAAAGTGTCTCTTGATGTTCGTTTTATCGGCGTTTGTAAACTGCAGCGGATCATTAGTGAGGGTACGTAAACTGCAGCGGGCACCGCCCAGGTAGTTTTTGGGACGTATGTAAACTGCAGCGGGGTCATAAAATTTACATTAACATTAATCGGCAACTAATCACCACATTTCCCCTTACATTTTATTCAGGCTTGGGACTGACGAAATTTACATATTAAATATATATTCCCGGTGTTTAAAAATGATGGAAAAGCTTATTTCCACTTTTTTTTAGACAAATAACATGCAAAAAATTGAAATTGAATGAAGAAACGCGTTACCAAAAAAGTATGCTTTCGTGAACTACCTTTCCAGTGGAAAATGGTGGTTCTGGGTATTACTAATATACATGGTACTGAACAGGAGCAAATTTAATCATTTCATTTTTTTTTCAAATGAAAGACCCTGTATGAGTTTTTGAAGAGCGCTGTTAATGAGCTTTTTTTGATATGTTACTTCATACGTCTAAATTCAACTGTTTTTCATTTAACATGCTTTATTTAAAGAAAAACCGACAAAAAACAAGCCAAGTATATTTATCCAAACAACTAATATTAAAATGTATTTTTCGACTACAATTTCCTAAAGGAGGCTATCATTTGACACTTTCCATATGTCAAAAGCATGTTGTTATTGCATACCATGCAATAAAAATATTACTGCACATATCTGTCACTTTATTGCACACTTCTGTCCAAACCCTTTATTAAGTGTGATAAGTTTTCAATTTAAAACAATGAAATCATCACCTAACACGATTTTTAATGAATTTTCAATTTGAAATGACGTTAACATTTTGTAATCTCTTTTAGTATAAATATGTGGTAGTCAAAAAAATTATGTACACAACTCGTATCGAAAGCTTCTTTTTTCACTTTGAAATTTAAAGAAATCGCCTTCGGCTCATTCTTTAAACTTTCTCATGCATGCACAAAAGTGAAACTTTAGCTACTCGTTGCATAAATAACTATTAATTACGTTCACATGTAATTTTGTTACCGAGAAAGGAACTACACACGTTTTTCGGGGAACGTAAGGGTTCTTCAATAATTCCCTTTTCTTTAAATTAGTAAGACTCCCAAGAAGTCTATCAAGCTGTCAAAATAAGCCCCGATGTCGTTTGACCAACTTTCAATCCCCTAATATTAGCGGAAATAGAAGTGGATGCAATTTCAGTTTCTGTGGAATTTGTTGAGAAATCATCTGCTTTCTCTGGACTTTGAATTTCTACCGCCTTATTCTGATTGACATGAAGGGCAGTGGTCTTTGGTTTTGTCAAATGTTTTTTTTTGTTCGCTCTCAAGAACAATTACTTTATTCATTTTAGCGTAGGAACGTTCGGTTTCGTTACTGAATGAATAGTGAGAATTTCTGGCAACAGTTCGTCTTTATTAACACATCTTCAAAATGGAATACCATAAATTTTACAGTATGGAATTCAATCAATAGGCGCTCATTAGATCATGGTAATTACACGGCGCCCGTCATTAACATGAACCCGCTGCAGTTTACATACTTTTTGGAGACGCTACCTGGCTATTACATGCTAATCAGGATTAAGCCGCTGCAGTTTACGTACGTCCCGTTTTATTCATTTTCATTTTCAAAAAAGTTAAAAACAAGATAATAACACAATTAACGACGGCGTATAGATATAAAAAGCCAGTTATCAATATTTATCCTTATTATGTTATAGCTATTAACATATCTAGGAATGTTATGATTCATAACATCCGTGATTTGTTCAATAGTTTACCGGTTGCCATGTACGGTAATGGTTACCATGTACGGTAATGGACTATTAACGTACAGAGTTGTTATGATTTAGTTACCAGCCTACTTTTGTATATGTAAACAAGGGATTAATATCCTAAAACCGGTAAAAATTATTAATATACTCTAAATTAAATTATACTATTAAAACCCATAGACACTGTTTGTACATGAAGTCTATAATTGTAATTTTATTTTTCATAAGCAGAGCCAATTATTTCAATATATTTAAATATATTTTGGTCCTGTCTTAGTTCGGTTCATACTCATGTGAGCAAACATTACATTTTGTCATTGTTATCGGTGATAGAAGGCTAACACATTACTTTTACTTTCCATGGGCAATCCTTATCGAGAATTAAAGTGATTATACAGTAGGTACTAAAAATAATGCGCTGACAAAATTTTAAAGATTTATTTACAAATAAAATACTGTTTTCAGTGGAATCTGATGGAATCGGTTGCATTGATTCTGGAACTACGCTATCCCCTCGTAAAACAGCAACACTGAAATATATTAATTTTATGTAAATACTACGTAAGTAGGACTTTAGACGAAAAATAAGGTTCAAGGAATTGATGAAAAGATGTAAACTAGATCGCAAAGGAAAAATTAATACTTTAAAAAATACTGAAGAAAAAGTCACTAACGTTTGGTTTGGAAAGCAACATCCACATAATCAAGAAATAAGACAATTTGCGAATTCCGATCACCCTGTATGTAGGGTGTGTACGGTCTTGGGGTAGAAATTGTAAGAGGATATTACGCTTGATGGTAGAAAGCTCATACGCTATTTTAAAATAAAAATTCAAGTTATAAGGGAAACTCATTTATTTACAACCAGTGGCGTAACTACCGAGGGGGCAAAGGGGGCAGCGGCTCCCGGGCCCTAAACTTCAGGGGGCCCAACGGGCCTCCTGAAGTTTAAAGCTCGGCAGGTCCAAACTAGGTCCCGTATAAAGTTTCAATGAGTCCGGGAAAAACACAAGAAAGCCTCGAAGAAATCTAAAACATGTCAAAAAGTTATCTGTTTGGTATAAATTTAAAATAAAATAATTTCTGTACACCCGATGCACCAAGTCTTGCACGGGAACGTAGGTATTTCGCAGTCATCTCAGATTACTGATCTCTATTGAGAAGCAGAGAGCAAGAAATGTTCATATATCAGACATCATTACATCTTCTGTTAATCAGAAGTCTAGAAGATATCTTCTTGATTAGCAGTTAAAGCAAAGTTATACTTTGAATTGTACCTCGAAATGTACGGAAGTGCCGAATTGCGGAAATAATTATGTTTTTGTTTGTTCCTTTAGTGCGTAGGCTTACGCCTTACAGGATTTATATTTATTATTATTATTATTTTCAATAAAAAACGCGTATCTCGCTATAGTTCAGTTTGCTTTGATGTTTCTGTTTATGGATTAAAAAAAGATAATTGAAAAATGATAACCAAAATGCTTTGGCAAGAATAGGACTTACACTTGGCAATTAAGGGGCCCGGTGAAGATCACGGCCCCCGGGCCCAAAATTTGAAGTTACGCCTCTGTTTACAACTTTGATCTAAAGCTAATGCTTGAAGTTGCACTCGCTGGCTTATATACGTTTGTTTATAGTTATCAAATTATCAGTGTCCGTTAATAATTTCTGTACTTTTGACCTAATATAATGACAGTTTGTTGTAGTTTTCAACGTCAAAATGTTGCATATATTCGCACTAGTTGCAATATGAGATTTCATATTGACACTAGTGCTAATATGAGAATTTAGAACAACTTAGTAGATTTAAATAAATCTATTTACTGTAAAAATTATAATGACTCAAAATTTAGGAAAATCTTGAAGGTAACACTCTTTGCTCCTACGGCAAACTTCACGTCTAGTGTCAAAAACAGTTTCATTTTGCAGTCGATACATAAATAACTATTTTGATCCGCCAATATCAAAAATTACATTACAACCGTCTTAGAAAAATAAAATTTCTAACAATACTACTTGATTAAAAAACGTTGAAAATGTTTTGCTTCCATCGGTAGTACATAACCCTCTTTTATAATTATTTTCGATAATTGCATTATTAAAACACAATCCACCTACTCCACACAATTAATGCTACTTGATTAAAAATGTTTTGCTCCCAACCGTAGCACATAACTTCCTTTTATAGGTTTTTTCGATTATTGCACACAACTGTCACATGACTGATATCATCCAATGAGAAACATGCATTTTTTGAAAATTGACCAATCCCGAACTGATTACCTGATAAGCGCCCTGGGGATGATTATCAAGCGATAAGTTCCCAAGTGCTGATTATCGACCTTGTAGATTGTGTTATAATTAGAAATAGAAGTGTAAGAAACAAGCAATTAGAGTTTTTTGGCATTATTAGATCAATTTTAAATCATAATTCGTATACAGGTTTTGTGTAATAATCTTTAAAATATAAACGCGGGCAAAACACTTACATATAATTTTGCTCGTGCCAAGAGTCATTGTGCTCGTTGCCCTTAGAAAACTGCCCTCGGGCAAGCTTTCGGGACAGTTTTCATTGCAACCTAACCAGCACTTGACCTTTGGCGTGTGCAAAATTATCGGTAAGTATGTCTCGCCCTTGTTGTATTGCTATTGATAATTTCATTATTAAAAATACAATGCACCTGCTCCATATTAGGTGGACAATCTGTAGTATTTATATAGAAAGATTTCGTGTTACTCCTGGGACACCCTGTATATAATTTGCCGTTAATTAGTGTTACCGCTAATGTTTTACATTTCTTTTAAATGCCGTACTAACGCAAAAAATACAAATTATAATCTCTCAACTTATTGTGCCGTTTTATTTCTAAGTGCAACCCGTGCAGCATGCAATGCCTTCTTTTTTGCACTTTTTCTTCGAACAGACAAATCTTTTTTCGACTTTGAACCCATATTTTAGCGTTCGCACTTCACTTATTTTCACTAGGTACAAATACATATAAGGAAAGCTAAGCGCCAATAATAACTGATATAACTCGGTGAAGATTTTATAAACCACCAATTTGCAGTGTTAGTCATTACAGAACGTCATTATAAAACAATTTAAATAGAGCTTTAGAATTTTGGGCGTCCCGATAAGCACCCAACAAACCACCTATATCATAATCCTTTGGCTCTATTCATATTTTGTTTCCTCTACATAATACTAATAACATAGCAAGGTCGGCGCATACTAGTTCGCTCCCGCGGTCAGTTTTTGAAAAAGGTCATAGGTAAGTTCGCTCCCGAAGCATAGGTAAGTTCGCTCCCGAGGATTAAAACGTAAATAAGTAGATTACGAGAGATTAAAATTTTACCAATATTTTATTTTACCAATATTTATATTATTACATACAATATTATACATACAAGACATTTAATATAATTTTAATGTGAGCAAAACTCTTGGTAAAAACGATAACTACTCATTTAATGACAATAACAAAACAGGAATAAACTTATATTCAAAATATATCAAATTTAAATTAATTAATTTTTCTTTACATATCTTGACAATTTTTCAAGAAATTGAATTTTTGTAATAGCTCCAGTTTTGAAGCTGGCCAAATGATCTTCAATTAATTTAATTTTTTGCATTTCTACCCTTCTGTATACTTTTTTAATTTTATGAGCACTGTTTATTTTTACATATGTCTCGACTTGAAATTCTTTCAACACTTCAATAAATTGAAAAATATTTGGATGGGCAGCGTAAAACGACCCATTGAATCTGCTGTGGAAAGCTTCACAAGCATTTGTTGATCTCGTCCTTGCTGAAGAATGTTCGGCCCACATTTCTGGCGGGAATAGAGAATCTTCTGATATATATGTTTCCACCAAATAGTTATTAAAAATCTCCAATTTTTTGTCTTGTGGCAAAATTTCCGCAAGATCAAAGCAGAAACAATCTCCCACATCGGCTGGTTGTAAGTAGGGAAGGCCAAATACGAAATTTAAATATTTTCCAATATCTGATTGGGATTTGTAATCTTGAGTAAGTCCTAAGTGCTGAATTTTCCGCCACCTGCAGCAATGGAACAAAATAATTAATTTTTTGATAAAATATAAAAAGTAAGATCTTACCATGACTGGGTTAGATGAAATAAGCAACCCTTAATCACAACGTGTGGAAGTTTTCTTTGGAATGCTAAATGTATTGCCATTTCAAAATCTATGTAAACACATTTTGATGTTAGTGCAATTTCCATTTCTTGTAGCTTGTTGAGAAGAATGTTTAAGCAATTTTCATAAGTTTTTGTTGTTTTATCCGGTAATAGGAAAAATACTAAAGGCATGTAATGACCATTACATATTCCATGTATGGTAAATAATTGGTAGAAAAACTTTGGGCAACATTTAAATGTTCCATCCACATATAAACTTTCTAAAGTGCTTAAAAAGTTCAAGTTTGTCACGCTTGTAAACATCACAATTTTAGAGTTTATATCATTTGTTAGCATGAAATCTTCATTTCTATTGGTTTTTATTTCTAAATTGCTTAAGACTTCTTGAGTGTTTTCTAAGCTAGTTGGTAAGGCTGGTAGAAAGCTTCGTCTATGGTTATAGATATTCTTTCTAATATATTGCATATCAGTTGTTGTGATTGTTTCGACGTCATTATTTAGTAGCACACGGTTAATTATTTTCGACGGCTTTTCACTTACGTTTTCCGCTGCTTTTCTTTTCAAACTGTTGCTCAAAATTTGTCTGTTTAAGACGGCGTTTTCCATCGCCTCATGAGCATGATTCAAATTTGAATCAACCAACATATTTTCGTCACCCACACTTTTTAAAAATGATTTACAGCTCCTTACTATACACTGCCACCGTTTCACATTTCCCGCCAATAATTTATGGAAATTAAATTTATAGGAATTCACCACCAACATAGGTTTTCCTTTTTCACTAATAATTTGGCTTACGTCCATTTTAAATCTTTCTCAACCAAGTGTAAAGAAGAAATGATTTTGTTTATTCCGTACATTTTCTTATATTTATACAGAAAAATAGGCTCATTACTAACAAGTTTGTTATTGTCATTAAGCGATAACATGGCATGCCATTAACAGGGGATTATTTTTGAAAAATATTTGGCGATAATATTAAGCAATAATGTGGATTAACATTAACAGGGGATTATTTCTGCAAAAGATTTGGGAGCGAACTTACCTACACCCTTTTCACGTAGGGGGATTAAAAACTGACCGCGGGAGCGAAATAGTTTGCGGCCAGCAAGGTTATAACGTGTAAACAAAATCATTTAAAAATTACTAGTATGGCTTGTTGTCTATCGTTAGGCGGTCTTGAAAATTCTGGACCTGTTAGAAACGAAAACTGAAGTTACTAAACAGTCACCTTAATATAAATGCAGTTAGTTTGAGTAACGAACAAATATAACCCAATAACTCTGCAATACCATGATCTTGTTACACACAGTATACACTATGAATTTCTTGCCGCTAAAAATAAAAAACACCTGTATTGTTAAAGTGCCAATACCGGTTTTTCAATCCAAAGTACAAACCCGATATCTGAAGAACAGTAGATTTAGGGGTATCAGGTAAGATATCAAAATAAAGCTTATTATAAATGTACAGGGTTTTTTATTTGGGAAATTCCAAAACTATTACATTCAAATTTTGAGCACCCTGTATAGCAGTAATACCCACAGCCAGCATTTTACACTGACTATTTCCCGCATCTCTTATTATCCAATCAAATGCGATGATTTTTCAAAATTCAACGAATCACGTGTTTTTATAGTGTGTTAGCTTTTTACTTACCTTTAGGTCGGCGTTCTATATTTTTAACTCAACAATTGATCACCATAACAGTGTACCTGAGGCCCGTTTCTAGCAACAGTGAAGAAGTCGCGAATTCTTTGATTAAGATGTTAAAGGGAGCGCTAACAAGTTATACTCATGTACACTTCTAAGCTCGAATCTATATTTGTCGGAAAAGTGATACTCGCTTCTAAAATCTCTTACCAGGACGGTTGGCCAGTAATATTCCCTACTATAACCAAACCATTTGAAATGGCGAGATTATCACCAAATAACCCACGAAACTTCTTGCACGTTCAAATGCTGTCACACGTTTTTTCCAAAACAAAAACCGTTGTTTATTTTCCCCCTCTAGTAACGACCATTGCCAATGTGATATTAATTTTTATGAGCTTTTATTGCATTAACCCCACTTGATCTTTTATTCTCTAATTATATAACGTAAACTATTAGTATAGTGCCAAAATGCGTTTAGCACGTAACAAACTCCCCCCTTACCAGAAAGGAAAAATTTCAACGAAATTTTAAACTAGAGAATAATTTTATCCTAAAAGGATACATACATATACCACCAGAGAGTTAATAAACCGTCTGTTATAAGACGTCCCTAACACGCAATCTTTAACAACCCAAAACCCACACCACAAAAAGCAAAGACACTTTCAAAATGTCCTTAACAATAAAACAAACAACTGACAAAAGAAAAATTGTCTCCTAGTGGGAGACTTCAACGAAATCCAACAACAACTGAGGCAACCAATCACAGCAGCAGATCACACCCAAGACTTCATTCGGCAACTAAGGCTCAAAAGGAAACTAAAGGACATTAACTCGGGGACAGAGGCAGGTCCCATAAATCCGGAACTAGCCGATACTCTAAATGAGTAAACGAAACCGTTCTCTAACTCCAAGCATGACCAAAAGCGAAACCAAAACAAGGACTCGAGACTCACTTGTAGATCTAAATCCGCGTAAGCGAAATGGATACCGACACAAAAAAAAACTCACACAATACACATAGCTGAAGGTATAACACAGCAACACTATGCCACCAAAATCCCAAAAGGGTATCCAAAAAAACCCAACAAGCTAACTCGAACCTACACCAAAGTGAAAGATAAACTTCACTCCACCTGAATGCAAGTAAACCACAAAACCAAACCAACTGCTAACTGCAAGCTACTCCAGCGTTGCTAGAGGAAGAACTAGATGACAAGCTCCCTAAAGTGACCTTTCCTATAGTGCCCATCCAACCACCCTATACTTTATAAGAGGGAGAGCAAGATACAAATGCCCCCTAAAGGGACCTTCCCTACAGTGCCCAACCAACCACCCTATACTTTATAAAAGGGAAAGCAAGATAAAAATGCTCACTAAAGTGACCTTTCCTACAGTGCCCAACCAACCACCCTATATACAATATAAACCCAATCAAAAGAAAGGAGAGAATATTCCATAACCAAGTTCACAACACCAACATGCATGGCCAGCACGGCGTTTCAATAGCCATTAACCCCCCTTTTATAATGAATATGTCGAACTCTACAAGAAGTCCCCAGGTGAGTAGGACAAAAAGTCCAGAATCTCACACTGACATTAGGTCAGTCTGCTTCTCGGATTCTGGGGGAGGCAAGAATTCGATAATAATAAATCATTCATCCAAACCTAAAAATAAAAAATTTGAGCTAAATATATGCTCTTATAATGTTCAATCTTTGAAATCGGATGACCGATTACTTGAACTGGAAGAGGAATTGAATAACATCAGATGGGACATAGTGGGTTTATCTGAGGTAAGAAGGAAAGGAGAAGAACGATATGTTTTGAGCAGCGGGCACGTTTTCCATTACAAGGGACAAAACGATTCGAGTGTCGGGGGTGTAGGATTTCTGGTAAATAAGACACTAAGAAGTAATATTACAAAAATCTACGCAATATCAGACAGAGTGATATACCTAACATTGAAAATCAACAGCCGATATAGTCTTAAAGTTATTCAAGTTTATGCCCCAACAAGTACACACAAAGATGACGAAATAGAAGCACTCTATGAAAATATTGACGCGGCTCTGAAAAATGACGTTACACAGTTTACGGTGTTAACAGGTGATTTTAACGCGAAGATGGGAGCAAAAGAAGATGACAATGAATCCTGTATGGGAAACTATGGATACGGAAGGAGAAATGAAAGGGGAAAAACCATGGTAAACTATCTACAAGAAAATAACCTGTATAATATGAACAGCTTTTTTAGAAAGAAACCACAGAACAAGTGGACTTGGAGAAGTCCAGACGGTAGAATAAAGAACGAAATTGACTACATGGTAACAAACCGAAAAGAAATAATTAAAAACGTGGAAGTATTGAATAACTTTGCAACTGGCAGTGATCATAGACTAATCAGAGCACATATTTCGATAAATACTAAGTATCACAGATATAAATTAGTTAAAAGTTCACAAAAAATTTTAGACAGAGAAGCCTTGAAAGCCCAGAGTGCACAATATGAACAAGAAATAAATAGGAGGGCAAGCAAACTGATAAAACTTGGGATTAAAAATAACAATGTAAACAATATTAACAGAAATCTCATTAAAATAATAAATGAGTCAACAAACAAAATTGCCATGACGAAACCCAAAAAACAAGATAAACTTTCTATTGAAACCAAACAACTAATGAAAGGTAGAAGAAAAATGAGAAACCAAGGAAAAGAAGGAACATTAGAATATAGAGAACTTAATAAAGAAATA
Organism: Agriotes lineatus; assembly: GCA_940337035.1. Classification (NCBI taxonomy): domain Eukaryota; kingdom Metazoa; phylum Arthropoda; class Insecta; order Coleoptera; family Elateridae; genus Agriotes; species Agriotes lineatus. The sequence continues at coordinate 82,387 of CALNHX010001954.1, forward strand.
AGAAAAACCGTCCGTAAAGACAAATACGAGCATAACCAAAAATTAGCTCAACAAATCATAGAGGAGAATTGTAATATGAAGATCATGAAGCACAAGTTATCTTTAGGTAACAGACAAATAACGAAATTAGTAAAATCTGACGGTTGCGAAGTAACAACAAAAAAAGGCGTGCTAAAAGAAGCGGAAGAATTTTATATACATCTCAAGCGCAGGAGTCAGTAAAATACAATAAAAGGACAATACTGAATGTTGGTTCAGAAAATATTCCGGATATTACTATTAGTGAAATAAAGATGGCACTTCGTCAAATGAAAGACCGGAAAGCACCAGGAGAAGACGGCATAATAAGTGAACAACTTAAACATGGAGGCGAAAGTATACTAGAAATACTTAAAGCATTATTCAATAAATGTCTAGAAACTGGAAGTGTACCCGATGACTGGAATAATGCTATAATAATATTACTACATAAGAAAGGAAGTAAAACTAACATTAAGAACTACAGGCCGATTAGCCTACTGTCTCATCTGTATAAAGTCTTATCAAAAATAATAACCAATCGACTAACCGCCAAACTCGACACATACCAACCTATTGAACAGGCAGGATTCCGCAAGGGATTTGGAACAAATGACCATCTACACACTATAAAGTTGCTGATTGAAAAATGTAATGAGTACAATATTCCTCTGACACTGGCCTTCGTCGACTACGAGAAGGCCTTCGACACCATCGAAATAAATGCAATCTATCGAGGATTAGACGATTGTCGCATAGATAGTCGTTACTCAAATTTAATAAAATCCATATATCAGAAAGCTACATCAGCAGTAAAGATAGATGGCATTTCACAAAAGTTTCCAATAACCAGAGGAGTTCGACAAGGGGATACATTATCTCCTAAACTATTTACATTAGCCCTAGAAAACATTTTCAAAACATTAAATTGGGAAGATATGGGAGTAAATATAGATGGACAGAAGTTAAATCATTTAAGATATGCAGATGATGTAGTCTTGATAAGCACAAGTGGACAAGAACTCGGCGTTATGTTGGAACAACTTAACGAAGTATCAAGAAAATCCGGTCTTCGTATGAATATCGACAAAACGAAGATTCTAACAAAAAATGAAAACGACCTGGACATGTATGTAAATAACGAAAAAATAGAAAACGTAAACAGCTACGTCTATCTAGGACACACAATTAAGATAGGAAAAGAAAATCAAGAAGCAGAGATAGATCGAAGGATAAAAATGAGCTGGACCGCATTCGGTAAACTAAGTTTTATTCTAAGAGCAAAAGATTTTCCACTGAAATTAAAAGCTAAGGTATTTGATGCTTGCATTCTTCCTGTTTTCACGTATGGAATAGAAACGATCGTATTTACACAAAAAATTGTGCGCAAATTCGCTGTTTCACAAAGATCGATGGAACGTAAGATGCTGGGAGTTTCCTTAAAGGACAAGAAAAGAAACACCTGGATACGAGAGAAGACTGGTGTAGCAGCTGTGATTGAGAGAGCTGCGAAACTCAGATGGAGCTGGGCTGGGCATCTGCCAGATCAACTGACGATAGATGGACCAACAAACTCTTAACTTGGAGACCCAGAGGCAACACTAGAAAAGTAGGACGCCCCACAAAAAGGTGGGCCGATGATATCAAGGAAGTAGCTGGGAAAAGATGGATGCGAAAGGCTCAAACAAGACAAACATGGAAGTCAAAAGGGGAGAACTATGTTCAATATTGGACAGGAAAAGTTTGAAGAAGAAGAAGAAGAAGAAGAAGTTCACACAAACCACAATCATACTAACGATTCAGCTGAAGGCTGACCGACATCAAAAGAATTACATATCCATGTACTGTTGGAGCTCTATACAATAAAACGACCACAAGAAAAACCGAAGAAACAAAGTCTATCACCACACACAGAAACCACCAGAAAATCGAAAGCGGAAGAAGTAACAGAAAAACAATCGTTTACATTAGTCGAAGGAAGGGACAATGTATCGAGAAAATAATTAAGTTTCAATTTACCAAGACAGCCAGCAACCCAATGACAAATAACCAGTCACAAACACCCCGGGAAATCGTCCCATAACAGTACCCAAGACCCAAAAATCTGCATACCAACGGAGCTTCATCAGGTCCAATTAACAATTCACCAATCTCTGAAGCTAAGGGCTAATGGTACACACAATTCAAAGGTATGCTGCCGCCCTCACATCACCAAACCGTTCTCTCAAACATGTCTAAAATCATTACACAACAACGAACGAGAATCACCCCCAGGAAAAATAGATACCACTCAATTCGGGGACACAAAAACAGCCACCGAAGGAACCACCACAAACCTAATCTCGATAACTAAAGAGCTAATTGACAATTCAGAAATCATAATCAAAAACCTATCTTACCCAATGGGCGTACTCGAGCGTCATCAGAAACGAAGGAAAATAAAATGGAAGATCCAACAAATAATAACTACTATAACCAAAACTAGGAAGATGGTTTGAGAGACGTGATATCTGCATAAGCAAAATCTCCCAAACACGCCAACACCAACCCACGTTATCTTACCAACAAACCAGAAGAAGATGAAAGAGCCAATCGAAGAACTGTATGCCAACCCAAACTAGGAAGATGTCCTGAGAGACCTAAAAATCATCAAGGATTAAAAGAAAACCGCAGAGCGAATCCCTCAGACACACCAACATCGAACCCACATCACAATCAACACTCTAAATAGAAAAGAGAAAGAAGCAATCAACTAAACCACGTCAACCTAACTAGAAGGAGGCTTATAAATCCCGCAAGAGCAAACTGCTCCAAACACATCACCATCACACTCATAACGGAGTTAACACCAAACTAAGAAGAAGGCACAAAGAAAATCTCAAACACACTAAACCTTTCAGACATACATTCAATAAAACAAAAATCAAGCACATCAAACCACCACGACTCTTAACATTCAATGAAGAAAAACTCAAGCACATCTGGCCAGTATATCCTCGACGTTCCATCAAGGGAAATCGCAATCATTCAATGAAAAACTCTAAAAGATAATTCATCATGATACCTGAATTACTTGATGTCTTCACCATTCACTCAAATAAAAATAAAATCAGCTTTTATAAACATAAACACAGAGCTCCGAAATCTAACACGCAACACACCCACTCAATCAAATAAAAATAAAACCATCCAGGATTAAATGTCCAATTATAAAATATCCAATTAAGATACTACTTCCACAAATCAATCAATAAATCGACAAAGAATCTCTTATTTCACCTACGGCAAGGTACTACGAGTACTATACTTGTTAAAACCACAAATAAACAATCCAAATTAATCCAAAACAATCCCGTATTAAACACAATCCCGAAAGTTTAAATTTCAATCTGATTAGCCAAAAACAAACTACTCAAAATTTTGCCAAAGTGATTCTTAGCGTGTCACGTTCTGATGATATTTCCCACTTACATTAACGAATACATATAATAAACAGATCCTAATTACACCCTATCTAGTTTTTATTTAATTATGTACAACTATTGTAAATATTGCTCCTTTCAATTATTGTACGACCTAAAGGTACATGTACCAAATTATAGCCCCGTTGGGCGCCAAATCTTGTTAGCTTTTTATTTACCTTTAGGTCGGCGTTCTATATTTTTAACTCAACAATTGATCACCATAAAAGTGTACTTGAGGCCCGTTTCTAGCAACAGTGAAGACGTCGCGAATTATTTGATTAAGATGTTAAAGGGAGCGCCAACAAATTATACTCAGGTACACTGATATAGGTCAAGAAACTTGTAACTTCACTTTATATCTCATGAAACAATTATCGAACTCACTGATTGAAATTAAAATGAAAGAGAGCAATACCTTTAACTAGCTTTATTGTTACTCAAACGTTGACCATTATTCAATTAGGCTCTACTATTTGAACGGGGACTCCACTTAACTTAAACCACTAATATGTTTCATGTTTACACAGCGTTTTTATATGCAAAAATATCATCAGAAATCACTTACCTGTTCGTGGTTACACTTGTAAACGTTTAATGCCTCCAATGACTCCTATTAAATGTCAGCTTGACAGCCCCAAATCGTGAGCTGTCACATGCGGCAAGTAGGCCCCAAAACTGCCTGATGACTCTCAGCAGACTAAACTTTCTGTAGGTTTTCCCGCCCAATACTAGTTGCTATAATTCGAACTTCAAGATAAAATGAGGCAGACGCCAAAATAACTATACGTACCCTGTTAACAGGCAATAACTATGCAAACGTTAATCCGTGGTTTCCTAAATCGCTTCTAAGCTCGAATCTATATTCGTCGGAAAAGTGATACTCGCTTCTAAAATCTCCTACCAGGACGGTTGGCCAGTAATATTCCCTACTATAACCAAACCATTTAAAATGGCGAGATTATCACCAAATAACCCACGAAACTTCTTGCACGTTCAAATGCTGTCACACGTTTTTTCCAAAACAAAAACCGTTGTTTATTTTCCCCCATTGCCAATCTGATATTAATTTTTATGAGCCTTTATCGCATTAACCCCACTTGATCTTTTATTCTCTAATTATATAACGTAAACTACTAGTATAGTGCCAGAATGCTTTTAGCACGTAACAAGTGGCAAAAATCAAATTTTTTCCTTGGGATTTTATCAGTTTCTATTACCACATATCCATGGCAACCACTAAGTATGTTGTTTTAATCGAGGTGGTATTTCAAAAACGTCATTTAAACTGTCATTGTGCATCAGTATTTGTCAAAATGAACTGATATTTGGGAAATAGTCCACAAAATGCATTTCGGGTTCATGATTTTGTTCAGAAAATGTTTTACTCAAGGTTTGTTTTTTTGGCAATGCCCCTCGACAAACTAACTTTGACAAATTTGATCAAGTTAGTTTGTCGTGTGACATTGCCAAAACAAAGTACTTTCGTAAAACATTTTTACTGGCAAAATTATTTGCCCTTAATACATTATTACTGAAAAACTAATTTATGAAAAACATAATTTTTGGTAACGTTTTCTTTCATTCAATGGTTTTCTTTGAATTGGAGACAAAAGCGGACGCGCCAAAACCGGACGCGTACTTAAATCACGACAAAACCGGACACCTCAGTTTATCTCATGAGTCATAGCACCAAGTCTGCGACATTAGCGGACACTTATTATAATATTGCAATTAAATATATACTAGCAGTCCAGTGAGACAAATGTCTCATTTAATAAAACAAAAAAGACCGTCCCGGACGGACCAGCGTCCCGGAAGGACGGAAATCACGTATTTTCTCGAAAACCGGAAGTGTCACGCGACGACTGAAATTCGGTTCCTGACCTGACATGACCATTCCAAACATATAACTTTCATAACTTTTTTCTCTATCTCTTACGGTTTGGCTGCTGAAACAGCGTCCCAGACAGACACGTCTATTAGATAAAGGATTTATGATTTGTAGGCTCTTATACCTATACTCATTAGAACATTTAATAACTAGTGATGGTTGGAATATAACGTAATAAAAATAAATATATATAAAATGGTTGAAACAAAGGGATTGTAGATAAAACAGAGATTACTATTTAGTATCTTTCTTTTCTACATGTACATATTTCGAAAGTGCACTTACGATAAGTTTGTTAACATCCCACCCCTAACAGTTTTAGACCTTCCTTCACATTTTCTCCAGGCTGACGACTGGCAGCAAAGGGCTGGCGCGTTTAGAAGTCTTTTTTTATGTTTTTAAAATGTTTTTTGTTGTTTTTTTATATGCTAATGTATTTACAATATAAAACTCATGAAAAGTAAAATAACAATTTTAGATTTTTAAGTTTCTTTTGATATAACTACAATTTATTGTTTATTCAAGTTTCTGAATATAGGCTAATGTCCGCAAACACTTTTTTAAATCGCCAGTTTCATTGTACTTAACTAATGTTTTTGCTATTCGTTCGTCAAGTTTTATATAAGCTTTTTTCTTCGGTTTCCTTCGATATTTAGGTTTATTTTGTCATATAAAAATCACTATGCTCAGCTTCAGTTTTTAAACACTTTATGAGAGCAAAAGTTTTTAAGTATGCTGTTTAAACGATGGTTCCAGCCTTTTGTGATCATGGCTACTTGATAATGGCACGTCTTAATTACAACCAAAAACCTTTAATAGGCATTTTAAGCTAAACGGTTGCTCTTACGCTTATAAACTAAGAGTATATTATTTTTGTGTATTTTAATTCTCTTTTAGATAGTAAAAAATTTTAAAAATTGTTACATATAACGAAGTTAGAGCTAAAAAAGTTTTGAAAGATAGGTAAAGTGCCCTTTACAGTCAAGTCTAGTTTATGAAATTTTTCTTATTATTGCAGCTGAACAGATTCCCCTGGAGGCTGTAGAAATCAGGCGTCCGTTACGTTATTTTGCTGGTTCCATCCCTTATGTTAAGCGCAGAACTGAGACAGCAGTTTCCGCTTTAAGACAGCTTAGTCATGCCACTTAACGGGATGATAATTCGTCACTGTGTGAGATGCAGCCTCACATCCCTTAATTATTTATAGGCTTGGACCCACAGCGACGCAGTAAGTGAATCTAACAAGTAAATGCAGACTGGTTTATTACAAAAATAATTGTTCTATATATACAAACAAATTTGCTTAGATCATAGTAATATACAAAGTTCATTTCTAATAACAGGTGCAATGTATTATATTCAGTAGGTTAATTTACTAGTCTTGCAAAACAATACTCAGCGGTTTTGCTTCCGTGATATGATATGGACTCCATGAACTCGAGCGTCTTTTATGCTGAGCTGCGATTGTAGGCATTTAAACCTTGTCACGGCCTTGCGTAATTGTGTACGCGAAGCCGTGTAAAAATGCTGAGCGGCGACTGCGAGGTGTTTAAACTTGACTGTGAGTAGGTCGCCGCGCTTGCATAATGCAATATTGCGTTTTTGGTGGCTTTTAACTTTTAGAATGTTTCGTAAAATTTAAATGAATAATTATAAATTTATATCTGGTTAATCTGTTAAAGACAAGATTAAACATATTGCCAATTTTAAGCCACAAAAAAGCAAACCGATAAATTATATTGTTTCTTCGAGATTGAGCGTTTTGAGAGGATATTCTTCTGCCTGGGGTTGTGCGGGTGGTGGCTTCCTTCGTGTTATTCGTTGCCGAATGTAGTAGATAGCTCCTAGTAGGGCAGCGGTTCCCAAAAGGCTGCCTGTGACCCCAATAGACAGGTGAGAATGATGTCGGATGGCTTTCCAGGTGAAGTTTTTTTATATGCTCCTGGAAATCTAACTGCGATGCTTGTAGGTCTTCGAAGTGGTCTGACTGAGTTAGTACAGGTTCCTCTGCGATTTCTGAAAATGAGTTTGTTGTGATTGGGTTGGTAATATTGATACTGATAGCCTTGGAGTATCCAGCCAGGATCTTGTATTTTCTGTTGTGCCTTGGGGTTAATGTATTCCTCGCAGTTTGGATGATGCAATCCGATGAAATTTGAATGACACCTGTAGTGTTGACGGTGACTTCTTCCCTGTTTCCACTACAAGTGATTGCTATGCGGGTTGGTTTACTGACTACAAATAGCCAGGTGTTTTCCATGTACAATTGTTTCCAAATAATGGACTGGATGCGATGTCTTCGTAGGAGACATTGACTGGTTTCTACTCGGTGATATATATCGTCAATGATGCAGTTTGGGTTGTTTTCAATTCCTTTAACTACCGTTGGACTGCAAACATAGGTAGTGGGAGAAATTTGTAGCTCTTCTTTGAATTCTTCATCTGTTTCGTGGAAGTACATTTGTAGGTTGTAATCCACAGCGAAGATTCCTTTCGGCACATCGATCATCCAGTAGGATCCATTGCTGATTTGGAGAGGAATTGGTGTCACTTTAATTAAGGAGTATTCCGTTTTTTCCACTATGATGAAATACCCTTGGACGTTGATGTAGATGTCGTCATGCCCAATGTCAACCTTTAGAATTGGCGTTGGTAATATCTCCAAATTTGGTGAAAGTTTACTGGTTGCATTAGCGAGGATCTGTTTAATTTGAGCAGGTGTTATTAGCTCGTACAGATTACCTTGCTGAAAGTGAACGTTTAAGATGTGAATATGGTAGTTGCACAGTTCACTAATTACATTTGTGGCGACTTGGTACACACTGATGATGTGAATATTTAGTCGGTTGGAGTCGGTTGCTTTATACCATTTGTCCATGTTGTTAATGGCCCGGATTCCTTGGTTTAATTTTTCTTGGAAATGTTCCAGCTTCTTGTCGATTCGTTCTTCGGTTTCATTAAACCTGGAAAGTGCTGATAGCAAGAATTTGGATTGTTGACTGTCCATTTTTATTAGTTCCTGTTGATTCTTGTCTAGCCTGTCTATATCTTGATAGACTTCATCGTTGACTCCAAAAATTGATGTTAATACTGTGCCAAGGACTCCTCTTTTTTCTCGTCTTGTTATTATTTCTTCCATACCATCTCTAATCCATTCCATTTGCTTTTTCTGTTCCAGAAGATGATGCACCAGTGTCTTGCATAATGTGTCTTCGGACAGTTCTTTTGCAGAGTCGCAGAGATTGTCGAATTTGTCTACCATGTCTGTGACTGTTTCGAAGTCTTCTTCGATCTTCCCCCTCTCGAACTGGATTTCGATCCGGAATGTTCCTCTCTCAATCTTCCCGTGTCCAATGTGTTCTACATAGTACCCGCTGTCTGGTTTTTGGATATTAAATTCTGCTTTACTTAATGTATTGGTGGTAAGAAGGGTAAAGATGAGTAACAGCAGTTTCCATTTGGACGCGACAGATTTCCTTGGTGCTGGGGATGATCGTGTCTGGATAATGTTAGTTGAAATTTTATCTTCTGCCTCTGGTTCCTGCGATTCCTCGGTAGTTGCTGGTAATGGAATGATGCTGCCTATGGATCGTTTTAGCTGATGTCCTCCTGATTTCTGGAGCGTCACTACTCGTACTGATCCATCGGCTGCTGGATGAGTTGCAGTGACTCTTGCTAAAGGCCACTTACTAGGATTGATACTATCTTCTTTGATTAACACTAAATCTCCAACTTTAGTGTTCTCCAATGGTTTCTTCCATTTGTTTCGTTGCTGTAATCCATGAAGGTAGTCCGAGCTCCATGATTTCCAAAAATCTTGCTTGATCTTTTGGATTATCCTCCAACGATTCGATAGATTTGAAGATATTGGAGTGTTGATTGGGTCTGGTGGCGATATGATTTCCCTCCCTATTAGGAAATGGCCTGGCGTCAGAGCAGTTGTGTCCTCAATATCGTTGCCTTGTGGACATAGAGGACGTGAGTTTAGGCAGGCCTCAATTTGGCAGAGAAGAGTTGTTAACTCTTCAAAGGTGAGAGTAGCGTGGCCAATAGTTCTCTTCAGATGATGCTTCATTGATTTTACCCCTGCTTCCCATATCCCTCCGAAGTGAGGGGCTATTGGAGGGATGAAGTGCCATTGGGTACCACCGGTTGCTAAGGTTTCTTGGACAACTGGGCCTTCAATTGTTTGGCGGGTTTCCTTGTCCAACACTTTTCTTGCGCCAACGAAGTTTGTTCCGTTGTCGCTGTATAGGTGTGCACAGCGTCCTCTTCGGGCAGTAAACCTCCTGAAGACTGCTAGGAAGCTGTTGGTTGTCATGTCGCTGACGGCCTCTAGGTGGATTGCCTTGGTTGATAGACAGACAAAAACAGCAATGTACCCTTTGTGCGAAGAATGCCCTCTTCCCTTGGATGTTCGGATCTGTATTGGGCCGGCGTAGTCCACTCCGGAATGGAAGAATGGAGGAGTTGAATTCACTCTGGTTGATGGAAGATTTCCCATCAGTTGCTGTGCTGCCTCTGCTTTGTATCGTAGACATCGGAAACACTTCTGGATGCTGGAGCTGACTGCTTTCTTCGCGTTGATGATCCAATATTTTCTTTGGATATATGAGAGAGTGAGTTGGGTGCCACCGTGCAGCGTGCGTAGATGCGCCTCTTGGATTATTAGTTTGGAAATATGACTGGAGTACGGGAGTATGATTGGGTGTTTTTCATTGAAGGACAAGGTGGAATTTTCTAATCTTCCTCCAACACGGATTATTCCATGCTGATCGATGAAGGGATTGAGGTTGGCAAGCTTGTTACTGGAACTCACATATTTGTTCTGCCGGAGTTGAGATCCTGTTGCCCTCAAAATAGGATCACTTCCTTGGATGACCTTAACGAGTAGGAGGATGGTGTCGTCCATTTCCTTCACTGATAGGCATCCTGATTGAGTGGGAAGTCGCTTACACTTGTTGATGAATCTTCGGCAATGTGACATGACTCGTACCATTCTTGTTAGAGAAGAAAAACGATGAACGACTTCGTTCTCGTCTTGATGAATGGTAGTTTGATGCACAGTGTAACTTCTTGCTTCTTCCTCGGTGGTTGCGGTGTCTGGTTGACACGGCCATGAACTCTTGTTAACTAGCCAGCTCGGTCCGTCCCACCATAGGAGATGATTCTTTAGTTTTTCTGGACTAGTGCCTCGGGAGATGACGTCTGCAGGATTCTCTTCGGATTTGACGTGGTTCCAATGTTGAGCCGGAATTAGATTGTTGATTTCGGCTACTCGATTCGCGACGAACGTCTTCCATCGTACCGGGTCTCCTTTTATCCATCCTAATGTAACCATGGAGTCGGTCCAGGCGAAGATAGACACCTTAGGAAGGTCTAATGCTGCAATTACCCTTTGAAGTAGATTGGAAAGGAGTACTGCTGCGCAGAGTTCCAGTCTTGGTAATGTCGTCTTGGCTCGGGCTGGTGCCACCTTGGATTTGGCTATTAATAAGGATACCTTGACTTGGCCGGATGATGTGGTGACTCTGGTATAAATCGCGGCCCCGAAAGCTCTTTCGGAGGCGTCACAGAATCCCTGCAGCTCTACTAGAGATTCCCTTTTGATAAACAACCACCTTGGTAAGGTAATTTCTTCCACTGCCTTGAGTTGAGACCTGAGCGTCTCCCATTTGCCTTGGATATTTTCAGACACTGGGTCATCCCATTTGATATTTTCGAGCCATAGTTCTTGGATGAGTAGCTTGGCAGTGATGATGACGGGTGCTAACCATCCCAATGGGTCGAAAATTTTGGCAACTTCGGATAGTATGGTGCGTTTGGTGGATTCCTGTTGCTTAACGTCTACCTTAAAACAGAAAACATCTTCATATGGAGACCAGTGAATGCCCAAGGACTTTTTTACGCCGTCTTCACTTATTTCGAGGTATGTTTGTTCCTTTAACTCTTCTGGGAGTTCTTGAATGATGGCTGACTCATTACTGCACCATTTATGTAGAGTAAAGCCTCCACGCTTTAGTAAGGAAATGAGCTGACCTTGTTGTTGGATCGCTTCTTCCACAGTGTCGGCCCCAGAAAGCACGTCGTCCACGTAGAAATCTTTCTTCACTGCTTCTGAAGCTAATGGAAATGAGACCTTTTCGTCCTGTGCGAGTTGATGCAAGGTTCGAATGGCAAGATAGGGAGCTGATGCGGTTCCATAAGTGACGGTGCACAGCTTATATTCCCTGATTGGCTGTGATTTGTCGAATCTCCATAGGACTCTTTGGTACTCCTGGTCTTGGTTGTTCATTCTGATTTGTCGGTACATTTTTTCAATGTCTGCAGAAAAAACAATCCTGTGTGTCCTCCATCGAAGTAGAATGTCGACCAGTTCTTGCTGAAGTTTAGGTCCAGCGTACATCATCTCATTTAAGGATTTTCCGTGAGAGGCCTTGCTAGAGGCATCGAAAACGACACGAAGCCTGGTTGATGAACTTGCTTCTCGGATGACGCCATGGTGGGGAATGTAATACTTGCCGTTATTCTCATCTTCCCTTGCCACCTTTTCCATATGTCCTAAATCCAAGTATTCTTGCATGAATTTCTTGTATTGGACTGCTAGATCTTGATCTTGTCCTAATTTCTTCTCCAGATGTATGAATCGTGCCAATGCTGAGGGTTTGGACCTTCCCATGTGTACTGGAGTTTGTTTGAATGGAATCCTTACTACGTATCTTCCATCTACGTCTCGCTGGACTGTGTCTGTGAATTTATTTTCACATACCTGATCATCTGGGGAAAGTTTCCTTTGAGGAGAAGCCTCTTCAATGTTCCAGAATTTCTGCAACTGCTCATCCTCTTCAATTTTGGCAACCATGGTGTTGACCTTAAGGCTGGTGGGAGGTCGTCTTCCCATGGTTCCTGATAAGATCCATCCCAATTCGGTATTCTGTCCTAGGATGCCATCTTTGGATTTCTTGATTCCTTCGAGAATTATTTGGGAATATTCTTCAGCGCCTAGAAGTATATCTATGGGGCCAGGTCGGTTGAAGGTTGGATCGGCGATGAAGACATGTTTCCAGGCATCCATTTTTATGTTCGGAATGGGTGATGAAGGCATGGTTTTTGTAAGTTTGGGAAGTACCAGTAAAGTAACAGGTAAGGAAAATTTACTTGGAAATCTTGGCGTAATCAAACCTGTGATTTTCCATTTTGCGACTTTTGTTTCGCTGTTCCCAATTCCGGAGATTTCTGCTCGAACCTTGGTCCTGGGTAACGCTAATAATTCGGCTGCGGCTTCGGTGATGAAGGAACCTTGAGACCCTGGATCTATCAAGACCCTCAAGAGATGAGTCATCCCGGATGCTGCCTTAACTTGAACCGTTGCTGTGGCCAGTAGCACTTGGCTCTTCTTTGCGCCTAGGTTGGCGGCAATGATTGTGGGTTTTGGCTTCTTCTCTGGAGCGTTGGAGGTCTGCATGGCTGCTGCGTGAGAAAACGTCTTCATCTTCGGAGCAGGTATCGGCTTTGATGGCGGCTGTGCCTTGTGAAGCAGAGTATGGTGTGGAAAGCGGCAGATTTTGCAGTTATAATACGAACGACATTGTATATTAGAATCGTGTCGCAAACATCGAAAGCACAATCGGTAGGTTCTTACCACTTCTTGCTTTTCGTGGGTGGAGAGCCTCTGGAATTGACCACAGTTATCGATGTAATGGTCCCCATTGCACATCTTGCAGTTGAGATATCCGGCAGCGTAATTTTTCTGTGGCTTGTCCTGAGTTGGTTTTCGAGCTCCATCAATGGATTCCAAGGATTGGAACCGCATTTGTAAGAAGGCCATTAGAGTTTGGTGATCCTGAACTTCATTTGGGCACTGAAGCGATTGCTCATATAATTTGTTAGTTTCAGGATCCCATTTTCGAGTAATAACTCGGTTAATCCACGGACCCCAGCTGTCGGTGGAAATGCCCAAATTTTTGATTGCTTCCACACATTCCTTAGTGGAGTCATGCAATCTTTTCAACCCTTGGGCTGATTCCTTGGAGAGGACCGGCTGATCGAAGATGGTGTCTAGCAATTTGGTTAGAATAAGGCGATTATTTTGATACCTTTGTTGCAGCAAATTCCAAGCGGTGTTGTAGTTGGCTTGAGTCACTGCGAGATGCTGGATTAGTCGGCTGGGCTCTCCCTTGACATGCGTTTTTAAATACTGCATTTTGATGACATCATCCATGTTTTGGTTGTCATCTACTAATTTGGTGAATAGGTCCTTAAAAGTGGCCCATTCCTCATAATTTCCCTCGTATATGGGGATTTTAACTTGAGGAAGCGAGATGGCTGATGCTTGCTCGTTCCTTGTTGGTGCTTGTAACAAATTAATTAAATTTCGGTACCTGTCTTTCAACGTAGTAAATTCAGGACTGAAGTGCGTCTGGTTTGAATCCATCTCGTTAGACATGACTTCTTCGTCCATCTCGATCACCCGGTCCCATTCTTCCTTTAATTCCCTCTTTGTGATGGCGGGCCTTCCGAGTGCTTGTTCCAGTTGGGCGTCGTCCAAAGATTGCTTAAAATTCTGCATCCGAATCTGCAGTTTTCGGATACGAACCTTTTGCTCGGGATTTACAACTGTTTCCTCTCGCCTCCTAGTTTCAGAGGGGTCGGGATTTTCAGTTGCCTTTAAACAGCTCTGCAAATAACTTTTTGCTTCGCAGTAGATGGCTTTAATTTGTTCGTAATACCCTGTGGTAAAATAATTATGTGTAGGAATACTTAGCTGCACCATTTTGGCGTGATTTTTGGTCACGGCGTTCCAAGTTTCGTCCAGCGTCTTGTTTCGGCTGGCGATGTAAGCTTCTGTTTTTCGGCTGGCAGGGTCCTTTTTGCTGTTGGAAAATACCTGCGTGATCTTCTGGCCGAGTTCTTCTTGGGCGACAGCTAGCTGATTGAATTCCTCCATATTGTTTGCCATTTTCGGGGAACCGGGTGGGTTGGTAGATGTTGTTTTCTTCTCGGGATGTACCTCTTCTTAGTTGTAGACAGATCCGGCTCGAAGGACCATGAACAGATTCGCCTGGAGGCTGTAGAAATCAGGCGTCCGTTACGTTATTTTGCTGGTTCCATCCCTTATGTTAAGCGCAGAACTGAGACAGCAGTTTCCGCTTTAAGACAGCTTAGTCATGCCACTTAACGGGATGATAATTCGTCACTGTGTGAGATGCAGCCTCACATCCCTTAATTATTTATAGGCTTGGACCCACAGCGACGCAGTAAGTGAATCTAACAAGTAAATGCAGACTGGTTTATTACAAAAATAATTGTTCTATATATACAAACAAATTTGCTTAGATCATAGTAATATACAAAGTTCATTTCTAATAACAGGTGCAATGTATTATATTCAGTAGGTTAATTTACTAGTCTTGCAAAACAATACTCAGCGGTTTTGCTTCCGTGATATGATATGGACTCCATGAACTCGAGCGTCTTTTATGCTGAGCTGCGATTGTAGGCATTTAAACCTTGTCACGGCCTTGCGTAATTGTGTACGCGAAGCCGTGTAAAAATGCTGAGCGGCGACTGCGAGGTGTTTAAACTTGACTGTGAGTAGGTCGCCGCGCTTGCATAATGCAATATTGCGTTTTTGGTGGCTTTTAACTTTTAGAATGTTTCGTAAAATTTAAATGAATAATTATAAATTTATATCTGGTTAATCTGTTAAAGACAAGATTAAACACAGCACATAATAGTAAGTACGTATACCAAAATCGATATCTCTACATTTGTGGAAATTAACAAAAAAAAAATAAAAAATTTAACTTCAAGGCCCTATAACTTCTTACTGAACGGACTTTGTACTAAGGTATATTAGGTTTAATAGATTTATTATGATGCAAGGAACCTATGACTAGTCGGTGTCCCATTCGTTTTGGGACACCCTGTAGATGTAACACATCAAAAAACACTAAAAATCACAAAAAGACTTTTAAACACGCAAGCTTTTTGTTGCCAGTTCTAAACCTAGCAAAAATGAGAAGAATAATCGAATTCGAAATCGCATCACCGGATCTGGATTGAATATTCGGTTTTTTTAAAGAATGAGAACTTCTTCATCTCTAGTTACTAATAGTGTTTGCGGACATTAGCCTATATTCAGAAACTTGAATAAACAATCAATTGTAGTTATATCAAAAGCAACTTAAAATCTAAAATTTTTATTTTACTTTTCATGAGTTTTATATTGTAAATACATTAGCATATAAAAAAACAAAAACATTTTAAAAAACATTAAAAAAGACTTCTCAACACGCCAGCCCTTTGCTGCCAGTCCTCAGCCTGGCGAAAGTGTGAAGGAAGGTCTAAAACTGTTAGGGGGTGGGATGTTAAACTTATTATAGGTGCACTTTCGAAATATGTACATGTAGAAAAGAAAGATACTAAATAGTAATCTCTGTTTTATCTACAATCTCTTTGTTTCAACCATTTTATCTATATTTATTTTTATTACGTTATATTCTGTAACAACCCGCAACAACTTGCGTTTATAAAAAAACCTGTAGATTTTAAATTACCTAAATTGTAATGAAAGGAAAGAATAAGTCGAAGTACGCCCCTGCATAAATTGCATTTATAGCGAATGCAAAAGTTCAATTAGTAAGAACGCAAAACGTTAAAATGTAATAATCACAAAGTATTGATCTGAAATCAGCGCGTAAAGAAACCAAATAAATGCTATCCACACAGGCCAGCAAATTGTTTCCAGGAAGAAAGCTGGGAACAGCAGAGTTGCATTATAAAGAACAAGCCTGTGAGAAACGCGTATTCAAAGATTTCTCGAGAGGCGATTTGAAAAACGTAATTTGGAAAAACGAAGCAAGACGAATTATTCAACGGGGACATACGAGGGGGCTGAAAAAAACCTTCCTCGGGGGCGACCGCGCCAGCCGCGGGCAGTTCGCGCTCGAGTCCCGGGAAATTCATTAAGGCGTCGCTAACGAATTTCGGTGCTAATTTAGCTAAGTCATAAATGCCAAATTCTCATCTAAAATATATGGGTTTGTGTAGTGCCTGACCACAAGAAAATCCAGGAATAATAGAAGGACCGGGATATCCCAACAATTCCAACCGAACTCACTTTAATGTTAATAAATAGTACGGTCGTTCCGCTTAATTAGATAAATAATAAACAGCCAAGAGGAAGTACGTCAGCACTGGACCAGGTCAGGCAATATTTTAGTATATTTTTAACCCACTATATAAAAGGGCTGCTTCGGTTGTTCTATCCTTGAAGGGTGAACGTCATGTCATAATATTAAGCCTAAATAATTAAGTCATTTACGAAGCCAGTGTTAAACCTACGTATAGCAGTTTGAGCGAAACTTAATTGTAAATAGTCCAAATTTCAATTTTCTTTAAATATAAGTATTAAGTATCTTTGGTGGGTGTTTTATTTAACCGTAAACTAGGCTTTACAACCCCTAAATTAAAACACAGTGATCAGCAGACGAGTTTGAACTCTTTAGGTGCAAATTGTGGTCTACGAGGGAAAACTACCCCTAGATCACCGACAGGGTTGCAGCCCCTTACACGATGCCTGCAGCTCGTCATACTGGTGGCAGCGGGTTAAAACTACCCCATAACTAGTTAGTAAATGTTCTAATGAGTAAAGGTATAAGAGCCTACAAATCATAAATATATATTTAATTGCAATATCATAATAAGTGTCCCCTAATGTCGCAGACTTGGTGCTATGACTCACGAAATAAACTGAGGTGTCCGATTTTGTCGTGATTTAAGTATAGTATTCCAACCAAAAATTGGAAAGCTATTTAAAATCCAGTACACCATGAAAAGTGTAAGTCATGTCTAAGTTGGTTTCATACAATCAGTAAATAATATTCTAATGTCAATTCAGCTTTCAAGTAATGACAGTTCATCTGCAAATTGTACATCTAACAGTTTTATAAAGGCATTGTAACATTGTGCATGATTTAAGTAGGTACTAGTTGAGTTTTTAAAACCGTATAGTGGCATAGAAAATTTTAAAAAACTTATATATCTTCCAAACTTCCCAATGCATCTGTCAAATTTGAAGGTTATTATCGAAGTGTCACTGAATGACAATCAAACAGTAATTTTATGAATTAAATTACGAAGTGACTTACTGTTTTCAATGCTGGCCTGATTTTAAATAGCTTTCCAATTTCTGGTTGGAATACTATACGCGTCCGCTTCTGACGCGACACCTTTTCTTTTACTCATTAATCTCGATTTGTTGATCATGCGGATTGCCTTGGTTTTAATTAGTCCAGATTAACAGAAATGTACTGTAGTAGTATAATAATAAATGTAACTTAAATTTTATTATTTTGGCATATTAAACTAATAAATAATTAAACCCAGATTCGCTTGAGGCCCCCCATGGTAACTTTATCTTAGGTTTCCAGTACCGGGATCTGGTCCCGGGACCATGTTAACATGTGTACGAGTATACAATATCAGAAAATTAGGACGGGTATTCACCGGTGTGTGGCATATTACTCATGCCTCATGCACATTCTGCATTATTTGCATTTTGCGTAGATAAAAGAGGTATTGTATATCTATCAGCATGGAATCCGAGAGAGCAATTTCAGTGGCAGGTTCTTTTTCTGCAAAAATCCCTTCAAAATTAGGGGGTGAGTCCTTAAATGCTCTTCTAGCTCTGAGATTCTATTTTATGTCAAAATAATGTATTTCTTCGTTATTTACACTTCTTTACTATATACTATACTACCAATATGTATTTAAATACCAGTGATAAAATGATACTTCCAATATTTATAAAAAATTACTTTATTTAATTTAAAACACTTGTTTTTCCTTGGAATTTGCAGTCCATCTAAACACTATTGCCCCTTCGGGACCATTTTTGGGATCTTTGGGACTAGTCCCGCCACTTGAAATTTAGCTCGTAAGTCCTGAAAGCAATTCTGGTCCCGGGACTTTGAAACCCTACTTCATCCTGATTGATCTTTCGCAATGTTGGTACAGCCAGGTCCTAGGTAATCTAGAATTTGGTTCTTCCACCTTGTTTTCAGTCTGATATGCAAATTTGGGTTTGGTTGCCATCACGTTACTAACTTTGCCCATTAAATTGTATCCTGGCGGATTGCATGACCAGCCCAGCTCCAGTTTAGTTTTTTACATCTTTCTGCAATATTTGATACTTCTAATTCCCTTTGTAGTGTATGTACCTTATTACCCGATAAAACGAGATTACGACAATATTGGGGCCAAGCCCGCCCGGAATGGTGGTATTAAAAAAAAGTTTGCTAGCAGCTAGTCTAGAGCGCGTAGGGTGTTTCGGAATTGTCCGTTACACCGGGCAAGGCTCGATAACTTAAAAGGGGATGAAATGCTTGAGCGCCACCACTTTTCTGATGATAATACTGAGTGATTTCTTAAAAGTGAAAAGAGAAAATCACCCGTAGGTGTGTTGTTGATACTGCTGTAGCGACGTCCTTCCTTTCGCTGTTCCGCATGGAACTTACCTTAAGTGACTTCCTACAGCTAGAACCTTTTACAATTAAATACAGGAAGGAACGCATTCAACAACCGGCAAATCCAAAGAAAACCGAATAATTAAAATTAAATATATCAACCTATTAACGTCCAAACACCAAAATTACTGTGTACGAGGTATACTGCTAAAGTTCGCGGAATTGAGTACTCCTTGCATTGCCAGCGTTCTGCAATTGTCATATTTGTAAAATTTGACGTTTTTAATCTAATTCAGTTGACAATTCGATTTCAAACCCAGCAGTTTCGTTTCAACAGAATTTAACAGAGTAATAATTGTGTGAAAAATGAAAATTTCGAATTGTGATTTTCGAGTGATGATCTTTTATGATTTTCGATACGGTTTAATACCGCAGCAATGTGTGGAAAAACTTAGTTCGTTATTTGGGGATGAAGCACTATCCAAAACTACGGTTTGCCAATCGTTCGCAGAATTCAAGCGTGGAAGACCAACGTTTGATGACGATTTTCGCGAAGGTCGTCCATGCACCTCTGTTGTCGATTTTGTGCATGAAATGATTTTATCAAATCGGCATGTGACATATAGTGAGATAGAGACATCCTTAGGAATTGCGGCGAAACAAATACATACGATTTTGCACGATCATTTGCATGTCCGGAAGCTTTGTAGTCGTTAGATCTCTCACTCTATATAACATCGTAGCAGGTGACGAATCTTGGATATATTCATATGAGCCTGAAACTAAACAGCAATCGACTGTATGGATGTTTTAAAATGAACCTAAACCAACAAAAGTGGTGCTTTCAAGAAGCGTTTCGAAAAGAATGATTGCTTGTTTCTTCGGAAAAGGGGGTCATGTTGCAACTGTTGCATTAGAGGATCGCAGGACAGTTAATGCTGACTGGTATACTTCAATTTGTTTGCCGGAAGTTATCGCTGAAATCAGAAGAAACAACATAAATCGGCGAATCATTGTTCATCATGACAATGCAAGCGCTCACACAGCATGACGAACTGTCGAGTTTTTGACCAGTAACAACATCCAATTAATGACTCATTGCCCATATTCGCCTGATTTAGCGCCCAATGACTTCTTCTTATTCGGATAAATCAAAAACAAAATTCGCGGCGAGCTCAGATTGGAAAAAGTGTTTTGCAGATTGGTTTCATCCGATGCAAAAATGTATAGATTTTAAAGAGGAATATTTTGAGAAGCAATAAAGCTATTTACATAACGTAATTTGTGTTTTGTTTTACATTTTCCGCAAACTTTAGCAGTGCCCCTCGTACAATGATCACAGCTGGCTTAACTACTGAATCCTAAGTCCTACATCACGTCATGGCGATTTACAAACTGCTAAATATTCTCATTTGGCAATTTTAATGTAACTATTTGCAGGATTATAAATTCGTGAAATGAGAATGACTATTTTGCCGTTGTCTGAATGCTATAAGAGATCTTTCAAACGTGCGTCACTTTAATGTGCTTTCCAAGACACTATATTTCACTTAGTGAAAATAATGAACGTCTACATTAATATAAATTTTACACAGTATATCTTTAAGATCCTCACTACGGCACTGTATTGCTTGATGTCACTTCCGGAATCGCGCTCGGACGAGTCGCTGCAGTGAATCTGGGAAGCTCGATAGAATGAAATGTGGCAAGCGAGGCCGTCGTAACTGCTGGAGAATTCGGGAGAAAAATCGATAGCACGGAATGGCAAGCGATGCTGCAGTGCGAGAACTTGGCCTTGCGTGTCTGGTCCTTGGAAAATCCGGGAGTGCCGCTATACTAAACGAAACTCCGGTACGTACTCCTTATTAAATGACTTAAATCGATCGGTTCCGTAAATTAAATCCTGCAGAGCGAATTGAGAAGGTATCTCCGAAAATTCGAACCGTCGTGGCCAATACACGTAAAGACACTCGGCACGCGGTAACTGAAGGAATCCTCTCAGAAAACTATGCGAGACCCTTTTAAAAGATCCGAAAGCCGTTTGTGGCGGGGTATAATGAGATGTTTGCGACCATTGGTTGAAAATGGGACAGGCGATTAATTCGGCAGTGTGTTTGGCTGAAGCGCTACGGGCTGAAAGATGCGTGACCAATTTTTAGCCAACCTTGCGAGAAGGGATTTCTGCTCAACACGTGGGTGTTTTATGGCTCATATATCAATCTTGAAATTACTTTTACAAACTTTCTAATGGGATAAGAAGTGTTTTGATTGACATCTCAAAATGATCTGCTCAACGTGTTTGTTCTATGGCTCATATCTTAACCTTGGAAGTGTCTTTTACTGCCTTTTTAATGCCCTAACGAGCGTTTTGACTGATTTATGAGGCAGCAGCTGGTCGCAATTCAGTGCAGCTGTAACCAAGGACCTTATCGAAGCAGCTGTGCTGCACACTTGTGCACCTGTCAGTTTGAGTAATTTATGAGACAGCGACTTGTTGAACACGTGACTAATGGAAGTTTGGGAACATATGCTCTAGAAGTTCTGTAATTCATCTAATAACCTGTACTTTACCTATCTTTCTAATTTTAATAATTATTTTTCTTAATCTATTATTTTGTGTTTTTTCTAATTTCGTCAAGATTGTTTCATAAGTCTTTGTTGCTTCACCATCCATAATAATCCAGTTCTGAGCGTCTTTCTTCTGCTTATCTTGAGAATATATTTTTGCCCAAGTAAACTGTTTCTTTTACATAATTTCATAATTATATAATTAATCTTAAGGTTAGTTAGTAGGGATGTCGGCGGTACCCGGGTACCCGGGCCGACCCAGGCAATAGTCAACCCGGGTATATTTTCAGGACCCGGGTACACTAGTAAATTATGTAATTTCTAGAAAGTCAGCCTTTTTCGAAGAAGATGATAAAAACAATAGGAATAAGCTCTAGAAAAACAAAACCATGCAGTAATAACAAGAATCACCCCATTGCATAAGGTCTACACATTACCCTTTTGCTGTGACGTAAAAATCTCTCTTTATTTAACTATAAGGAACTGGACGAAACAAAAAATATACAGCTTTTGGTCAGGTCCGCGTTAAGTATGGCTTGTTTTATAATACTGTTCAAAATTACAGTAAAATAACGCGCAATAACAAGCAAGCGAGCAAGCCTAAAATCTTATTATAGGCGTCAGGGACTTCTTCGAAGAGGAGAAACGTCGAATTACATAGGTCAAGAATGTTTTGCTTTGAATAATGCGCTATTTAGAGCATCCCGTACATTAAAAGTTAGGTATACGTCAAATTCTTTCTAAAGTCGACTACCTGCGATCGAAATTATCTTTTCGATGCAATATAAGACATACGTTTTAAACGCTATGTTTTGTTATTTCTGACGTCACAGAAAAAGGGTAATGTGTAGACTTTACTAGGTACTCTAGACTTTACCACATAATGTTGTTTCTTGTTTCATATAATAAATCCGCTTCGCGGAAATATTGAACCCGTCAATAGTATCATTAAATCGCGTCAGTATGGGATGAAGTAACAAACATTTAGGATAAAAAGTCACATACTTGAGTTGGTTAGCACTTGGAAGTGGAAAAATATTTAGAATAACAGGCGACTTGCAGTTTGAATTGGTGAGTAGGTACTATTTCAATTTAGTTCAGTTTAAAACTCGCTGCGTAAAATAAAGAAATTGTAGCTACCTCAGATGTTCAGATGCACGCTAACATTTTTGTTACATATTTCGGGTACCCGAGAGTACCCGGGTACTGTTTTCGGGTACTCGGGTTTGATTTTAGACCGGGTACGACATCCCTATTAGTTAGTAAGTTTCCAGATATACTTATTTATGCCTCGGTTTCTCCAATTTCGTTTTCTAAAAGAGTAGGTATTCTGGTACTGCATTGAACAAAATAGGTGATAATCTTGTGCCTCGATTAATGTTGAATGGTTTAACAAGATTTTCCAGCTTGATTTGTCTTTTCCCTTCCTTGTATATTTTTTCAATGACCCGTATGTAAATTTCTGGAATTCCTTGGTCTTTCAGTGCCGGTAGTATAGTAACAATAATAACATTGATTAATTAGAGTAAACCAAACAATAAGAACATAAATTAATTTGAACTACACAGCAGTAGCGTAGTGTCTGAGTTAGCGGGTTTACGTTATAAAGTAATTACGTTGGATTTGTTATCGAGAAGTATTGTTTAAGTTGCATGGCCAGGGGGTGGTGTTTGCGCAAAGTCAATCTATACCATAAAATCGGTGGTCTCTTTGTATGTATGTATCTTTGTTCGCTATCTCCTCCGAAGATACTGGACCGATTAAGTTGTATGATTTAACATTTTTAGACTTAGATCGTAGGCCAGTTTTTATTAAAAAAAGTACGAAAAAGTAATGTTTTAATTAAATCGTGTAATTAGCGAAGAGAAGCGTAGCTTGGCCACCACCAGTGCCACCTACCGTCGTGAGCGCACACCAGGCACAACACGCCAACGTACAGCGAACTACCGGCAGGCCTACACTGCACTTTAGTGCGGCCACCACAAGCGAGATGGCGTTGCCGGTTATTTGTCCTCGTTAGGATTAAGACACATCGTGTAATTAGCGAAGCGAAGCGTAGCTCGGGTGATTCACTAGTATCAAATAATACAGACACTTCATTAGCAAGTTTCATAAAACAATCGATGGGAAATCTAAGCATTAATGTTGAAAAATGTATATAAAACAAAGCAGAGTTCTTTGCATGCTTTCAACTTAGGTATTTCGAATTCCTTGCGGAGCCTAACTGTTCTCACTGTTAAATAATTCGGAAAAGCATTATGTTTTTTATAATACAAATACCTCAGGAATCTATTTTGAACTTTCTCCGATATTTGTTTAGGTCCGATATTAATAGGATACCTGACTGCTCACGTGCTACGTACTATAGAATTATCTATTCTCCTAAGGAATATTTTTTATATTCTTGCAGCTGAATTAATCGTCCATACCTTAATTTTTTACATTTTTGTCGATTACAAGGTTTGCTGAAGCATGAACGAATTATTAAAGAACACTTTAAGGAAATAGGTACTATAATACTAACATATTTGAGGTAGTTAAGCAAATTTAAGATAATAAGATGTAGTAGTTGTAAAAGTTGCATTATAGAAAAACATGGGTTGGATGTTTGTTAAAATAAGTGGATGTAGAGCAAGATTCGTAGGATACAGAATAAATATCATGTTACAGTGTTGAACTCATTTAGATGCAGTCAGCAACTGTCACGTATAATTTTTCGTTTTATACATTCAGATGCAGTTGAGAAAATGTTTCGAGTGACGTACAGTTCCTAAGTGTATATTTGGTTACATACTCATTTTTCATTTTTGGGATGTTTTTGAAAAGCCTTGAATTTTAGGGGATTATAGTAAGTTTTCAAAATAGATTATGGTATGATTTCCGGCGGCCATTTTATGCCTCTAATTTTTTGTGTGATTGTTTCTGGGTGATGTAGCTGATTTTCCTGGAACTTTTCCCCATGCAGATCTACGACTCCAGAATTATTATGTAAATCGTCGTACACGCGTAGGAAATGCGGTGTGAGATTGCTAGAATGGAGCCAGTTATACTGGGATAATAAATTATTTTTGCAAGATCGCTCACTCGAAGCCACCCTGAAACTTTGGTATGTTTTTCGTCTTACTCGTGCCATATTCTGCATGTACTCCCCCTTCGGCTTTTGATGTCGCTTGCTAAAACACCTGGAGGACCGACTCCTGCACAGTCCTGAGTCCCTCACTTCGTTTGGCTGCTCTCGAAGTTTGGACCACACGGTATTTCTCCAGTGTGACAGCTTCCCGAGGCTTGCACCACACGACTTTTCCCCAGTGCAATAGATGGAGAAAGCTTGTCACCTCATGTTGCACATTCGTTTGGACAGCATTCTCAAGCCCACCATCCTCCATAGCTGCTCTGACGACGCCGCTGTGCCCTGCTATGCATCACCAGGTATCTTGTGTACAGCTAGCGATTTAGTCATCTGATTTCTTAAAACCGAAAATATCGTTAGTGCTGCTACTATGAAACTATGTGTAATTTCGTGAACGCCTCAAAATGGCGAATATCTCAACAGCCAATCAGAAAAATGACCAAAATTAACCACACTGCCCTTATATAGCCACTGTAGTTGGTAGTACAGTGGCTATATAAGGACATTGTGGTCAATTTTGGTCCTGTTTCTGATTGGTTGTTTTAAAATCCGCCATTAAGAGTCTTTTTACGAAATCACACATAGTCACACAAAATTGCTTCCAAGTCCTTTATTATTGAAAGTAGCCCCAATCTGAAGTGGAATGAAATAATCCTCATAAAATTCTACAGTGTTCTGTGCAAGCGAATGCCGAATTTTCGTTTGCATAAGTAAATGTCAACGAGTTAAAGTAAAATGCTTTTTGCGAAAATTGCGCATTAGTCCAAATCAAAACCTATAATAAACTATATAAATGTCTTAATGCCAAATATTATTGCATCAAATTAAAGAGAATTTATGGGCCACGTAACACTGAATATTCTATTCCTCTAACTTAACTGGTGGAATAAATACAACGGTTTGATTATGAATATACAAAAAAAAATTTTGTTGAGTTTTTGTACGTAATCTCTGTGTCGATCAACGCAAAATGTTGTCAATTTTCGTTTTCTATGTACAAAAACACAATAAAGAAGATAAAATAGGACACCTTGACTTATATTCCAATATTAAGTTGCTCGTTAACGAGGATTTTTAATCGCTGGCAGCGATTCCTTACGATTCACATCGTCTCTTGCCGTTTAATTCTGTTTAAGTAATATTATTGACATTCTTGTAAAATTAATGTTACACTGCACATTTTTTTGACCACCTCATATTGCACAAATTTTCGCGATCGTGGGTATACAGCGCTCTGGAAAGCATCTCCGAATTTCACATTATGTTCAGTCCGTATAAAATGACGTTTATGTCACAATTTAGCAGGGCGACGTTTGTCTTACAATTTAGCAGGCCACGCACAGAACAATGTCTAAGGGCGTGGGTGGTTGTTGTAGAGACGACTCTTAATGGCTGCCTTTTTTTAGAGTCCCTGTATATAGTAAGATAAGAGTAGTGTACCTGTATAAATGATAAGAGTTGGGACATGTGGATCCAATGTCAAATACCACTTGATTCTTCATCGAAGTTTTTTTCGTTTGTTAACCTTCAGTTTTGTTTGATTTGACAAATAATCCTTGCGTGACAAGATGCATGTCAATAAATTCTTCGATTTGACATTGTCATTCTTTTTAAACATTTACTATTTACTAATGAAAACATATTACGTATTAGGTATGAAGAAACTTTAATTGCTTCCAACGCTTGTAATTCCAGCTAACATAGACACTAAATCATGAGTAGCAATCACAGTATGATTCGGGAGAGTAATCCGACCAACAAATTTATCAGAAGACAAGCAGCATATCTGTGCACTTTTTCTAATTCATTGTGTCCAGGGTAATTATAGGTACATACTTTCTTAGTGATTCATATAATTTCAAAAATGTAAATACATCCTGTAAAATTCCACTTTCAAGTTTTAAACATTCCAGTTTTCTATTAATGTTCAAACGAAAGGATATGGTAAATGCAGCTTTAATAGGCTATTATAACCACTGGTTCCAAAGGTAAATTTAAGATGTAATGCGGCCCTGGCAGTTTCATTGAACGATGAAATGAAGCAGTCTCTTGTCAGTTCATTGCTCAAAATCTTATTATGGTTTAAAATACTAATGGGCAAACATTTAGTATAGTTGAAACTTGGTTTTAATACGTTTCTATAATCTTTTGAAGCTCATAGATATTCTTGCCACTGACATTTTGTTAACCATTGGTCTCCTGTGAAATGCTGACTATACAAGCGAAATCCATCCATATTTAATAATTTCTTGTTCCACTATGTCTTTCAGCGTTGATTTTTATAGAAACTTGTGAAAATAAAATGCCTGACTTGTATTACTACAATTAAAGTGCTGAGCAGCCTGTCGTAGTGACAGCAAATAAACTTAGATATTTCGTTACTCAGTTTAAAATCGAGTTGTCAAATTGTACAAAAACATATACTCCATGAGATTGGTTCCAACCAATGAAAAACGAGCATCCCACATGTCCCAACTCTTATTTTAATATTATACAGGGACTCTACCTTTTTTAAAATTGACTACACTGTCGTTATATAGCCACTGTAATTGGTAGTAGGGTTCCTATATATAAAGAGTTGGGACATTGGATCCACAAATCAAGGATCGCATGATTCAGCAATAATATAATTCATATTTTTTTATTTGAAAGAAGTAAAACATCAAAATGACATTAACTGACATGTCAAATCACAGAATTCATTCATTTAAAAATCTGAAGCAAAGTGCAAGAAAAATAATATTTATCTACGACCACTACTAAAAGTAGGCCTTTTACCGTGTTTAAAGAAATCAGCTGTTTACTTTTAGCACACCGGCTAAAAGTGAAGTGAGGTTATAAAACTACAATTTCGAACTGCAAGTGAAGTTGTGAAGCTATTCCAGTTGCTTCTTGCGTTACAGGTAAAGCGTTTTTGAAATAATTAAAGCGTTATGTAATGAATACAGTCATATGTGGAGTATCAATAATTATATTTCGTAACTCACCTTGACAGCACGGGCGTGGCCAAACAATCGCCCGCGCGGCGTAGCCTACTGTTCATTATGACATAAATTAAAAGTGTCGCAGATGCGAACCTTTCTTAAATCGATATTTATGGATTAATAACGGTAAAATTAAGGTCGTAGATAAAATATTGTATGCAACGCGTGCTAAAAACCGTCTATGCGCGAGACATGTTATGAAACGAAGCCGAAGGCTGAGTTTCATAATTTTCATGTCTCGCGCATAAACGTCGACTTTTAGCACTTGTTTCATAAATAGCTATTATCTACGATCATGTAAAAAGTGCCTACTTTCTACACCGATATTAGTGTAAAAAGTTAACTTTTAGTACACTAGTGTTATAAAAATTTTATTGCACGTAAATGATCGTAGATAAAACGTTGTAAGACACTCTTGCAATAAAGAATGCCTTTTTGCACTTGTATCTTAAATAACTATTATGTTTTAACAAATTAAAAATATTTAGTATTTGTCACAACTGTCACAAAATGTGATTCTAATTTGTAGTGGTTACAAAACTGTTGTTCATAAGTATGCATGATCTGCATAAAATTTAAATTCAACAAAAATCAGGTACGCCATGATTTGTGGATGCAAAGTGAGTCACCTACATGTCCCAACTCTTTATATATAGGAACTCCAATTGGTAGCAGAGCCAGTAGATATAGGAGAGTACCGCCATTCTTTGATCCGCGAAAATGCCGCCATCACCGCCATTTTTGTTCCCATCAGCAATGACTGATTGAGTTATGTCTAAAATTTTACTTGAAATTGGCAAGACTGTAAGTCTATGTCAAATTCGAGGTTATCAGGTTATGTTTTCCGTCTGTTTGTGTCAAATAACAAACAAAACCTAACCTACTAACTTCGAATTTGACATAGACTTACAGTCTTGCCAATTTTAAGCAAAATTTCGGATTACCAATAAATATCACGTTGACGGAATTGTGTTACAAACCCCAAAGTGACGCATATGACAAAGGAACAAACATGGTGGACGTGGCGGTACTCTCCTATATCTACTGGCTCTGATTGGTAGAACTTTGTTCTGCCATCTGGTAGTCAAGCTTAGAAATACTTCCTAAGTCATCGTCCCAGGCACTCTACAGAGGTTTCAACATTTAGCATGAGTGTCTCTACTTGTTTGATATACCGATGGGGCCACAATTATACAGATTGTCCGGATTGTACTCGGGACATGGGAGATTAATGAGTGCAACAGGGAGAAACAGGTAAAATGAGTAGGTATGACAGAGAAGAAACATATCCAAATTTATCAATATACCAATGGACACTTTCAAAACTTTTCATGGATAGACATGTTTTTCAAACAAATTAAGCTCAGCTGTCATTAGTGTCATTAAAAGTTAGAAAATTACAAACAATTCTGGATATGCCTGAACGTGAAGTAATGGGACGATTTTCAAACAAAATAAATTTCTAGTTTCATTAATTGAGTTCCCAGCATAAATCCATTTAATAATTAGAACCTTTTCTGCTACCGTGTACTGCATTTTGAAATTTCTAATGACAGATGCCTTTAATTTATTTAAAATATGAGCATCCATGAAAAGTTTTGAAAGTGTCCATTGGTATATTGATAAATTTTGATATGTTTTATCTCTGTCATACCTACTCATTTTATCTGTTTATCTCTAACGCACTCATTAATTTCCAGTGTCCCGAATACAATCCGGACAATCTGTATATAACAGCAATAAGAGAACATGAACAAAAAGATAACACGTATTGCTTGAGTAAGAAAGAGATAAACATAGTAGCAAATATTCGAGTAGGCTGATGCCTATTTTAATTATGACAGATGTCAACCAAGCATGCCTACTAAAATCATTTGTTCGTATGGTAATCTCTTTCTTACTCAAGCATTTTTTTTGTTGTTCATGTTATCTCATTGCTGTTATATATAATTATGGCCCCATCAGTATGTACGCCGGTATAACTAAGTAATAATTTTAATTGTTGAATTCCTCTCTGCAGTACACCATTTAGATGTTTTATTTACAGTACTACAAAATTCGACCCGGAACAACAAACTTAGGTAGGGAATACGAACATAAAATGATGGCTCTGTTGCTACTGCGCTGCATCAAAAGCTTCGACGACATGTGGATGGCATCAAACGTCGATGGGGTGGGCGCCTTTGACGACATAGTTCTTCGCGTCCGAAAGGCTGGGGGCAGCACTGTGACATATCTCATCCAGTTGAAGCACAAAGAAAGTTTAAAGCCCGTCGCCGAGAAGGATTTTGTGTCCCAAAAGGGCGACTTTTCGCTCTCAAAATACGCCAGTGACATAGCGAAGATTAGAGAAGACATTCAAGGTAGACCGGAAGGCGTTCCAGTAGATTTGGGAAAGTTCAGTGACTTATACTTTGTGATCTTTACGAATAGTGCAGTAAACAGGTATGCATATCTCGAAAAGAGCAGCTCTAAAGATTTATCGTTTCTAAATACGGGGAAAGGTAGTGCCGGCATGTATAAATTTAACGTTGCCAAAATGCCGCCATCTTTTGAGTGCGATTATGCTGAGCACTACACAAAGATTAACTTGCTTGCCAACCAAATTTATGCCAAACACTTGGACAAGTACATCGAAGAAGAATTGGAGAAAGTGCTAAACCACCTTCAAATAGCATCAATTGATCCTAAAAGCCTTACACATGAGTTTATAGGTTATGTAACTAACTGGGCGAAGGGTGGTTTGGGCGGTTACTATTATCTCACAAAGAGTGATATAGTTGTTAAATTGACCGACGCTTTGCTTAGCTACTATGAACTTGATTTTCGTTCGGAACAATTAGAGTTTTATGTTTGTGACCAGAGCCTAATTTGGAGTCGAGCCGTTGGTAACAAAGCCGTAACGATAGTTGATTGCGATGAAAAAATTATAGAGTTTTTAAAGCTCTATGTTCGTAGTGAAATTCAGATATTTTGCAAAGACTTCAAAAAAACCTGGAGACACAAATTGTCAGATGAAGCGCAAACTTTACTATTTCATAACCATAGCCATCTTAAAAACTCGTTGCTTCAGCTGGTCGAAAATCATGGAAATATAACACCTTATGGCATTTATAAATGTCTCTGGCTTAATAAACAGCTCTCCCTGTTGCTGCAAGTCAGCCACATGGACGATTATCAAAATATCCATAAAATTCTTACGTTTGCAAACAGTCTTAGTTTAAGAATAATAATTCTGAATATGACTAAACACACCCTTCCACCTTTGAGTGCTTCCATAAGCTATTTTCTTACAATTTCCGATCTTAGTGACGAAGAACGGGCGGACATTTTAAAATTGCCCGTGAAGCTACAAGGACGCTCCTCTGTCATTTTAGAAGAAGTCGTAGATGAGTCTATGCATAATCACATAAAAGTCAAAGACGTCGTGGATATACTGCTGGAGGACTTTAATATTGGTGTCGGATACGAACCTCTTCCACAGTATTATGTGCAAAGGAGCATGTTTAAAGTTCTGCTGAAATTCGACGTCCTGACATTGAAGGACGAGTTTTTCGCTATAATTGACGATCTCAATGTACAAGCCAACACGCTAAAAGACTGGAGTGCTAGCAATATAGAGATAATTAAAGACGTAACGGAAATAGCTTCGAAATCCAAATATAAGCCGCTTCATGTGTTACACCTCGAAAATGCCAAGTACTTAAAGTGGGTAGGATCGTTTGGTAGCACAAAAAACATCTTGAAATACAAGCTGGAAGACGTACCTTATGAAGTAGAAGATATTTTCGAATGCGAATGTAATTTTAACAATGTCCGATTAATAGGCGAATACCCCGGCATGGGTAAATCGACGCTCATGAACTATATTGCCATGCATGCACCCGTCGACACGTGGGTTCTTAACGTAGCCTTATCTGAGTACGATAGATATTACGAACATTTCCAGCAGAACTTGAAAGCACGCAATTATTTAAATTATTTCAACGAGGCAATATTAAAAAAACGTCATTGCAACAATCTGAGCTTAGCCAACGCGGTTTTTCAAAAATTTGCTGATAGGAAGAAAGTGTTGATTTTATTAGATGGATTCGATGAGGTTTGTTTTTTGTACAAAGACCAGGCAACGCACATAGCCAAATGCATGCACAGTGAAGGCTATCGCATGTGGATAACAACTCGGCCGCATGTGAAGTCGCACCTGGAAGAGCAGCTTTGCACCATCGCTTTAACGCTTAGGCGGTTTACAAAGAAGGATCAAAGAAAGTTCCTAATCGAATATTTCTTGGAAGTTAGCAGAACTGTTGATGCCAGCCTACATGATCACCTGATCCTCATCCAAAAATTCGTCCGGAAATTACTATCAGCGGCCAGGCAGAATTTGAGTTTACACGATTTAGATTTCACGGGGATCCCGCTGCAGACAAAGCTGCTGGCGGACGTTTTTAGCAAAGAATTAAAGTCGTCTCTCCAGGAGGGCGTCGTCTGCTTCAACGATCGGTTCGACTTGGTGTATTTGTACGAGCAGTTTGTTAATAGCAAAACGGATATTTTGTGTGCGAAGTTTGGTAAGGATGCGAGATACTCGCACACGTTGTTTCGAAATCACCAGCAGCTGATTGCTCTGAAGTTCCTATTCAAAGAGGATCAGTTGGCTGCACTAGATATCGATAAAAAGGTGCGCGAGTTCTATGAAGCTGATAAGCAGCATTTTTTGCAGCGAGAGGGTCTCGTAGTGATCAAAGGTGCTTATCCTGACCTAAACGTTAGCTTCGTCCATCGCACGTTCGCTGAGTATCTTTCAGCACAATGGCTGTCTGAAAACTATAGCAACACCGACTATAAGATAAGAATAACTGTCCAAAAATTGATTCGACATCGATTTTATAATTTCTCATTTTTGTTTCGACTATTTGACCGTATATTGGCACGTGATTGTCCATTACATATGTCCGTTATAAATGAACAAACGCCTGAGACCAAACGATTGATAATGTGTGATCCTGACATTGTCGATGTGCTTGACGACGGGGGAAGAAGCATTTTGCACATAGTATCGCTTTATGGTAAAGATCAATACAGGTTTGGAACGAGATCTGTCCAAGACCATGATCTTTATGATGACATGGTACAGCTGGTAGATCACATTCCACGTACCAAAATATCAAACATTATTAGGCCTGATGCTTTGGGATACAACCCGTTGGACAACGCTATGGCAAGCCGGTCTTTTACGCTTGCAAATAAATTTTGCGAAATTTCAAACGGCATCACTCTTAATATCCCTTTTATTGACAAGCATCAGTTAACGATATATGAGTACATGGAAAAGTGTTATAGATTATTACTTCAACCTCTATTTAGGACACTCCTAGAATATTTCGTGTGCCATGATATTCTGTTCAACAAAACAGCAACAGAGAAGGTGGAGCTTTACTGCCAAGAAGCTTTTTTTCCTTCAGATGTAACATTTGATAAATATGCGAGTGAAGTTGTCGCCGTTACCATACCCGAGTTGTTGGAAAGAGTCCATATCAAGTCGCCTACCGAGTCTTATTATTACGACTTGCGCTTTGCTATAGCTTTTGGTAAAAAAAGCAACGTCAAGAAGATTCTAATGGAAGGTACAAACATCAACCAACAAGACATGTATCATAACGCATCTCTGCATTACGCCGCTATAAACAAACAAGGATTAATCATGGAAATACTTATAAGCAACGGAGCGGACATCAATCAGTTGGGATTGAACAGCAACACTGCTCTTCATTTCGCCTGTAAAAGGGGTTATAAAAGTATTGTGCAAAAGTTGCTTGAGAATGGAGCCGATATGGAGATACAAAACGATAAAGGCGACACGCCCTTGCTTATTGCCCTATGGAATAAACATACAAGCATTGCCGAGCTACTCATTTCCAAAAATGCAGACGTTCGTTTTGAAAACTTGTCTGGGTCGTGTTGTCTGCATTATGCAGCTAAAATTGGGCATAACCGAATGGTACATCATCTCGTGTCCAAGCTCAACGTCAATAAGAAAGACAAGGAAGGCGATCCACCATTGTTTCTTGCAATTCTTGAAGAACACATCAGAGTCGCGAAGTTTTTGCTTAAAAATGGCGCAGACGTAAACATAGAGAATTATAGAAAGAAGACCTGTCTATATTACGCGGCAATGGTTGGCGCCAGAGCGCTGGTTGACGATTTTATCAAAAAAGGGGTCGACATCAACAAGCAGAGCAGCGACGGTGATACACCCCTACTTATAGCACTTAAAAACCGTCACAAGAAAGTTGCAGATTTGCTACTTGATTGTGGTGCTGACACTAGTCTGCGCAATAGCAGCGGCAACGGCGCCTTACATTTCGCTGCCGATTACGCCTGTCACGAGATAATCGACAAATTGATTTCTCTAGGTTGCAATGTGAATGAAACGAATGATAAAGAGGAAACTCCTCTGCATAAAAGCATCGTTGGCTATAACACAGAGGAATGGCACGTTAAACGGAAGATTGAAACTATGAAGTGCCTTTTGAGCAACTACGCCAATGTGAATGCACAAGATTTTGAAGGACATAGCATTCTTCACAGAGTGTCCAAAATACAGCAACGTAACTTTTATAACGAAGAAGGTGTAGCTCGGCATAGATTCTATATGGAAAACGTTACTATGCTGCTGTTTAATGCAGGTGCTGATATTAGTTTGAAGAATAATGAAGGCAAAACTGCTCTCGATTTGGCACTGGACCTGGGGAATACCGAGTTTACATCTGCAATATACAGAAAATTGCTAAATTCGCAACAATCTCTAGATGGATGTGATAGCTTATCTTGCATTATTCTATAGCAAACGAATCACAAGTTCCTCGCAACTGTGTGGATTGTATACAAAGGGGACTTAGCAGATGACGAAACCGAAAGAATCTGTTCGAAGCGATAACCGGGATGGTTCAGTACCGCGAAAACAGTAAACTTATGGGAAGTAGCCAGGGAAATTTTTGATCTTTTGTCACTCATGTTTGTAACTTGACCAAAAAATGTCTAGTAATTTATATGTATGTAGATGAAAATATCACCCGCAATTCATGTGTGTTTCAGTTCAAATTGCAAATCCGCGTGTTAATTCAAATTAGAACGTAGGTGTTTAGGGATTTTGCCTCTTGATTGAGGAACTTCCGGGTGGTGCCGCGTTTGTCAAAGATTTTTAAATAGCTTCTGAAGAATTTGTACAAGCACAGCACCCTCTAGAAGCGTCTTATCCAAAGTTCAGAAAAGGGAAAAAATTAATATAGGGAGTTTAAATTTAGTATAAAATCAAGTTAATCTAGTCAGACTTGATGTCACTTTAGCTGTGACAGCTAGCAATGCCCTTTTTAATCTATTGTATATTGAAATTTTGTAAATATTATATAAGACACCACTGTAAATGTGTATAATGTTTACGTTTATAGGTCGGTAATGTATATTGCTGTGATTTATGGCTGTAATATGAGGTGCCTTTAATAATCAATGATTTTAAAACATTTCCCTAACTGAAATGTTTGCTTATTAGAAATATACGTTTATATAAGCTTATGTGTTTTAATA
Source organism: Agriotes lineatus (assembly GCA_940337035.1). NCBI lineage: Eukaryota > Metazoa > Arthropoda > Insecta > Coleoptera > Elateridae > Agriotes > Agriotes lineatus. The sequence goes on from CALNHX010001954.1 coordinate 117,495, forward strand.
TAAAATATATTATAAAGATTCGTGGTATGTTTATTTGACTATTAATGTTTATAAGATAAGCAATTATATTTCATTAAAACATTTATTTTTAATATAGTTTAAGATTGTTTTCTTCCATGTTTACTTTCAGCAAATATTACATTGTTACACAGATTGACTACTGCAGTACCAGGTGTAAGAAAAAATATTGTCTGAGAAAAATTAGAATTTAAGATGGCTCAGCTCTAGTGTCTATTGGCACCATAGATACATTTTTACGCAGCAACGTTTTTAACAGAATTGAACGGAGAGCATAGTGTGTTGGTGGTTTATAGTGTAAAATGTCTCTAAAAACTAAAAAGGTGTTATTTGCAGTAGATATCTTAAAAATTATTGTTGTTGTGAAAAGCTTAATAATAAAAATAACCCAATTTAAAAGTTATAAGAATGGCCTGAAATCCGCGCGAAAGTAATGATTGCATCGAATTTACTACATCTAAATAGGTTAGACACATTGAAAAGAATGCATATTCAAAACAAGCACAGCTGTACAAAAAAGTACCTTCTCAAAATGCTGCAGACTACTTTAAACGAGGTAGAAATAAATTAACAAATGGAGGAGGTGTGAAGATTAGGTATAGAAATTTTTAATGCCGTCACGCTTTTGAGCTTCTCGGAGTTTTACAATCCATTCAAAGGAACATCCTGTATCGTGTCCTGCTACACCCTGCATCGCAGCAGTATCATTGACGTCTCGTTCCCCAATCTTCAATCTGTCGTTTTGCAACTTCTCGGCATCCCAATAAGCACTGGAAAAAAATTCTGCTCATCGCGTGTGGATTCACGCTAACTGTTCGTAGAGAATCGTTGAATAGATGCTGTCCATTGTCTTTTAGAGAAGCTTATCTTACATCGCGCGTAGAATCGCGCAACGTTGGGCGTCTTTATCCAAGGGAAGCTCACCATTTTGCTTCCGTTTTCGAGCCAGGATAATTTGCGAAGCCACATTCATAGTTCCACGGTGCCTGCCAGCAATTAAGTAGGACCGGCTAAAAATGTGTACAACGCTTTGGATTAGTGACCTGATTTTCGCATTGACCCGGCGATTGGACTGCAATTCAGTTAAGTCGAATTTATTTTTATTATTTTATGTTGCATGTGAAGTTTACCGCTAATTTAAAATGAAGTAAAGTAACATTTTGTTCGTACAAGTTATCGTCAACTTTGGCATGTGCTTTAGTAAATAAGTTGCATATTATGAGATAAGTTTCGAGGTATATCTCCGTTTGCAGTGCAGTAACGTCTTCAGCGCTGTGGACCAGTATATCAATATTGCATTTTCCCGTGGAATTCTGTCACAGACGAGCACGTCTGTTAGTTTTGCTAATAATAACTAGCATGTATAATTCTTAAGATAATTTTGGAACACCTTTGTTGCGGCCACAGCTGTAAGGCAGAATCGCTTAAATTTAAGGTTATGAATGCTATCTATCTTATTTGTAAAGCGCAGTACACTTCCACGTATTTTGAACTCGAGCGCTTTCAGAAATCCAGAAATAAGGTAAGGTCCAAATCGTGAAGCTGAACAACGCACACTATTTTCCATCGCCTAGGATGTTTTTTGTTGTTGAACTTTCACTCCATCGCAGACATGCAAAACGCCATGGTGGCGCCCTATCTCCCGTACTTTCTAATGTACAGTTATTTCAAATATTGCGGGCGAGCCCCTTCATAACTAGTTCAGCTTAAGACCCACCTCCAACACATTGAACTCCTGAGCACCCTTTAAGCTTGTTACATGTCGTAAACGGGAATTTAGCACGAACACGCTACAACATTCAATAATTGAATGACTAAGTACAGCAAGCAATAATTACAGCATCCAAAACACCTAGTAAGATGCCGAATATAAATAAGCATGTACTTCCTGAAAGGAAGGTTTCTAGAATGGAGAGAATAGTTGAAGAAGTCGTAGAATCCTATATCTACCATAGGATATTTTGAAACGTAGATGAAGTAGCTGAGTAAAGCACAATAAAAGACTTATCACCACCAAAAGAAGAGTCGAAATTTACGAAGACTACAAGAAAAGCTTTATCTAACTATGTTTAACGGACGATACACTAAAGAAAGCAGGGAATAATAGTGCAGATACAGCTACCAAATGTTATTACTGTTGTATACTAAACAAGCCAAAACTGAAGACTATCCAACCGAAAGACCTACAACAGGCGGTGAAGGAGCTGATATGAAATATGAGGAGGCACCTGGAGAGAATAGAACAATAAGAGCAAGTAAACGGATCTATCTTACATTACTAATATTACTACATAAGATACAAATCCCTCTACACCAAGAAGTTTAACAACCAATGTCTACAACATTTTTAGAAGAATATTAAAAGAAAAAATGTACAAAAAAATGAAGGAATAGGCTTTAAAGGTGATTTTACAACTGCTCACCTGCAATCAGTAAACAAACTCATCAAAAAGTATTAAGTATTTAATATACCACTAGACACGACGTTTATTGATTGATGAGAAGCGTTTGATGCGCTGGATCACTCGTTGGAACAAAATACAGAGTTCAAATCAACATAGATGATTATCATTATAAATTGAATTTCATTTTAGAACGCATAGTCTTTGTATGTAAACGCTCAGCATTCTTTGGCTTGATGTGTCTTGCACCTTGTGAACTGTTGCGACTTTCACTTTGAAGATGCTAGCTGCAATGTTTTGCAAAACATTATTCGATGTGGTTGCACAAACAGCAGCAAGGCCAAATCTGCCTAAGTATCTTTTTTCACAAGGTTCTCAAACAAGACGAGCCACCAAAGAGCATGGCCATCGCATGGATCCTTGCTTGAGTTCTCAAGCTGCAAGACACATCAAGCCAAATAATGCTGGGTATTTATCTACAAAGACTATGCGCTCTAAAACAAATAACAAACAAACAAATAACCAGCAAACTAATTTGTTGATGCTTTGAGATGCTTCAATAATATCAAGGCACCACTGATTTGTCTAAAAATGGTAATTTTATTTCTTTAAATTTTCGGTTTTCCGAAATATAAAATGACAAATGCTGTCATAAATGGATACATATTATTGTTCTCTACAAGTTTGCTCTAAAATATTTAATTAGGAAAGCAAATATTTTCATATGAAAAAAATACCATTGAAAACCCTATGGTGCGTAAAGCATTTCTACACCCTGTATAAAAGACAACGCAAGGGCCTCGCAAACAGCTTCCTCCACAAAGGTGCACTGATCTAAAATAGTTTGCTTGAAGAGCAGTCTCTTCTTGTAACAACTGAAGCACTAGTTTCTACATTACTTAGAACCTTGGTCAATGCAATTCAAGCGCTAACTATAACAATGCATTTATTTCACAAGAATAAGGCCATTAAAATTAGCAGAGTGAAGTTGAGTAATTCTAACTCAAGCATGTGTCAGTTTGACAGACAATAACAATGATCAGCTGTTTCTTCAATTCAAAAAAGCTCGGTAACCGTAACGAAATACGGGTGTAGCAGTAAACTATGAAAGCGGCCACAGCCCTGATTTTCGCCACACACAATGTAAACGAGTACAGATGAGATCGGACGTTAAACTCGTGTAACACTTTCAAATTTTACTCGCATGTATAGCCCATAGGCGACGGGAGAGCACGTTATAGGCGCAGGTGCTAGCCGCAGCGTCGACCCAAACTGATGGGTTAACGACGCACAAGCGGGGCATGAACAATCATGCTCACATAAATCTAGTACAAGCGATTTAGATCTGGTTACGCAATTATCTAAAATTGTTTGTGGTACAACTGACTTTTCACTAAGTACAAAACAAAAGAATATATATATAATATTTTACTGCTCCATCATTTGCGTCAATTACAGCCCTTAATCTCTTACACAAAACAAACATGTTTGTACTAGATTTATGTGAGCATGATTGTACATTTGGTTCTTAAAGTCGCACTTGCTTGACTCAATCCCGTGCCGAAAAAATCACAACGTAATATATCATGCCTTAAAGATCTGTTAGCTAAACGATCAATTAGGAGGTTGCCTGGTATATCAAGTCTTCGAATAACGCAACTCTGGAATGTCGTCTGCAATTGGAATGTGCCGTGGTGGCAGATTTTTGAAGCCTCAGACGTGACGTCACGGAAGTCAAAATGGAGGGCATACGCCGCTATACAACATGAAGACTGATACAAAATTTTGATTCTTAGGCTATATTTTCTCAAAATCAAGTGACTACGTGGATACAATTCTCGGCCGACTACCTCAGTGAAGACGGCGTGCAGTTTCTTAGAAAAATTGTGAAATTAATTAAATAGAAATGACGGATACAACCGAATATTTTAATTACGACAAGTGTATCCAGATATCACAGAATTCGTATTTAGATATAACAGAGAATTCATAAATTCAAAAATTATTCCCAAAAGCACAATGCTCTGATAGAAAGCACACAAAAGCAGATAGCATAAACAAGACGATGTAATAATAGCAAGATATTATGATCACAGATAATAAGTTGCATACAAGCCAGTACAGTGTATATAGGGTTGCTCAATAAATATACCTATCAGGTGCACCTCAAAACACAAACCCGAATAATATAACTAATAAATATGCATTTATAAATCTTCTAAAGAGTATAAAAGCAGACTACGTTAATTTCAACCAACAAAGAAATTAAAAGGTGTTCCGGAGACTAGCAATAGTCTCCGAGGATGAAAATGATTAACTAGATTTGGAAGGAACCCAAGCAGGATTTGCTAGCAAAACAATGCAGCAAGAACAAATTACGACATTACTAATTAGACATAGGCAAACCTCGGGAAATTCTGACTGCCTTCACGACGAGTGCACAGTAACACTGTACATCAATTCAAAATTCAAATAGTGTTAAAATAGTAAAACAATAGACATTACATCGGCTCCTTCGTTGAGCTGCAATGCATCAAATGGCTCTAGATCGTGGAGCGTAACAGCTCGGCAGGACAATGACCAGGTTAAGGTCAATTACTGCAGGAAACCTGGCATCCAAATAAGAAGGCTCGACACTAGAATGCTGCAGAAATTCCAGTGCTGCCCGCTCGCATCCAAGCAGGAGGGGCTCGGAAAAACGATTGCTCTAATTATAGGTCAAGGACGCCATGTGTACGTAGATCTGTACCCCACGCCACATGATAAAAATAAACGCCCCGCATATAATACAAAACTTCTAAACACACGGTACGACAGAAGCTTAAATGAAGTTACCCCAAAAATGGGCTACCTGCAAAACGAATTCCAAAAGCTCGTTAACCAGAATATTCCGCCAATATTGAGGTAAGAGGAATTACTCTTTAAAAGTCGACCAGAGATGCATAATCCGCTAAATACAGCGAGGGATAACCCAATATTTCACATCATAACTTTCTCAGAAAGCTTGCCGAACGGTGTGCGACCAAAATGGAAGCTGAACTGCTTGAAGACGTAGTACAAAACGAAAAAGGCAGCGAAAATGCCAAACGGCCATGCTATCGCTTTACGTACCGACCAGCTTAAGGCGAAGAAGGGTGATACGCGAGATTCAACTGATGCACCATAGACCCAAAATTCAACCAGATTGCGCTCATTGACCAGTAAATTTATACGGACGTATTCTACACGTAACAAGACTCGGCGGAGCCGTTGACTCTGGAGATCTAGAGACGACTCCACTGGATTAAAGTAGATTCTCCTCCGTATTCGGTACCAAAAATACGTACGTGATGCTGCTTGGAGTCACGTTAAATCGTCATTGTAATAAAGCAAGAACGAGCTGTGCGTCTCACGGTTATATTTGAAATATCGGGGGTTCTTTCAAAAACCTAGCTCGGTATGTAGTCGAGATTATGGTTTCGAGATACACCTGAAAATGGTATTATAGCACTAAAATAGACTCATCACCAATTCACACAAAGTGTTGCCGTGGGACGTCCGAGTCGCACGTCTTAATTTGACCGATATTTTAACGTACTGTTTATTTTTTTTAAATTTTATTTCGCACTCTGCGTTACTGTACATTTTATGGGGACTTCCAACCCCACTAACGACTGTCATGATGTTATTATGACATCCGGGATCAACTATTTTCTGGGGCAGCCGTACCACGAGGCGCCGGGAGAAGCAGCCGTGAAACTCCCATCCAAGTTCTGACTAGAAAGAGCGTTGCTTAACTTTTCTGATAGTACGTGGACGCTCATTCAAGCTACACCACCCGAGACTGTTGTGCAGTTTGAAGCAATGCTCCCAAAACACAAATCAGTAAACTGCAAATCATGCAAAATAAAGTGCTCCCAATATGTGTAAATGCCCCGTGGTATGTCAAACTACCAAATTCATGAAGAACTAAACATACCTACTATTGAGCAGCACATAAAAAAATAATAAAAATTTTCTTTACAAACAGACAACAGTGTGATAGTGCGGTATTATACAATTCAGGACAAAAAACATTCACAAAAGACTAAAACGAAAATTACCCCAGGACTTATGTTCGTCATCCGACGAAAGTGGTCCAAGTTAACTCTTGCATCATTACAATTACGCCACCGAGGACTTGACAGCCGACCTCATTAAGACATTTATCGTGATTATTTATTATTGTAAGAAAACCATGTGTAGCAAGCAATTTGTTGATCTGGCTGTAACTATAAAAAAATGACCGAGTTCTGGAAGCAAGTCTCTAACAGAGAAATGACAGCGTACATACATCAAACAAGTAGAGACACTCACTGTCGGTTCCTTTGATGTCAAAATACCGATTTGGATGACCTTGAACGGCTCCTAGGGGGTACTTTCCGATAATACTAACAGATGGCGCCACTACTTTGGCACATACATAGATGGCACATATGATTGGTAGCAGCGCTAGTAACTGGCTCTGATTGGTAGCATAGATATATTAAACAAGATACAGCCATGCGCGGTAAACGTATGTGTGTGCTTAGAAAACATCAAAGAATTCGGTACATCTCTCCATTTCATTCTGCCACGCATGTAATGTATTTGTTTTTTTCTTTTTACTAGTTAGCGAATTTGGAGTGCTTTGTTTTGAAGTGTCATTCAAATTTCAAATGACACCAAACTCGTAATTCACGTAGTTTATTGAAATAATAAAGAGCCCAATTAATATTTATAATAAAAATGAAGACTTCTATTCTGTATTCCATTTATTATAGTCATTTTTATGTAGATTTATCCTTCCATCGGTGCGTGTATTTTGTTTGAATTTCTCTCAATATCGCATCAAAGTACCATTGCTTGCATAGAAAAGTGGAACAGTAAAAAATGCTATTTTGAAAAATTTGTTGGTGGCACTGTGACACTGTATCTATGTCAAATTCGAGGTTCGCAGGTTAGGTTTTGCGTCAGTTTGTGTCAAAACTGACGCAAAACCTAACCTGCTAACCTCGAATTTGACATAGACTTACAGTGCCACCAACAATTTTTTTCTATGCAAGAAAAGGTACCTCTCTAAAGGATAACGCTATACGTAATTCAAGCACTGAGAGTGATAGCAGTAAAAGGTACGTCATTTTGAACTATGTCGGCGCATGGCTGTATCTTTTTTAATATATCTATGATTGGTAGAATTTTGGGCTGCCATCTGATAGTCAAGCTTAGAAATACCCCCCGAGTTACTGTCCCAGGCACTCTAGACAGGTTTCAACATTAGACATGAGTGTCTCTACTTGTTTGATGTATGTACGCTGGAAATGACGCACTGTTCTGCGTCTCAAGACGATGTACTTCCGTCCGAAGCGTTGTTTATTCATTAAAATCTCACTTCCTAAGCGCTAAAACAAACGTTATCCACGGAGTTTTGAATGGACCGCATACGCTATCTAGCGACGGAACCGAAGGGTAGAAAAGGAGATCAGATCTACCCGTGGTATAGAGTTTCTAGGTACCGCAAAGGATAGCGCCAATTGTATTGTTCACGAAATTTTAAAGCACTGAACACTTAGCTTGAATACAGTAAACTCGATGGTACAATACGAAAGGGGAGGCAGCCAGCCTGATCCGGGCTCGGGCGAAATGTTTGGCGGTAAGCACACCAGGGTGGAAGGAGGGTCTTTTTGATTCAGCTTCGGGCTCGGAAGAACCAGACGGTAGCTGCAACTTAAGCTGTGAGCTACTTATCCCAGAGGATGGCTTTACGGAACCGCAAAGCGGGGAGGTAACTGGAGATGAAGTATTGGGTCGGAATCTATTGGATATCCTATACAAATCGAATTCTGCAGCTTTGCGCTATAAAACGGAATGGTAATAATAATGCACTTGGGGAAGCTTGTATTTATCCAGCAACAAAACCGGCGGTGCCCAAAAAGGCCGCTTCCACACTAAGTATATCGGGCTCTGAGAACGGCACTCTGCTAGCATGCTGAAAACTGTCTGGTCTCTACCACACACTCCGTGCTAGCCCTGCGCGGAGTGGGGGGAGCACAATTTAAGTCACATACGACCCATTATCTATGTTACACTTCCTGCATGTTAGGAATGTGTTAAGACCAGTTAAAAATCCCGTACTTGCATTTCAAATACCCGCGCTTTCCCGCATCTTCTACTTCAAATATTGACAATTCCGCGCTCTCTTTTCAAATTCAAATACCAACGCCTCCCGATCGTTCTAGTATAGTACAGTTTTGATTGCTTACACGTGTGCGATGTGGAACAGGTGTTTATCACGGTGTACCGTTTGTCGGCTCGAGGAAGCTGTTAGAACGAATCGGTTGCATGAGTGGGAAAGCACCTTTCTTCAGCCCGCATCGACTCTCAATGTCTGAAGCTAGTACCGTACGGTGTGTGGTTGAACTTCCCTTGGCGGGTGTGTTCGTGTTATGGCCGAACCAATCTTCTCCGTTGTATTGTAGCACTGGTTATGCAATCAACGCTTTGAGCTTACTCTACGAGAGGTGTTTTCCAACGTGCCAAATCTGGCGAGCTGAGATAATTAGATGTCGTTTTGCTCTCGTCCCAATACTTGTCGTTACTAGAATCTACACGCCAAGCCCACCCTCTTGGGTGTTCGTTTTACAACGTCGTTTCGACGGCCAGCAGCCTACGATGGTTTTTAACCGTCTGCAGAGACGGTGACAAAACGAAGGAATCTTTCGGCTGCAGGAATCAACAATTTCGCCGGACATCATTCAGCTACTGTGATCTACTTTTTTTATTATCTGGGTACTTGAGAGTGTCTGTGCAACGATCTTATATTGTAAATAAAGTGACGTAATTTTAGTCGTGGCAACAACCATATTTGGGAGCCTACGCGAGCGACCACTGTCGTTTTAATGTAACCTATGTACTTGTGTGTCATTGTTAAGTAGATCTTAGAGTTACTAACCATCCTTTACAACTATTCATGTCAAACATTTACCGGCATACTTAAATGTTAATAGATTTGCATTTGTTTTTAACTTCTTGGACTTTTATTTTGATACTTAAAGGTGTTGTATATGTGTTATGCTTTCTTATGTTTATTGATTGTTAGGTAACCGGCGAAGCTAACAGACCAGCAAAGGTAGGTTTTCAAGCACCCAGACGTTCCACCTGACCGTCGAAGAGGAGCGTCGGTCCTCTGACTTCGAACTTCTACGAGGGCCGGACGGAAAGTTTCTTTCCCTTTCTATTAATGAAATTGGTCAGGCTCAATTTGCCTCCTTATTTTGATTACAATCAACCCCTATTGGTGACAGCATCTCGCTTTAAATTACATCCCGTTGATCCGAACCTGCCCTTCTCCCTGAGCAAATAGCCGGACAACCGTCTGTTACAGCAAGTTGTGGCGTGATTAGAGTGAGCTTTTTTTTTAAGATTAACATGTCCTAGCCACCCATTTAGACTGCCCCCAAAGTTTTTAAGGTCGTGAAAGTAGTTTTGTGCTGTACAAATAGTCATCGACAGCGAAAGGTAAAATAATCTGAAGATAATGAGTGAAGTGAGTTGGCAACATTTAGTTGAAACTGGAAATATTCGGGGAACACTAGGGTGCGTAGATTTAAAAAAATATATTAAGAGAATTTTATATTCAACAATAATACATTTTTATTTTATCTTTAAATATAAAAAGCATTCTATAAGTATTATAGTACGTGGGCATATTTCATTTCAAACTTAAATTTTTAACTAGATGAACACAGCGTGATGAGTACTGGTGAGCAATTAATTTCCTAAGCTATCGTATCTATCTTCATATACTCATTTTTTCAGCCATTATCTGCTCGTACATCTCTTTAGTCAATGAAACATGTTTTCCTTGTTTTCCTTGTTTATGTTGTATCCTTCTGATTGCAGTTCAACTGTATTTGTTCTATGCAGTTGTGCGTAAACGTTGTACGTGTTAGGCGGGAAGTAGATTACGTCCTTAGCCAAATAAAGGCCCTTCTCCGTCGGGCCTCAAATTTTGGCTGCGGGGCGTAATCTTGCTCTTCCGGCCTTCTATACGTAAATAACTATTACAAAAAATGACCCCGGTGCTTGTGGCTGCAGTCGAGATATTTACGAAAATGTGTATTTATGGTCTGATTTGGCTCATATTCAGAAGATGTTTGTACAAAAACAATTATTTTTGGGCAGAACAACGTTTGCCGGATCAGCTAGTTTTACATAAAAATGATACTAATGTCAAAACATAACCAAGCTAAGCAGAACCCGTTTTTACGTACTAAAGCACAATAAGCTGCTCCAGTTGAAGTTATGCGTTTGACAGTACTGAAGTGTGTTGTTGGTGACACACATCTACAGCTTTTGTTTAAAATAGCTATTTAAGGCGGCTTAGGAGAGCTCATACATTTCTCTAGCGAGCGAGGTGAATTTTTTCTGTAGCGCTTTGAAAATAAAATGTTTAGGCAACTTTAGATACACCATTTTGCTGCGTACATGGCAATTTCGAAACCGGATTATTTCTGTAACTGTCCTTATCTGTTAATCTATTACCTGTGACCCGCGCCGAAGTTTCTATTTTATAACCGTCCCTTACGTTTGATGCCGAATAACCAAATTATTTTAACTGAAATGTTTAGGTGCAACTGATATGTTGTAATTAATTGTAGTTAAGAGGTTGGGGACTAATATAATTAACTATTTATAGATAGTCTTCTTATATCTTCGCTCACATTATCTTTCTTAATAAATACGTATTATGGTTTTTTTAAATTCTTTATTGAAACAAACTAAATTATTATTAGTCAGTACCGTTTACGACAATAATCTTGTTTTGCAACAAAATATAGGTAGTTAGTAGACGATTTAAAAACATCAATTACTATTATAAATGAGAGACGACTGCTACATTAATGATCCTTATCTGTATTTAGTATCAGTTACGAAATTTCGCCCTTTGTTCGTAGAGGTAGGTATGCGAAGTTAACCTTGTTTATGACCAAACAAGTAAACGGTAACAAGGGCGATCTTGCATTTTGAAATAACGATGAACCTAAAGTTTCCAGAATTTTTAATTTATTTCGCAAAGTGGAAAATGGAAGATACATATTTTTTTGCATAAATAATTTTTAACAAAATACGTTCAAAGCATGAAAGCTTACATAGCTAGCTAGCTAGCTACTTATATCAATTTATCCAAAACAAACTGCAAATACATAGGTATACTTGAAGTTTTTTTCTGGCGATTTATAGTGACATCAGTAAATAATATCAGGTATATTAAAAAAAAAGTGCTTGATAGTAGTAATCAAATACAGGAAAAAAGATAAAGTCTGCTTTAAAGAATTCCTACAAATGTAGATGCAAAGCTGCAGCTATATGTTATAATGACAAAGGCAATTTTTTATGTAAAATTGAAGCATCTATATTCAGCGAAGCTCTTGGATATTTTACTAAAAAAAAATTTACGGCACGTCAAAAACAATATACTGCAAAATTGTACAGCAAACGTTAAGTACTATAATGGATTATATGAGTAATAAATTGTACAGTTAAAAACCTCAAATAATTATGTATTTTAGAGAAATCTTTTAAAAGGTGAACTTTGGCTACAGTTGATGAAAAACTACAGATTAGAAGTAGAAAATAAAGTAGAAGACATGGGTTCTGAAACTTATGAAAAAAATCTGTAAAAGGCTTTAACCCAGAACTTCCTCATGACATTGTGACACTAAATAATTTTAAAAATCAAATTAAGTAGTAGTAAAAATACCTTCACGTTTCTAATATGTACATTAAATACATTTTCAAATAAAAAATGTAGCCCGGGGGATTTGAACTCCACCACATCTGCGTAGCAGATTGTAACCGCATCGACTTGTCTGCGCCGTTGAGACTTTATTGGAAATAGAGCGGCGCGCGCCTCTCTGAACAGAACAGTCTCATTGTTGAAACGTTTTGCTTTCTTGTGACATTATCCTGTATCGGGTTGAGTCTTATTTTCGGCCAAATGTAAAGCCTGGTCCATGTGAAAATTATTATTACTTTTATCTATTTCAAAGTTAACGCAAAAAATAAACAAAGCTTAATTTTTTTAAGGTACTTACCCTGTATATATTGTCTGAAATTTTCTTGGTTTCATGCCAGATAAATATATAATCTGCATGCAAAATATCGTCTTCTCCAACAATAGTTGTTGAGTTATACCGCCAACAGGCAGACAGACAGACAAGACAGACGAAATTGAGAAAACCTGTTTTTCGTCATCTAGAGATCCTGAAAACGTAAAGATCTGAAGAAATCTCGGAAGGTGATTTTTTCGCGTCTTTTAGATGAGGGAAGTAAATATCCAAAGAATTCTAAAAAAATCTCAGTAACAACAGAAAACACAGTTTTTACTCCTTCAAATTTCGGTTGAATATGTAAGCTTAGAAGAAACACATCGAGCACTAAAACTATGGAAAATTTATTGTATACCACATTCAAAGGAAATACTACTACAAATTTCGGTCTACAAAGCGAAGATACAGCGATTTCGTTGTTTGAAAACCAATATTCAGAGCAGGTAAGAACCAGTGGTCTGATAATTGATAAATGATCCATGCATTTTTAGGTTGTTCCCCCGATGGATTAATTGACAATTATGCTTTCATTGAAATTAAAGTTCAGAAAAAAGCGGGGACCTTTCTCTACTTGAAGCAGTAATTAAAAAAATTTCTTATTGTATACTCAATGAGGAAATGGGCGCGATCAGTTTAAAACGTAATCATAATTATTATTATCAAGTTCAGCGGCTGCTGCATATTTCGGAACGGATCTCTGTTAGTTTTTAATTTATACTAAAGGCGGGGCTATATGTTGAAGAGCTTAAAATGTACTTAGTAAATCTATATCTACTGTTATGGTACACTAAGGAGTAGTTTGGCTGAAGATTAAATGTAAAAATAGAATTTGGAAGATTAATGCAATCGATTTTGAAAAAATTTAAAAAGAACAGGCTGTTTAAATGAAGTTCATTAAAAGAAATCTAATTTGAGACAAATTAATATGAAAAGGATAACTTTTGAGTATTTTACGTGGGTTTTGGAATTAAGAAAGTAAATACATGCTTGTAACACACTTGACAAATGTAAGATTTAAATGAAATTTTATTTATATATGGCAGGAATAATTAAAATATGGTAGTTAAGAAAATTTTTTTACGATTATTAGAATAACAACTCATAAGAAAATAAAATGTACCTTTTGATATAATTTTTCGGTCTGAATAAAAACATAAAAATTACCCTATTTTTTAATATGTTAGTTTGTAAAAATATTTCAAAAGGGGTTTAACAAAAATCTACAAGGTGAAAATGAAGAGAAATATAAAGAAGATTATTATTAATGAAGTACCAGTTACTGAAGGGAATTGGAAGGTCGTAAAACTACTTAGAAGCAAGCAGGAGAAGCAAGAAGAAAATAAGATTTGGATGGAATTAGTTTATTTTGAATAATACAATTGACAAGAAGTTACATTGGTTTGAGAATTGTCAGGTGCTGGATTTGTTGAGGGTGTGCTGAGGGACAAGTGGATCTGTTGACGGAGGATAGCAAAGGACTGCTGGATTCAAGCTATTCTGTTGGTTACTGACGACAGAGATTGCTGAAGTTTGGAGCTAAGGAGGAAAGATATTAATTGGGGATCATCTGTGATAACAAACTTGCCGTGAAGCTGTCGTAAGGAGGGATCTCTGGAAGGTAGCAGTGGTACTAGTGAAGTAGAATGGGGTCCTTCCTGCTAGCAGCCAAGGGTTTTTGACAAGCTGACAGCTGTTTGTCAGTAAGCAGTCCCATTACAGCAGGACTAACTAGGGATCCGTGCTGTTGACATCAGGAGGAGTGCTGTCTTGAGGTGATATTGGACCAGAAAGAGTGAAAGCAGTTCAGGTGGGTTGTAGTCTTATTATATCAACGCTAAAGTAAATAAAGGACAATTTTAGAAAAGTGCAATAAACTAAAAATAGTTATTACCTTAGAATTATAAAAGTCAATGACATAATAATATAAATAGAATTGAGCATTTGTCAAATTTGATTGAGATTGGTAGTGGAACTGTGTTTGACGGAAAAAAGTTGCAGTTCATGTCAATGTACAGTTGAAAGTAATTTAAAAATAATATTTACTCATCAAAGTAACTAGATAAGCGAACCAACCCTGAAAGAGACTCAAGGCGCTATCGATTTTAATAAGTAAATAATATTGAATTTCAAACTACAATTAAAGTTAAAAATAAGAATAGCAGTAATATGCATTGCATGGACACTACATATAGCATATAGTTACTTGTAATTTATCATTTGTGAAATTCAAAAAAATGTGCCTATTAGATTATTATAATATTTTTATTTCAGGGGATAACAATTGCTGAAAAGAAAATATGGAAAAAAAAATTGTGCGAAGTTGACTCACGAAGATGTCGTCAACAAAGTATACGTGATATATATATCTATAACTAATTAAAATGTCAACACTGTTTAGAGATATATGTAATTGTTATTTGTTATATTATTATGTTATATTATTATACATTATGATGTTTTTAATACGAGTATGATTATTAATACATGCAATTTAGGCAACGTATACATTAATTTTTTAACTTGGGTTTTCTGGTATTGTTGTGATATTAATTATTATAAAACCAATAAATTAATTTTATTACTACTACATTTAGAACGTACCATTATTTATGTTGTTTTTTAATCCGAGAAATAAATTTTTTGCACCTAAGGTATTAAAAAAGTTTTCTCTCCTACTAGTAAATAATAAAAACAGTTTGTTGTCAAAAATTACAGTTTCAAAGGCTAGGTACCTGATTTCTGCGGAAATTCAAAACCAAGCACTTCTGTCAAACGTTTTACCTTATTATCAATATAAAAATGGGAAAATAAAAATCAATATGCTAGTAGTGTAAAATAGTATATAATACATCAAGGTAGCGAAGCGCAGGTATTATAACCTGAGCGCATATTAGATACTGAGCGCGCAGCGCGAAGTATCTAATAAAGCGCGAGGTTATAAGACGATTTGCTACCGTGGTGTATATACTATTTTTTGCATTACCAAACGGCTTAATACCTAAATTCCCAACCAATTTCGAAAATATTTTTAACTGTCAACCTGACAATACAGCTCTTTAAAACGTCAAAATTAAAATAGTCATATTTGGTAACTTAGCAATTTACTAGCTGAAACCCGCGACAAATGCGCATTTAAAATCTAGGACAAATTTAATAACTTTTGTTGCACTAAAGAAAGTTAAAAACCACGCTAGAGAATGGCAATAAGGAAAAGTTCAAAAAAATATATTTTCAAATGGAAAGTTTCTGGAAAGGAAACGCTCGCCTCTGGAGAGCGTTTTAAGGACATTCGTGGATAGCCTCCGGGCAACTTTCTTTCATATTGGATACGGCCAATACTGCTGAATTGTAACTATAGGTAATCACGGAATCAAACGGTAACTTGAAATTAATAACTAAATATTTGATGACGTGCGCAGTTTGTTTCGTGATATTGCTGTACTATCAATAAGAAATTTTTTATTAGATAGCAGTTAGAGCAATATTTTTGTAAATACTTTTATTATTAACTTGTTAAGTTCTGTAATTACAAAACGAATATTTCAGTGAACTTAAACTAACATATAGTAATCTACTACCTACTATAACAATAAGGAAAAAATGTCTTATTTAAATAAATAAGCAGTGTTAATTAACACTCTTATTTCTATTTTTACTGTTCGCCTTCAAAATATGTTTCAACTTCCTTTATTAGTGGAAATTGGTTAGTGCGCCACACACTTGCCAGATTTCGGTGCAATCTAATACCATTCTTGTGTCGAAAGAAAGCAAAACAATTAGGTAAACACGCTTGATTATCTTAAACAGATGGTACAGATGACATTATACTGGAAAATATTACTTCGTGTAACAAATTTAACCAAGTTAAAAAAAATATTAGTAACTGTTGCAGAGCTACAGTTGAATCGCTGAGCTAAATCTTTACGTGGGGGATTTCTGGCGCAGCTTATATAACGTTAAAAATAATTGATTGATGGCAGAAATACGGTTACACGTTCCATTCTAAATAATAATTTTTATCAATATTTTCCAACAAATTGAAAAGCGATAAAAACATTTCTTGGTTGGGTAGTCCAGTATATAAGACAATTAAATCGTCTTGATTTTCGATATGAAAGAAATTTCCAGCTTCTCTAATTTCTTTGTAGCAATGTCCAAACGGCTGCTTCAATAGCATGTTTTCAGCTTCGGTTAAGGACACTGCTGCTTGTGTCATTGGGTGCGTTTCAGCCGGCATAGCGCTGAGGTAGCGACTGCGTGAACGCTTCGCTGACCGTCAGCGCTCGGTTTCGCTTCTGCAGCAGTCGCCATTTTTGGGAGCAAATTTACTTTCGCTCCATTGTCGCTTCATTTCCGCTTGACCACTCAGCAGAACACGGTGTTTGGGCTAGTTTGTAATATAACCTAGAAAGGCGCGAAAATCATGGTTTCTGAAACGACCCTGCTGCAGTTAATGTTAACGGAGAAACTGTAGCGGCGGAAGTCCATCACATATGGTACAAGCTATTTTTGATGGTATGTATTGCTTCTTAAAATTACTATAATTTCGTTCGAACTAAGTTACATTTCCATTGAATCTTTTGAAACTACCTACTGTTGATTAAATTAAGCCTAAGATTTTTATTTTTCTTATCGACGAGACGATCAAGAATGATGTTATAAATCAAATTATGCAGCAACGCATGGTACCGGAAAGAACAGATGAGCCTGCAGACTATTCAGCTGCCCGAGCGGTTTGTTTGGTCACAGAAATCGACCATGTTGTTGATTGAGCAATACCGCTCAGAATGCTGCAACTTCAGAAACCCCAAAATGAAAATAGTCTGTTGTGGGGAGAATTGCCTAAAATATGAAAAAAAATTGTTACCATGTGACACCGGACATGTGTGACAGAAAATTTTGAAATTTGAAGAGCACTTATAAAGGAATAAAAGATACCAAAAGAGAAAAAACTTGGCAGAGGTAGACAAACTTGGGAATATTTCGACGTGATGGATGACCTGCTCATACTGATGCCACCTTTAATCCTCCACACTTAATATCGTCCATTCCACAACCTAAGCTTCCTTATCTGTGCTAAACCAGCCCTCTACATCTACTCAGTCGTCCTTAATCCCAGCATATCTACCTGCACCCTCTTCGTCAGCTTTGCCACCCCAATACCTTCAAATTCATCATCCCTTGCCTCTTCAACAATCGAATTCTTCATCACCAACTCCACCAGTGGAATCGTTATTAAGCCTGTTATCCACACCGTCCTAGAATTCCCAGTTTGAATACTGCTGCCAGTGATACTCGAGGTACCAAACGTAAAAATAGAGAGTTAGAGAATTTCGAAAGCAAATGCTGCTCTCCGAAGAGCAGAAAATTTAGAGAGCTTGCAAGAAATTAAAAATGTGTACAAGGAGCAACTCCAAACGCAAAAAAAGGAGCGAAATGATATTTTGCGACAACTGTTAGAGTTAGTTAAAAATACAAATAATAAAAAATAATAAGTTTTAAATTGTATCATTATTTTATGTATAATTATATTTAAATGTATATATTTTTTTATTTGATTCACTTAATATTGTAATGAGGAAGAAGTTTTGTAATAAATATATTTGACATCGGTGTATAGTCTGATTTTTTTATTATACAGGGAGTTTATTATATCGCGCAATATGTGTAAATGCGTTTATTTTAAAATGCAATATGGAAACGTTACTGAGTATGTAAAAACATAATATATTGTACGGGGGAAGGAATTCTGTTGATCAAATAGTAGAAAGACTTCAGTTTAACAGCAAGTATGTGGGTTATTACATGCCCTGTTCTTTCTCATGCTTCTTTTTCAATAAAATTACGGTTCATATATTGCATTTTAAAATAAACGGCATTTACACATGGCATGGCGTAACAATATTCACCGTAGTATTTTGATGGTTTTTGATCTGGTGTTTTAGCATTTATTGCATTGTACAGGGTCCGCAGTGAAACGGGAAGATTTCGTAAATAATTTATTGTTGCAAAATTATTTGTTTTATAATTATGAATACATTAATGGGAAATAAAAGGAGTAGCCATTTGATTTACAATGTTAAAAAAAATTATTTTTTGAATACTACATCTGCCAAAATGTCCTCCGTTGACATTTATGCATTCTTGGGAGTCGAGCCAGAAAGTTTTTTGCTTCACTCTTCGTGGGGTTACCTAAAAACAAAAGTGTTTGCAACTGATCCACCCAGGACAATCCCGGCCCTCAAACAACGAATTTGTGACGAGATGCAGGCAATACCTGTTGATATGCTGCGAAGAGTGATGAAAAAACTTTCAGGCTCGACTCCAAGAATGCATAAATTTAATGTCAACGGAGGACATTTGGCCAGATGTAGTAATTCAAAAAAATATTTTTTTAACATTGTAAATCAATTGGCTAGTCTTTTATTTCCATTAATGTATTAATAATTATAAAAAACATAATTTTTCAACATAAAAGTATTTACGAAATCTTGCCGTTTGCCGGACCCTGTATGTAACCCTTTTCAAAGTGTTAATTAAAATGCCGAGAGAAGATATCTAAAAATGATTGCCTAATTGTTTTGTAATTCTTGCTGCTGCATGATGACCCTTTGACTATGTTTACACTTACACAACAAAACATGCTCTTTTTATAAAATATATTTACAAAATATCAACTACATATATATATACAGGCTGATTTTTTTATCGTGTAACAACTTGTAGGGCAACCCATTATGCAGAAGCATACATAATGCATGCTTCTGCATAATGGGTTGCCTATAAGTTGTTACATGATAAAAAAATCAGCCTGTATACAGTATGTCCCCGATTGAGTTTACAATAGGTATGATTGACC
Source organism: Agriotes lineatus (assembly GCA_940337035.1). Classification (NCBI taxonomy): domain Eukaryota; kingdom Metazoa; phylum Arthropoda; class Insecta; order Coleoptera; family Elateridae; genus Agriotes; species Agriotes lineatus. The sequence continues at coordinate 136,883 of CALNHX010001954.1, forward strand.
AAAAATTTTGGAATTGGAAATTTCATATTTTGGGATTCCGCCCTGCTTGGTGTGAAACGAATTTTAAGAATATTTTCAGTTTTTGAAAAACAAGTAGGCCTTGACAAAAAAGCGAAAAATATTTTATTTTCAGGTAAACTACCCTTTTTGTTTCATGATACGGAAAAATTGTATAAGAAAAGTTGTTTATAATCATAAATTATGGCCCTATAACAAATTTCAGAAAGCTCTGTCGACTTAGATTAAACCGTCATTTTTAATAAATGCAATTTTGTTTAATCTAAAAAATAACGGTTTAATCTAAGTCGCAAGATCTTTCTGAAATTTTGTATAGGATCATAATTTCTCATTGTAAACAACTTTTTCTTAATACAATTTTTGCCGTATCATGAACAAAAAGGGTAGTTTACCTGGACAATAAAATACAATTTTCTAAAAAATAAGTTTTTTTATAAGTCGAACAGATCTTTCTGAAATTTGGTATAGAGCCATAATTTTATTATCAACAACTTTTCTTAATTAAATTTTGCCGTATCATGAACAAAAACGGGTAGTTTACCTGAAAATAAAATCGTTTTCGCTTCCCTGTCAAGGCCTACTTGACTTAAAAATCGAAAGTGTAAACTAAAAATAAGTGTTCACACCAAGCAGGGCGGAATCCCAAAATATGAAATTCCAATTTGAAAATTTTTGGTCAATCATACCTATTGTAAACTCAATCCGGGGACATACTGTATATACATCTTAATCTCGTATTAAAATTATTTTGCATCGGTGTCAAATGGCCTGTATCCCTAAATGGCACCATTACATTTTTCATTAATGGATATGCACTATCACCAAGGATGTGCAACTGATCAGCAATTAAGGGTTCAATGTCACTTGTTAGGCTATTGTACAGTGGACTAACCCTAAATGCTCTAGCATCGTGCACACGTCTTGGCATACCAACAAATACATCAGTGAATAATTGTTTATGGTCACAAACCCCTTGCAGAATAACGGAATGAAACTGCTTTCAATTATAATAATCAATGGCGTTATGAGCTGGGGCTTTTATAGGAATGTGGCAACCGTCTATAGCCCCCACAATTCCAGGAAAGCCTGTTCGTGCATGAAAAGTGTTGGCTGTCATAATCGCCTGCTCGTTAGTAGGCCATCGTATTTCTTGTGGCATCATTTGCAACAAAATATTGCAAATTTGATAAAAAATTAGATGACCGGTGCCTTTCGACATTCCAAACCGATCGCAGCATGCCAAATACGATTCCGGTTTAGCCAACATCCATATGGTAAACAGAGTCTTTTTTCCAAGATCGATTCTGCCTTCGATGTCTACTCTATTGCCTATGTCCACCACAAATATCTGAAATAAACAAATAATTGTAAAATGTTTATAAATACCTAATTACATGCATTTCATATATACAAATTAATACAGTTGCACTGTATTTTTTAAGTAAGCAAAATTGTACTAATATTGCTAGATAGATACCTCTATAACATTTCTGGACATTCTAAAATGTTCACAAAACTCCTGCGGTGAATAATGTGGTACCACTTCCTCAAAGTAGTTGACATTATGAACAGCCTCATCATTCTCTTCTGCATCCAAATCAATCAACTGCAATAAGTTTCCGTTATTTTCAAACAACGGCATTAATTGCACTAATGGATTAATTTCCATCACATCATCTGCAGCAAATTCGAGTATTAAGTGATCAATTTGCTCCATTCTGTTGACGCGCTCAAAACTGACGTTTGTTAGTAAACACAGCGATCGCTTTTTCATTATAATGTTTGCAATCGGTGGCGAAGCACATCATCTTTTCTATTAATTATAATAAAACAACACTTAGCTCACAGTTGCAACGAAGGTTAGGTTATGTAGCGTAAGTCGCTTTTACACTATGTTAAAACGCAAGGCTCTTTGTTGGAGTGTTTGGCAGCATTCAATGACGAGATATGACTATCAAAGAAATTTGACTTCCGTTTGAATCTGGCTGTGTAATTTTAAAAAACACAAGAAATATGCAGATTAAATAATTGTTTTCTGTGATAATATCGCTGTTAAAAGTTAAGGGAAGTTTGTTTACAAAAACCCGAAAATAGAAATAAACGAATGCAACCGTGGTACTTTTAGTTGTGTAAACACGGCTTTTAGTCTTCTGCATTATTATAAGTGATGATTAGTTACCACGGTGAAAATTGTTTATTTTACTTTCTCTCCCGTGGTGGAGAAAATCAACTTCACGACCTAAAGATAAGCTAATAACGGTGCGTTTTGAGACTAGTAGTGCAAAAAATAATATAAGAACCACGGTTGCATAGTAGATTATGCAATGAGGGAGAGAAATGCGTTATTTTGCTGAGGTACAATTTCTGACTCGAGGGCGAATCCCGAGAGTCAGAAATTGCACTGAAGCAAAATAGCATTCTCTCCGAGTTGCATATACTATTTTTTTACGTTGCAGGAAGATTTAAAACGAAAACCGTTCTTTTAACGTCATTTATTGACATTTTAGTTACAATTATTTTAAAATTAGTAGCCTATGGTAAATTTTATGACAAGAGCTCACAATTATGTCAAATTCGAGGTTAGCAGGTTAGATTTTGCGTCAGTTTTGACACAAACTGTCAAATTGGAGGTTAGCAGGTTAGATTTTGCGTCAGTTTTGACAGAAACTGAAGCAAAACCTAACCTGATAACCTCGAATTTGACATAATTGTTCTGTCAGTCATAATGAAAACTCCCTAGGGAAATTTTTGTCTTATTTAGTCTCTAGGGAGTAAATCTTTTACTTCTGTCACAATTTTGATGTTATAGAAACCGACTTCTACTCCCGGTCGTGGAAAAAAGACTATTATATCCTTACATTTGTATTGGTTAATTAGATTTTGATCATCATTGAATATCTTGTAGGTGCAACTCTGTTAGGGTCAGCTCTAAACAGTTAAAACAAACTACATGTAAATCTATAATTTATTATTGTGTTAATGAGTTTAGAAATGGAAGTGAAGTAATTATTTAAAATAACTAATTTATTGCTTTTTATTGGTAATTTCACTAAGTCAACACATTTTCTTGCAATTTTGAAAACATAAGCCATTCACAAAGACAAAAGACTAATTCTGTCTCAGCTGACAATTTCTGTAAAATTCTAATTTCTTTACAGGTAGCAGATGTCTACTAATAAAATAATAAGTTTCTGGTCAACAAATGTATTACAATGTTGGTTAAAAATAAAATAAAAGTTTTCGATACACTATTACAGAAGATAATTAATTTTGCCATTGTAATTATACCGAACTGTTACTCAACTTGTTTTTGCATAAACTAATCCCGACCGGTTGTATATAAGGTAAAGTTGATAACCTGCCAATCACTTGTAATCCTGAGGTAGTCAAGTTAGTGATTGTCATTTGGGTTGCCTGAATTTCGAATATCTCCTCGAAACCTCCTCCATGTGGAATACTGAATCGACGATTTTGCGTTGTGTTTTCCCACGATTCTAATTGTAACTAATTATTTAATAAAAATCTCTCATCGACAAGTTATTCTAAATTGCATTAACATTTTTACTTCGAGGCAAAATTTTCAAATTGTCGTAATTTTGTTATATCAACAAAACATTAAAAAATAATTAATCTAAATATACGGATATCTAATAAATATAGGAAAAAAAATTATGTGGAAGCACCAATTATATTGCAATTACCAACATACCAACGCAAAGAGAAATTTTCTAAATTAATTCCTATTCTTGTAATCGTGAATAATAGTTTAACAATTTTGTGCTCTGATTCACAGTTCGCCGTGTCTGTCCTAAGAAGCCTTAAGTAACAAGGAATGTAAGGACTTATTAACATTTGAGGTAGGCAGGTACAATCCAAGGCCAAGCCGCGGTTTGTTGCCGAAAATGTTAGTAGGCGATACATTCCGAGTTATTATATTTTTCCCGCTGATTATCGAAATTTTCTTAGTTAAAAAATCGTTTGGTTTGTCACCTGTCACCAGGATTAATGTTCGTGAGTCGTATTACCTGTGAGTGTCACATGTCACATAAATGCTTGCAATTATAAAAAAACGTTTAAGTCTGCATCGTGTGTTGTTAATTATATGTATTATCCTAAGAACATAATAATAATATTAAGTTTCGTTGTCAAGGTAATGCAGCAAAGAAATATAATCACCGATTTACACGTTTTGTCACTAAGGCTGTATGACTAACTTACATGATCGACAGCGTGAAAACGTTTTTTATTTGAAATCGGCATTACAGTACCTCGAAATCGTTATTAAAATACGAGAAATCGGCAGTAAAGTAATCCATTGTTTTAGGACTTCAGTGCATTGGTATATATGTCGTTCACGATTTTCTTGGGTTAGGTGAAGCTGTGACAATCTAGTAATTTTGTTGGCAGTACCTCTGTGACAATTAAACTCCCTAATGGAAATTGACACTTTTTGTGTTAGGTTAGGTTATTTTCAGTTTAAGGTTAGATATTCTGAATAGTTACATTGTTGCCGGATCTCTGTTTAAATTAAGGATGAAAAATTGAAATGATTTGACAATTGACGACAGAAACGAAAAAGAGAACTAATACATTGTAACACTACCTGGTTGCTTTACAACGGTATCTGGTTTATATTTATTTTGTAAATTAAACTGTAGCATTAATTCGTTATGCCCTTATTAATGATAGCTTCTGTTCGGGTTAGGGTTTGGTTTACTTATACTTTGACTGATTCAAAGAACAACACATGACTGAAGATACATTTATTCCTTACTATATACATATCATAAAATAAAATAAATCGTTTATACTAAATTATGTACAAGTTATATTGTATTTGGTTTCAATCCTGTATTGGATCCTAGGGCGGTAGGCCACCTCAGTTACATCGACGTATGACAGCGATCTTCACTATAGGCGGTCGTTGGGCCGAACGGTAGATTCGAGTCAATGTTGGCAGAACTGGAACATCAAAACAAATTTAAATGACAGCTCGTATCGATGTAAATAAACGGAATAATTTTAATTTATTTCAATTATAAAGGTAACTGATCGAAGGTATAAGTTAGTGACTTGATGTGGGTGCTTCTGCACGTGTGTATTCTTGAGATAACACGTATGATAGCTTAGCCTCGATTGCAGGTCAAATTCCAACCGACTGGATCTGCACGTCGGCGCGTACCAATGTTATTGTACGAATTATTTTTCGACAGGGTAAGTTCAGAGTTTTGCTAAGTTTATCGAAATTGTTTATTTCCTCGTAAAATGCGATACGGGCCTTAGAGTCCAAAATCTAACTTTGGCGAGTTCTAGCAACAAAGTACTTAAATATATGTCAATACATTAACTAAACCTTAGCTTGAGTTTTAATATTTTGCAAGAATTTGCTTTATCGCATTTTCAACCTTCGGGGCTGTTTGATATTTAATCTGCCTTCGTTAGCGGCGAAACAATTTCAGCTGGCGAACGCCGACGTCCAGCCGTGCGCCACTTGAAACTTGAAATTAATTCGCACGCAAACGATTAGGACAGGCCTCGCGAAATGTCAACCAGCGCGGCCAGCTCACTCCGATAAGCCAGAATTGAACTGAGCGGGGTCAAGTGTTTCGGTTTTTAAGAGGATACAACCATCCGAATAAACAGTCAGATGTACCAGAGCTATTTTTATCGGAATGCCAACGGGTACCTGGTAGAGTCGAGTTTTTGGCTCGAATTCTTATGGAAATCTCTTCGAGTCTGCGGAACGAATTACGTTTTATATGTTACAGGCGCTCTTCGGTCGTCGCCACGCTTAGGAGAAGGGATGCGTATTGGACGAACTGTCGCATCATCGGCGCAGACCGATGGACTCGCGGCTACCGGCGCTCTGAGATACTCACATTGTTGCAAGTGATTGTTGCAAACGCGAAGATTAAGCGCTTTTAATTTTAAATTAAATTCGGTAGCGCTTAATCACGAGCGAAACGTTACAACATAAAAAAAGCATTCAATATTAATGTGTATTGCAATTTGGATAAGAATTGTGTACATGATATGAATATGCCACTTTATTCTACATGCTTGTTGCATGCTTGCTTGCTTGTTGGTGTAGAAGGCTAAAGACGTCACAAACTGATGCCAAATAAATTTAGTAGAGCAATTGAGCAATATTGGTCTTATAGAAATTAATATGCGAAAAATTTAAATATCTTGCCAAATGGATGGCTTGCTGATTTTACTTCATGTTAATTTGCCCATCTGCCACATAACATTTCAACACTAAAATAGTATTAAGTAGGTAGTAAATTATTATACATTAAGCTGGATTGTTTTTTCTTTTTATAACGTACAGCAAATATATTCTCTAGTCTCCACATCAACTCGTGTTCTTTTAAATTTGGTCTGTCCTTTTTAAATTGGAAGTAGCATCGTTTAATGGAAATTTTTTATTGTAACAAAATCAGTTTGGGCATTTTGAGTTTTTCTTTGACGAAAATTAAAATTATTCTTACACACTTGATAAATCATTGATTTTCTTACGAATATTAAAATAATAAATCTGGCAATGTGGTAGCAAGAAAATTTCGAACAGACACTGACAGAAAAAAAAGTTGCATCTGCTACATCACCGAATCAGTTACTCCAACATGAAAAGAAAAAATCATAGCTAACTCTGTCCCAAAAAGGTTGTGAACGGATTATACAAACTACTATTATATACCAAGGAACTGAAGTTTAGCTTTTTATCACGAATGTGGATTTAGTTGCCGAGGGCCGTAGGGCCAAGGGAAATAAACCACATGAGGAATAAAAAAGGAATTTCGGTGCGAGGAGTACATTATGTTTTATTTGAAATCGAGAAATCGTGACATTACATTTTAACCAACATTTGTAGGTTATGTAACGTCGGTCAACATTTATCTGTCGCCAGGCCGACTACAAAAAAGTCGTAAAACAATGGATTACTTTACTGCTGATTTCTCGTATTTTAATGACGATTTCGAGGTACTTTAATGCCGATTTCAAATAAACTACTATTATTCGGGCGCGCTAGCCCTTATTAGCTGATATTTTATTACAACCGTCATGTTTCATATGACTACTAACATAACCTATATTCTATATAAATAGTCAGCGTCGAGGTAAAAAAGCTGTCTTTCTTGTTTATTTTAAACTAGCTTAAACCCCGCGGCATATTCCGCATTTAAAATGTAGGACGAATTTAATAACTTTTGTTGCACTAAAGAAAGTTTTAAAAGCACGCTAGAGATTGGCAGTAAGGAAAAGTTCAAAAAAATATATTTTCAAATGGAAAGTCTCTGGAAAGGAAACTCTCGCCCCTGGAAGGCGTCCTAATTAATATGACGTTGTTGGAACGCAGTCAAAAAAAAATCCGGAAAGAATTAATGCTCTTGTGACTTATGAGATTATATGTGAGAATTATTTGCTCCACCGAAATAATTTTCAGCTGCCTGCAATCTGTGTTTCTTTTCAGGTTTAAGCCGTTGAGCGTAATAAAAATATAAATGCGGTAACTCAAGTCTCCAGTTACGCCGTTATGGATATTGTTAAATAACTCGATTAATTATTATTGCTTCGTTATTTTAAACTGGCATTACTATTATTATCTCTATAATAGCAGCCATAAGTAACTGTTTATAATGGTTATATGCTAGCGAGTTAATTTTCTTCTTAAATCGCTAGTAAATTAATAGTAGATTGTTCTACAAGTTAAGAAAAGTGAGAGTTTTCCAGCGAATGTAAAAGTTTTACGTGAGCATAGAATTTTCCAATGTGTTGAACATGCAATTTTTCGGTGTAGTTGACAAAAATATCTTTTTAAATAATTTTGGTCAAAGTATGGAAGCGCAATGTTTACTGTACTGTATAAATATAAATAACCAATATACATTATAGAATACTTGAAAATGGATGAATCTGTTATTAATTCATTTAGTTTCAATTTAAACTGCAGTGTTCTATAGCAGCTACTTGGCGCATTCGGTTACTTATTTAAAAATAGACCTGCGTTTTTCACATATCGCAGCGGTCGTGCTTTTAAAAACTGATGTTTGTATTTACTTATTTTACAGTACTGCAATTAAAGTGATAATAAATAAATCGATCAAATATTTATTTGCTTTTATTTTATATTCAAATACCAATATAATACAAAATACTATTACTTTCACTTATACTACATAAAGGGCAATGCCATTCAGTATTAGGTACAGATGTTAAACCAATAAAAATCAGATAAAACCATTCCACGGAACAGTGCAAATTACAGCAACAAATCATAGGCGTTCCATTATCAGGACCCTTACACAAACAATATATACTGTTATCTTTAGTTTGCGAGGCTACGAGAGCAGTGGTCCTTGTTTCTGTACTACTACTTTTATTACAGAACATTACATTTGTACCATTATTAATATTTAACGACTCTTTGAATACATTCCAATCAGTATTAGCTGCAGCATCCTTAACTGCTTTATTTGTGAAATATTTACCGAGAAGTAGGGCATCCAATACCGAACTGAATTTTCAATCCCGGTATTTCGGTATTGAAGAAATTCTATCTGGATGCCGGTATTCAATACCAGGATTTCCGGTGTTCAAACCGGGATTCCCTGTTTTCAGTACCGGTATTTCCAGTATTCAATACCGGGATTTCCGGTGTTCAAACCGGGATTTCCTGTTTTCAGAACCGGTATTTCTAGTATTATAGGTGTATAATAGGTAAGTAAATATGCAAGCAACAGTGACAACACAACTGAACACAGTTTACGCCGTTTCTGGAAACATCTGCTAACGGCTACTACCCTGAACCATACTAATTATTATCTATCAACATGTTGCTCCATGTCTGGCGCCGGCCAGGCCGGGTAAGGCGACTCGCAGACTCTGCGAACTGCGACGCAGTGCACACAAAAGCAATCCCAAAAATATCGAAAATTCCGGTATTGGGGAAAAATACCGGGATTGAAATACCGGATAAAAAAATTAGGGATCCCGGGATACCGACATTTTGGGATCCCGGGATTGGATGCCCTACCGAGAAGTTCTGGCATAATCACATTGTTAAAAAACTTCATAGCAATAGCGCTTTCTTTTTCCCAAAATACCTCATTGAAATGTATTCTTTCACGGAAAAAATTTTTACTACTCCATACCACAAAATCACAGTAATTAACTCCAGTAATAGCGAGTTGCATTTGTATCTGGTAGTAGTAGCCATGGTTATGATCTAATTTAAATTCTTCATCCTTTTTTTGTACACCTGCACATTTTAGAACATTTAGGTCATCTATGCCAATGTCCTTTGCGCAATAAAGACACTTAATTTCGACAACCCCCATTTCACCACCAAAAGGGCAAATTTAGATTACTATTTAAAATAGCATCTGCTTTTCCACTTAGATAACAAATATTAAATAATTAACGACACTAACTGTAGACCAATAATACTATTGTAATGTTAAACATATATGTAAGAGAGTGATTATGCTGCACCGATTTGATGATTAAGTAGAATTTTAAACAGATTAGAGTTAAATTTCTCAGGTGAACAGGTTTTGAGATACTCCAGCAAAGAATTGTATAAATAAGCATATATCGTAAGAAAAGGATCGCTCATACATTGCAGTTTTGTGATATGGAGGCGTAATTAGATTTCTATTTCGCGTATTAGCACTATGAACATCACATCTAAATTCAATTTTATTAAGAGGGTACTTTATTTGAGATAATTTTATGAAACAATGTGGCTGAATGAAGTATTCTACGATTGTGCATATTTAACCATTTAATTTCGTTAAGTTTATGTGTTATGTGATCAAATTTTCTAATACCATGAATAAACCTCAGGCATGTATTTAGCATATGCTGAATTCTTTTACTGTCCGCACTGTCTATGATTAAATTTATTAAATTGTGCCATGGAAGAGACCGAAGGTCGTTATAGACCTCCTCATAATGAAAATTAGCAAAATCTCTGTAAGTATACAAAAAAACTTTTGCGATGCAATTTACATTTAATAGAGTAGTTAGTCACAATAAACCAAACAATGATCGGATAATCCATGAACATCAGTCGCACCGTAATTGACTATACATTTTTTATCGTTTACCAAAATAAGGTCCAGTAATGTAGAGCTGTTTTTATCATTTTTCAGTACTTTTATCATTTATAGATAACATATCTATGTTAAAATCACCCAGACACACTATCTCGTCCGTCATATGTGCAATAAGTTGAAAGGAGTCCTCCAAGGTATCAATCAAGTCAGCGCATCCAAACTCCTGCCTTTGATAAACTGTTCCTATGACAACCGTTAAATTTTTTAAAATAATTTTGATCCACAGCTGTTCAATAGCTATACTACAACTTGCTGTAGGAATAATAGGAAATTGGAAATTTGTAAATCGATTAAGCAATTAATTAACATCAGCAGATACTGATACTCAGAATTATTACTATAAACAAACTTTATACGATAACTCATAAAAATTAGTATTTGATTAATAGAAATAAAACAAAATATATTACCATAAAGACATTTGCAGCAACATAGCAATAAACTTAATAGCAGAAAGTTTGACAAAAATCTAAATGAAGTTATATTTGCGAAGCAACCAAAATAACTGAAAGTAAACCACAAAGTGTAAGTATAGAAATACAAATAAAAATTAAACAGGATTTACTTTGTGTTCTAAAAAATGCAAAAGAAAATATTTTCCATATAATTTTATAGAATTATCGATAGAAATATATAAAATGTTTTTTAAATCAATTTTATTCAAACATTCAAAGAACATTTTTAGAGCAAAGATATTTAATATTCTTCTCCTTTTTATAATCTCTAGCTGTCGCAAACAGCTGTCGATTTAACGATGAGAGAGATTCATTAATATACACAGAGTTATTGCTTTTTGCCATATCAACTAATTCCAAATTGATATCACTTAACTTCAGATTACGTTTTATCTTTCTGCACCTTAGAAACTTCTCCTTGTCATTTCACGATGATTCCTCTCAATCATTTGAACATCCACTTTAAAAGAGAGAGCATTTCCTACTGGGCGTTTTGTTTGTCCATCTGCTGGTTTGGCAGTACGAGATGCGCTGGAACTGCGTTCGACTATGGCAACGATGTTCTCCTCCGCAGCAACAACCTGATAAATAACTCGTTCGTACTGAATGCTAAAGCTCTTGCAGTCGGATGGGGCAGCTATGTAAATCTCTCTGCAGCTTGGATAGCGGTGGGCACTGTTGAACTACAGTTTGTATACTATGTAGAATCTGAAATCGCAATAGTTACTGAAGGTATTTACAGCGTCACTTTTAATAAATTCACCTCCAGCGCGCTATCCATCGCTTCGTATTCCTTTTTGGCTTCAGTTACAGCTTCTTTCCATAGGATTGATAATAATGAAAATTATGCAGTGCAAAACGCATTGATTGCCTCTGTTTTTGCCAGATAAAATTTTCTTCAAATCTTAGGTTATGTCACACAAGAACACACAAAATAAAAATGGAAAATATAATAACGAATACTCACTTTTCTACAACAGAAATGAGGGTTTTTTTCTTCGTAAACTAAAGGCCAGCTGTCAACACGACGATTTTAACTCTGTTGCCAGATTTACACTGTACGAAATAAATTTGTAGAAACGGTTTCAGAATATACCAAGATTCGTAGAATTGTACCAGGTCTGGCAACGCTGCTAATGTTAAGACCACGCCCAAAATGGTAACTGCACATAGACCACGCGTCGAAATGTTTGACCTTGGGAATTTTTCTGCTTTATTATAGAGTTATGATGATGATTTTAATTGTAAATTCTTTGATAACGAGGACAGATTGTTCCTCGAAACATTCGTATTCTAATTTGTAGGTAATGTGGCGAAATACCCAATAAATAGCAGGAATTTACATAACATTTGGCAGTCGATTTGAATGAGTTTTGGAACAGATAACAGTAGTTGGCAAGCTTAATAATATGTATGTATGTATGTATACTCGATAACCTCGTTTTACTTTATGGTGTAGAGGCTGGGTGCTTTATGTGCTTGCATCTGGCGGTACAATGCTCAACTTGCCCGGATTCGGGATACAAAGTTGGAGCGCGCCTATTGTGCTTGTACAGCAATCATTGTGTGAGATGTGTGTGAGTGTGTTATGTTGGCCTTGTTACTCTATCTCTTAGGTCTGTGGTTCTGAGTAGAGTACAGTTAAATTGGTGCCCAACTGTGAATGGTATCACCAACCCCAGTTCAAATCGCAAGGCTGCGGAAAATTCCGACCCTCGCGGGATTTGAACTGAGGACTTGCTTAATGCAAGGCAAGCGCTTACCCATCTGCGCTACTCGGCTGCATAACCTATATTCTACAGGGTGTCCCGCATAGATTGCATAATAATGCACTGGCGTGTTCTTTGGTCAAAAAGAAACAAAAAAGTCCTAATAAACATATATTCGCAAATGCATAGTTTCCAAGATAAACACTGATTTTGTACCACAGGATATTTTACCGACTTAAGTAAATTGTAAAATCCGAACATTAAGTAGGCTTACTACTTTTTTTTTATTAAATTTAATTTTTTTACGTATCTTAATTAGACGTTTTTTCGATTTGTTATCATGGCTCCGATTACATATCCTGTGGAAGAGTTAGTAGATATGGTTTTTGTTCATGGTTTAGCCGATAGAAATTCGTTGCTAGCATCGCGTTTGTATGAAGAAAGATAGTCTATCCCAACAGAAATTTGCCGCACCACCAAATGTTTGCAAGAGTTTTCCAATGTTTCGAGAGACTGGAAGCGTAAAATTGAAAGAAACCAGGGAAAGAACAAATGTTAGATCTGTGCAATTGGATGAAGCAATTTTCGCGAGAGTAGAAGAAGATCCAACAACCAGTACAAGACGAATTTCCGTCATGGAAAATACGAGCAAAAGCACTTTTTGGCGAATTCTTAAAGAGCAGTCTTTACACCCCTTTCACTATCAACAAGTGCAAGCTTTAACCGAAGGAGAGAGTAAAAATAGAGAAGCTTTTTGTGGTTGGGCTATACTTCGTGAACAATGTGAACGTTCATTTCCCGGCGAATGTCTTATTTACCGACGAAGCCACTTTTACGCGAAACGGGATTTTAATCACCACAATGCACACATGTGGAGCGATGAAAATCCCCATGCAATAGTAGAACCACGTCGCGAACGACGCTTTTCTTTCAATGTTTGGGCTGGAGTTATAGGAGATCAATTACTAGGACCCAGTTTTCTTCCAAACAGGCTAAGGGGGAGATGCATACCTTCAATTCTTACGAAACGAATTGGAAGCAATATTTGATGATATGTCGTTACAAACTCGTCGAAATGCATATTTTATGCATGGTGGCGTACCCGCACATTATTCCGTACAAGTAAGGAACTACTTAAGCGAAATATTCAGCAATAACTGGATTGGGCGTGGTGGTCCGGTGTCATGGGCGCCTCGTTCACCAGATCTGAATCCGCTTGATTGGGGTTATCTAAAACAAATAGTTTACTCTGACCAATTCATGGCCTAGATGATTTAAGAAATAAGATTAACTATGCTTTTAACCAAGTCAGGCAAGTTCCGGGGATTTTTGAACGAATACGAAGCTTTTTTAGGAGACAAATTCGTGCATGCGTCGAAGAAAATGGTAGACACATTGAACATCTTTTGTAACAGTTTATTTTAGGTTTTAGTTTATTGTTTATTGCTTGTGTTGTGAACATTTTTTTAAACAGTGTTTATCTCGGAAACTATGCATTTGCGAATATATATTTATTAGGACTTTTTTTGTTTCTATTTGACCAGAGAATACGCCAGCATTATTATACAATCTATGCGGGACACCCTGTATATAAATAGTCAGTGTCAAGCAATTTACTAGAAATTGGTAAAAAAGCGCAATCTTACGTGTTTATTTTAAATTTTAATTGTTAATTCGTTGATAACGAGGACAGATTGTTCCTCGAAACATTCGTATTCTAATATTTTTCAATTTGCAGGTAGTGTGGGGATTTGAATGAGCTTTGGAACAGATAACAGTAGTTGGCAAGCTTAATAATAAAGTTTTTATAATGCTATTTAACTAATGCCAATTTGTTACAAATGTTATTGTTTGAACTAAAACAAATTTAGCCAATGGGAAAATAACCTCTTCCATAATAAATAAATAGGTACCCATAAAAAGGAACGGCTAAAGTTATGACGGCGTACCAACGTTGCCAGTTCGTGCACTGATGGATAAAGCAGGAAACTTAAACTTTTACGCTAATATGTTTCAAATTACAATGATACGTATATTAACTCAAAAATTTACCGTAACAGCAACTGTTATAATTACGCATTAATTCTCCAAAATTTACTAAATTATATTTACTTTAATTTTCTTTTAGAGAAGCCAAATGCCAAGATTCATTTGTTAAATTAATAAAAATCAGTTTATTTAAACATTTTACATTTTTTATTTACAAAAATTTAGATATAATATAATTATTAATTTAAGTAATTATTAATGTAAATATTAAAACATAATACAAAATATTTTTTCCTAATTATTCACTTATATATAAATGATCATTTCCAGGATCCTTTGATACAATTTCGGAATGCGTGCCATATAAAGTTTCTGTAATTAGCAGAGTTTCTTCAATATTGGGTTTCCTACAGTTTCTGTTCCTATTTTGTTTACGTGTTGAATGAAAAGAGGCTTGTTTTTGAATTTTCTTATTAGCTGATGGCTCTCCAACATACTCTGTTTTCAAATCAAAGTTATTTATTTCCATTTCACTAATGGATTCAGCATTTTTTATATTATCTAAAATATGTTTTTTTGGGTTCAGGGGACTCTAAAACGTGAAGATCTGTTGAAAACTCAATTTCGATTTTTTGGGGTGAATCCAATACAGTCAGACCTCGTCGTTCGCGGTTTTGCGGTTCGCTGATTTGATTTTACGCGGGGCACCTCTGTGCTCCCTTTTCTTTGCCGTTCGCGGATTGAATTGCCAACGTTAACTGTTTCAACTTTTACACACTAACGGCAGGTTTTATGCAGGCCACTAATCTGACGTTGACTTTAATTTGCTGTTAAAATAAACAAAAGCGCATTAAAATTTGTTTACTAATGAATAATATGTCATAAGCGCCAACGTTTTGATGAGCTTTTGTTTATTTTAACAGCGATTTAAAGTTAACGTCAGATTAGTGACCTTCATAAGACCGGCTGCGGCCGTAAGTAAATAAAGCCGACGTATGCGGTTTATGTCATGAACACCTAAATAACATTATTTATCACGAACTTGTAAACACACTTATCGAGTCTATTCCTTTGAATCTCTTATTACGTTATTACCAAATCGGACCTGATATAAATTGTAAAATTATAACTTGAATAAGCAAATGGACATTCGAACTCGAGATTCAAGTGGCAGACTTATGTCACGTATGGAATTTTAGTTCAAACTTTACTTTAAAATCCTGAACTATAAAATTTGTTACAGCCAGTATGTTTTATGCCTTTTTAATGTTTTTTGTTTCAGTGTTTTTTGCTTTATATTTTGTTTTGAAAATGTATTTGCTCATGTTTTGAAAATGTACGTATTTGCATGTTTGTATACGCACGTTTATGTATTTTTGAAGTTTTTGAAGTTGCATAGTATAAAGAAATCTAGTTTATGGAACCTAACTCCGTTTTTATCATTGTTGTGTTTACTTGCGCATCGCGGTTTTGCGCTTCGCGGCATTCTTCTGGAACGTAACCCCCGCGAACGGCGAGGTCTGACTGTACTTCCTTTATTGTAAAAGGGAGTAAAAACTTTGATTTGAAAACAGAGTATGTTGGATAACCAGCTAATAAGAAGATTCGAAAACGGGCCTCTTTTCATTCAACACGTAAACAAAATAGGAACAGAAACTGTAGCCGGAAACCCAATATTGAAGAAACTCGGCTAATTACAGGTAATTTACATGGCACGCATTCAGAAATTATATCTAACGATCCTGGAAATGATCATTTATGTGAGTGAATAATTAAGAAAAAAATATTTTGCATTATCTTTTAATATTTACATTAATAATTATTTAAATTAATAATTATATTATATCTAAATTTTTGTTAATAAAAAATATAAAATGTATAAATAACCTGATTTTTATTAATTTAACAAATGAATGTCATTTGGCTTCTCTAAAAGAAAATTAAAGTAAAGATAATTTACTGAATTTTGGAGAATTTATGCGTAATCATAACAGTAGCTGTTACGGTAAATTTTTGAGTTAATATACGTATCATTGCAATTTGAAACATATTAGTTTGAAAGCTTAAGTTTCCCGCTTTATCCATCGGTGCACTAACTGGCAACGTTGGTACGCTGTACTAACTTTTGCCGTTCGTCCCATAAAATGTATGATTCATGCTTTTGAACAATAATGTAGATATGTAACTTAGGTTTTGTAATAAGTAAATATCATTAAATACTGCCATAACAATTTCTCGTGGATGATATCCAGAGAAATTAGTACTTTCCATAGTAAGTTTGCTAATTTCAGGTAAGCAGCCAAGGTTTTGAATTATATTTAAAAGTAGATATAGGTACTACTTAAATGGACATAATAATACATGTTTATTTTAGGCACACCCGGTTGATTCCAGAAGAAATGCCCAAGAGCGTTTAGAATTGCGCTTGTATTTTAGATTGCACGATATTATGAAACCGCTAAAATACAGATAGCATTTGCGACTGTTACTATGATGTTTGGTCGTACTGCCTAAAGGAAATCGTTGCACGGCAAAGAAACATTAGAAATGCGTTCACAATGCCTAGCTGACATTTTTTACATTAGGTAATGGCATTGTTAACCCTTGTGGACGCGTGCAGTGGGTAAAAAATTCCCACACCTAGAGTGAATTAAATATTAACAAAACATTTCAGTGCTGTAGTAACAGGCAGAGAATTTATAACTTTCATAATTTTTTTTACTAAAGATTAACTGGAATTACACAATTTAGGTCTATGTGAATTAGCATTTCTAACTTGAAGTTGTCTGAACAATGAGCAAGTGTTTTAATGTTTGTTGTGATCACAATGTAGTAAGAAGAATAGGGGCCGGTTGCAGAAAGCAATGTTAAGTCTGGTGTTAGCTAACATCGCGTCAAAGTGAACAAAAACGAATCAAATCTCAAATGCTTATGGTAACTAATACATTAGTAAACAAAATTTGATGCGATTTTGTTCACTTTGACGTCGCGTTAGCTAACACCAGACTTAACATTGCTTTCTGCAACCGGCCCTAGGTACTCTTATAGTGTACGTTGCCCAGTTTGAATTAAAGTTCTTATTAGAGTCAGTAATGTACGACGGATAGACAAATTTATTCTTTTGTTACCGCCTACCAGGGCTGTGGAGTCGGTAAAAGAAAGTCCGACTCCGACTCCTGATATTTTAGTAGTTTGAATCCGACTCCGACAGTACTAGAATATTGATAAGCCCCACCCCCTCACTCCTTTTCATCTACCTGATAAACTTTACTGGCTCATAACGAATTTTGCAAGGTTTGGGATATGTGGTTGATTATAATAAATTACATAATTATCTTGTTTAATATTTGCTGTTTATAATCATAAATTAACAATAAAAACATAACGAAAATCGTGATTTTTATCAACCCTGCATCTGAGTTTTCAAATAATCAGTAGTACAGTCGTTCAAATAGTTTTTAGTTTTTATTTTTTACAAAAAGAATTTTTTGTAAAGTGGTAGTTGGAGTCGGGTAATTTATAACAACTCCAACTCCGACTCCACCCAAAAAGTTCCGCCTGTGACTCCCGACTCCGACTCTACAGCCCTGCCGTCTACAATCACTTTACCTTACATAGTCATTTTTGTACTAAGTACACACAAATCTTAAACTGCAACTAACCTAAATCTGTACCGTAGTACAAAGAATATCGTCAAATTTTAATCCCACCTACATTGCTTCTAGAAATAGTAGTTCAAATTGGGCAACATACACTACAAGATTACAGGAGAATAACAATCAATTGCAATAGAATTGCTTGAAAGCAAGAATTTACAATTTTCATTTCTTTTTTAGACTCGAATAAAGTGCTGAATATCCAAAAAAATTGTGCCTATTTTTACTGCTACAATGTCGAAGACGAGCAAAGACATGTTTACACAAAAGGTATATAGCTAGTTTTAATCTATTGTTATGCTAAATGTGAGAAAATTTGAGTGTTATGCGGCATTGTGAAAAGCTATAACTCGATAAGCCAATCTCTGGTATAGTGGAAGGATTAGGGCTGTGAGATGTTTCCAACATAAGGGTGCGCAACGTGGGGATTTCATAAATAGTTGAATATAGTTTCATCCAGCATTATTTAGACCAGTGCTGTTGTAACTTCTGTAAGACTGCGGACCGCAGGCCTTTTTTTTGCAATTATTTTGCAGGTCAAAATAAAAGGAACAGGATAGGATAGGTAATTGGAAAGTCGGCTCATGTCACCTTAACCCTTTCAATGCGAAAGCCGTATATATGCGGTTTGGATTTTTCATGCCTCTGCTGCGAAAGCCGTATATATACGTATACATCTTATGCGTGCGACAGCCAAATATTTGCATGTTTCGGAGTGGGGGTTGTTTTATATGGTGGCAATAATTATTCGCTGTCACCTCATGCCCGCGGCGACCTAGTGGCACTTGTGCAACCATATGTGTGTGACGGTATCTGACAAATTGCCTACACCAAGATGCGGCAAATATTACATGCTAAACAGCTCCCCACACAGGCAGTTGGTGCGCGCCAGGAGCGCGCCACATGGAAAGGGTTAAAAGATAATTTTATATATAGAAAAAATACCTTTAAAAATTTATACGAAATATAATAAATAGAAAACCAATTAAATTGTGGCAATAGTTTCCCTTACTTCCGTATCAATATTTATTGCTACCAGCCGAAGTATATGTCAGGTGTAGAGTTTTTCAAACAGTTTTTAATTTTATATATTTCATTAAAAAAAATGCGCTTTCACAGGCACATGTAATACGGATATATAAAAATAGAGATGTGAGCGCCCAATCTTTTACTTAATTTTTGTTTAGCGTATAAGAAATTGTGTAGGTATTTAATTCCAGTGAAATTAGTACTGTAATACGTTCCTTATCATGAGGCTACACCAATAAGATACGGGGGAAATAAAAAATATTGTTCAAAACAAATGTTCATTAAAATTTAAAATTAATTATGTATGTCCTACATACGTCATGTTTATCAAGAAAAAAATTTGCGGCAATATAGATATTTATTTAAAATTTTAAGTAAAAAGTTGATTTTGTTCGCAGGCCATAAAAATCCTTGCGTGGGTTGGTAGTTGAACAGTGCTGATTTAAACAATGGTGTCTATGCCTGTTCTATAAATACCTCTGCTATCAAGAATTTTTCTGTATAGACAACTCCGTTACTACTAAATTAAGTCTACAAACCTGGTATTAATAAAAAAAACAAGCTCCTGTGAATAGTGTCAAAGCCATCTTTTATGCACCTGTGTTAATTGTTAAATTAATTGAACCTCATAACGTTGACTTACCATGGATCCACTTCTATATCTGATACTACAGTTTTTATGGACTAAAAGTTTTTTTTTTGCTGTGAAACATAGGTGCATTGGAAACATTTAAATCTGGAATGCTACTTACTCAAATATATTGCTCCATCAAGAGTTATATATATTTTATATTTGCTTCTTTTTCCCTTAGTATATAACTAAGTGCATATGTTCCTCTATTCTCTATTATACGTATTTTAAAGCTTCTTTATTTCTCTTTCGCCCATGCATTTCAACTAGTGGCTTTATCTAGTTTAGTTCCCTCACTATTGTGGTTACGTCGTCAAATTTTTACGCTTTTTGTAATCTTCTTAAGTCACTATATTTTTATACAGGGTGATTCATAACTGGTTGAACAAAACGAACAAGCGTTTACAGCATCATATTGTGGTTAAAAAATGCGAAATAAAATTTTTGCCGATCGGGTTTTGTTTCCGAGTTATTAGATCTCAAAGTTTCCGGTTACGATTTTAATTTTTAACTTTAATAATACCAGGCTATGATTTATGTGACATAAAAAGTGTATTAAATATCAACTTCAACTTCGTATTTTTTAACCAGAACATGATGCTGTAAACGCCTGTTCATTTTGTTCAACCAGTTATGAATCACCCTGTATATTAAAGAATCATTATTTGAGGTAATAGTTCTTTCAGAATTTTCAGGGTTTAGTAGTTCTTGAAAATGTCTCCGTCTGCTTTTATGTAGATATACGAGGGTGGACTCATATATTCATAGCCCGACTAACAAGCAGTTGTTGCACAGTTTTGAAATACTAGTAATGCATCAATGGAACCTTGCTAAAAACGATTGGTAAATAACAAATTTACCTGACATTTGTAAACAAAGTTGCCGCACGTGAAAGATGTCTCTGTGTGTAGAGAAATCACAAAAATGAATAAATCTGAAGTTCCTGCAATGATAAAATATTTACACAAAAGTTTAACCACAGAATTTTGTGTCGACATGCAGAACTGAGCATAATACTTTTAAAAAGTATTTAACTACTAAATACTACTTTATGAAAATCGAATATATGTCAATACTAAATACTTTTTAAGTATTTAAATACTTCTAGTTTTTAGATATCACTAAAATGTAAAAAGACTTGTGAAGTATTTAAATAGTAATGCAGTATTTATCAACTTTTTAGCAGTTTAACAATTTTTCAAAACGAAATTTAAAGTTCATAATTTTCTTTCATTCGAATACTTGTAATAATTGTTGTAAGCCAAGTAGTACAGATGGCATAACTTAAGCTATTTTACATGAATTATTAAAAACTCAAAAAATAGATGTATATTGGTTTGTGGTTAGAAGTTATTTTAAAGATATTGTTGAACTCAAGTTTTAAGTTAATTAAATAGATATATCTTGTGCGATTAAATTCAGACTGTTCTCACGATTTTGTGCAGTTTTGCATAAATTATTCACAAGCATGTTCAATGAATTTCTTAAGTTTACAACGTTAGTATCGTAAGTGCCATCGAATTTGAACCCCCAATAAACTTTTGCCAACATTGCGTTTGTCCGTGAGAAACTGCAAAATTTTAGTTTCCATGAGAAAATTTACCGGACGTTCTCATTGGTCATTTACGCATCCCCACTGACTTGCGGGTAGCATACAAAAATTGTAACTTAGTTTTTAAGGATAATCACGTCAACCATCCAACAATGCAGATGTCACTCTTAAGTGCTTTTTGTATATATTATGTGAATATAATCTAAAATTTTAAATCAACACAGCTTTAATTTATTCAACTATACTAACATATTGGAATGGTCGTAAGCCCTACAACTCAACTCTGATAGCATTGCCAATTTAATGGACATTTAAAAAAAGCACAGAGTTGAGGTATTTTATATAACTACAAGGCTAAAATTTGAATTTCACAGAATAAATGCATTGGTATAGAGATGCCAGTAATAGCATAGTAATTGAATAAGGAACGTAAAAGGCAGAGCTCATTTCTCATAGGGATCTAGGTTGACTGTTATGTTAATTTAAATAATAGGTTTGTGCAAAAGCAATAGCCGAACCAAAAGAAATTATTAATTACAAAAGGGTTTTCTATGTGCAAGAAAATGAAGCGTAGAATTCAATTATACGAGACAGTGAAATTTTGTGAAAGTTCTAAACTAGGTAATAAGCCAGAATAAACTAATTATACGTTGCAAAGAGCAATCAGAAGGCAGGTATAATGAACAGGGAATAGCTGGTGAAAAGGAAACAGCAAGGCAGGAGAAAATACGAGTGAAAAGCAAACAGATGGACATACAAGAACAATTGTGCAGGAAGTGAACTCAAAATAAATTAATCTCTGCAATAACGTGTGTGAACAAAGCAAAGCAATTAATAAAACGTGTAGTTGCGCGAAGAGACAGTATAATAATTAAGAATGTAAGCAATAGTTTAGACATAAGAAATGTGTAAATATAATAATTTGTAAGAAAATTTAGTTTAAGATGTAATTGACTTGAGCTTGGTTAATTTCCGTTTTTATTAATATTAGATTAGCTTTTGTTTATAACGGATACATGGAGAACAAATTAATAAATTATAAGAAATGACGATATAAATTGTGCTCCACTTTAAATCACATTTTAATAAAATAAACGAGCAGTTAGCTAATAAGTGTACCGGTTTAGTAAATGCATATTCCAGTTGGTGTGGTATCATTTGCAATATTTTCCGACACCAAAAATTTGAAAGTTTACGAGGATGCCCTTTCCGAGGTTTTGCCAGCCGATTTCGATTTCGACATCTGCGTGCAACCAAGGGAATCATCGGAGCCACGAGGTCTGCATTCCAGGGCGTAGAGCAGCTCTGTAAGAATGTTTCCAAGAGGTTTCACCACGAGGGGGCCCGTAGCAGCTTCAGAATCTCAACGGCGTCACTACAGCGATCCGAGGTATTCGGCGAAATATCAGGTACAAATTTCACCTAGAATTAACTACGTTAGACCCAGGAAAGTTACGTTCATGATAAAGGAGACAATACTTAAGAAGATCCAAGCATTTCCGTGGCTATAGAGGAGGTGCAGCTCGCAAAACAAGCTGATCCATTAGTTGAGGTTATGCGAAGGAAGGTAGCCAAAGGACGCGTTTGAAAACAATTGCTAATTTTCGTTCGCGTTCTTTCTGACGTCATCGACAATCAATTGCCTGGAAAAAAAAAGATAATTATTGCCTTACGAACTTTGATAATTTCACGATTTTTAAACGTCACATACCGCTAACTTGCATACGGAATCCATTTTGTAGGATTATTTGACCGAATAGCTAATTTTTGCTTATGCATATTGGAACTAATGCGGTAGACAGAACCGTACTCAAATTATAATTTACAATTCAACCAAGGAACCTAACCGAGAGAATAGAGTGATTGCTTTACTTATGAGCTAGTGTTTATTGATTATTATTTGCAGGTAGATCAATATAAAAACGGGCATATAACCATTTATTTAGGCATTTAAATAAATATAGCTCACTTTTAATTTGCCTAAGAATTTTTATTCCAATCAAAATATTGTGTGGAAGCTCTAACAATTTAATATTTAATTTACTTAGGTTTAGAGAGCGTATTATCGCAATATGTGTGGTGTAAAAAGCTACACTGCATCAATCCAGATATTTCGGCAAAATATCTTAAAATCCAGAAAAAAAAATTTTTTTTTTATAAAATTACTTATATTGAACATTAACAAAAAAGTAAAACAAAGTTAGTTAAACAAATATAAATTTAAAACAATATAAACGGTTTTTTTAATTTTTTGTTTTCATATAACAGTTTCTTTACATCTTTGTCATTACACAGAACACAGTATCTAAACCAAGGGAAAATCAAATAAAACAATAAACATACAGGGTGGTGAAAAACTAGCGCATTATCCGTGCGCTAAGTTGTAGGCATTCAGCTAATAACAAATTTGAATATCAATTTAAATTTTTGAGCCTTTCTAATTTAGCAGCTAAGAAAAATACTTGAGATTTTCTGT
This sequence comes from Agriotes lineatus, assembly GCA_940337035.1. Lineage (NCBI taxonomy): Eukaryota > Metazoa > Arthropoda > Insecta > Coleoptera > Elateridae > Agriotes > Agriotes lineatus. Next base: position 160,519 of record CALNHX010001954.1, read on the forward strand.
TTTTAGTTTTTCCAGATTAATTTTCATACTGGCGATTGTTGGTATCACAAATCCATAATATACAGTGTGTCCCCGGATTGAGTTCACTATAGGTATAATTGAAAAAAAATTTTACAATTTTATTTTAATGTTTTGGGATTCCGCCCTGCTTGGTCTGAAGAGAATTTTAAAAATATTTACAGTTTTTGAAAACACAAGTTGGCCTTGACAGTGAAGCAAAAACTATTTTATTTTCAGGTAAACTACCCTTTCTGTTTATGATACGGCAAAATTTTACCAAGAAAAGTTGTTCAGAATGATAAATTATGGCTCTATACAAAATTTCAGGAAGATCTACCTACTTAAAATTACGGTTTGATTTAAGTAGGTAGAACTTCCTGAAATTTTGTATGGGGCCATAATTTCCCATTCTGAACAACTCTTCTTAGTAAAATTTTACCGTATTACAAACAAAAAGGGTAGTTTACCTGAAAAGAAAATACAATAGTGTGTCCCAGGATTGATGTTACAAGAGGTGAGATGGACTAAAAATTTTTGAATTTTATTTTAAGGTTCTGGGATTCGGTCCGGCTTGGTTTGAAAAGAATTTTAAGAATATTTTCAGTTTTTGAAAAACAAGTAGACCTTGGCAGGGAAGCGAAAACTATTTTATTTTCAGGTAAACTACCCTTTTTGTTTATGATACGGCAAAATTTTATTTAGAAAAGTTATTTAAAATGACAAATTACAACCCTATGCAAAATTTCAGAAAGATCTGTCTACTTAGCTGAAACCGTCATTTTTAATAAATGCAATTTGTTTAATCTAAAAAATAACGGTTTAATCTAAGTCGACAGATCTTTTTGAAATTTGGTACAGGGCCATACGTTTTTATTCTGAACAACTTTTCTTAATAAAATTTTGCCGTATCATGACCAGAAAGGATAGTTTACCTGAAAATTAAATACAATTATCTAAAATAAACGGTTTTTTCTAAGTCGACAGATCTTTCTGAAATTTTGTATAGGGCCATAAACTATCATTCTAAACAACTTTTCTTAACAAAATTTTGCCGTATCATGAACAAAAAGGGTAGTTTACCTAAATAGAAAATAGTTTTTTCACATTTTTCATGGCCGACTTAACTTCTAAAAATTAAAACTATGCTTAAAATTGTTTTCAGACCAAGCAGGGCGGGATCCCAAAACATTAAAATAAAATTGTAAATTTTTTTGTCGATTATACCTATAGTGAACTCAATCCGGGGACACACTGTTACTACACTTCACCGCAAAATTAAGGGATCAGAAATAAAAGTGCAATATTTTTTTTATCGTTGAAAATATTGTTATGAAACTCATACGCAATAAATATCGGACTATTAATAAACATTAACTAACATAACTTCGATCATCGGTGGTTAGAGAAAATCTAGACTCGTCGGTGAACAACACTGCTGCCCATTCTTCATCTCCCCAGTTCAAACGATCATGACCAAACGTTAAACCAAGCCTCTGGTGAAGGGGGGTCAAAATTGGATCGGTTGCAGGACGTCTTGCCTTCATACTAACATCATGTCTCCTCAATACGGTATCGCAGCTAATGACTGTTCCGGTGGATCATGGGAGATCATTATTCAGTGATCGAGCAGTGATGAACCTTTTACGTCTCGCCGTTACGGCCAAATACCGGTCTTCACGCATGGTGGTTTTCTTTTTTCGACCTTGGCCAGGTCTTCTGGTATAATTCCCTGTCATTCGAAACCGCCGAGACACTCTCCAAATCACTGACTGCGCAACCAAAAGCCTTGCAGCAACTTCTCTCTGAGTATAGCCTTCCTCGAGCAGTGTGACCATTTTAGATACATCTACCTCCAAAGAGAGTTTCTATGGACATCGGCTGCCATTTATTTTGATTTATATCACTGTACCAATTGTATAGAACACCCTGACAGACAACCTTTAATTACAAGACTTATGTGATATCTGCAGTATTTATTATCAAGCAGCATTTTTGTGGTATCTCAAGCTATGAATTTCCCTAACATATGCACATGTAGCGATAAATAGTGCTATCTTTATTGCCTATGAGCTTCATAACAATATTTTCAACGATAAAAAAAATATTGCACTTTTATTTCTGATCCCTTAATTTTGCGGTGAAGTGTATATTAGCTTCTCCTTTCAGAATATCTAATGCTAAAAACAGTGACTTAGAAAGTTCAACGTATTCTCTCAAATACTCCACTTCATTTTTATTCAAGCAATATTGTTTAATTGAATGCTTTTCATATGAAATAAGTACTTTTTTTGCTAAAATGTATAAGTACATATTTTTTTTCTTAAATTTGGATTATGGACTCATAGTGTGAATTCCAACTGTAATGCCTAATGCCAGAATAGCTCAAATGATGCACTAATAGTAATTTGTAAAACTAGTTTTGAAAGTCAAATTTTTGTTCATGAATTTCCAGTTTGATAACGGGGGCGAATCCCGAATTAATCAAGCAAATGAATGAAAAAAGCACTTTTAAAACGTGTTGTACACGTAGTTTTTTTTGCATAGTGATCTCTTGGTCGAAATTTAGTCGAAAAGGACTTCGGAATTGACAACTGTCAAATTGACATTTCAATAAAATAGTTAAAAAAAGTGTACTTTCACGATCACTATGCAAAAAAAGACTTTTTAGACGACCACGTATGAAAGTAACATTATCGCGACAGCAGCCTACTACAGATTATATCGTGCTAGTCATATCGTAACGGCACAAAGTTATTCACCTCACGGCCTGCTTAATTGTGTGACAAAGGTCAAAGTGACGTTTGTCACACAATTAAGCAGACCGTGATTCAAATAATACAGACGCTTTTGCTTTATTCGTTGCTCTGCTTCCAACAGGCTCTAATTTTTTATAATTGTACCAATAATAATATAACGATCAATACTTTGAGTGGTCGTCTAAAAAATAGTGTTCCTAACTTGCCCGAAAGTGCAAATATCTGTGCTCGTGTTTTAGATCCACTCGGGCTTCGCTTCGCTACGCCCTCGTTTGTCTAATCAACACTCGCACGATATTTGCTACTTTCGACGCTTGTCATGAAAATAACTATTTAAAACTACACAAAAAGAATTTACTAGTTAGAAATATATTTTTTTAAGAAATAAAAGTAGTTAAATACTATCAAAGGTATTTAATTACCTTTATTTCTTCAAAAAATATATTTCCAACTAGTAAATACTTTTTGCGTAATATGAAACGTCCAATACGTCATTTGAGAGTATTTAAATACTCTAAAAATATTTAAATAGGTAGCCTAAAAGTATTTGAATACTTTCTAAAATGTATTTAAATACTAAATACTTTGCAAAGTATATATACCTATAAATACAAATACAGCAAATTAAAAGTATTTAAATACCTAATATTTAAATACTACAAAGTATTTAAATAAAAAAAGTATTTACAAATACAAATACTGCCCAGCTCTGTCGACATGCAGAGTTCCCTATAGTAGTCTGCATATCGATAAAAGTTTTCTGTGATATTGAACTGTTGAACATATTTCATCACTGCACGAACTGCAAATGTATTCATTTTTGCAATTTCTCTACACACAGCCGTCTCTCATGTGCAACAACTTTCTTTATAAATGTCAGATAAATTTGTCACATCAATTGTTTCTAGCAAAGTTATATTGACACATTACTAGTTAGAAAATTATGTATACTCCATTCACACTTTATTTAGAGTAGGGTTGCCCATGGAAATTTCCCCATTTTATCTGTTTAATTGTGACTTTGTGTGGTTTGAAATGGCTTAAAATGTCATATTTCATTTCTATTACTGTTAGTTATATCTGCAAATGCAGTGTTATCACCTCGTCGAGGTACACGAATGTTACATTACTGGAATTTTGATATTGTAAAAATTCCTCAAAAATTTAATTTCAGCTACAACTACATATTTTTGTTCCCATAAAATATTGCGTCCGTTAATGAATTTGTAACTCATCGATTTTAGTAGATATAATTTTGTACGACCACCGTTATATCCTAAATGTTCCCTAGTATTTGTCAGTAATTTATTCAAAGTGAAATATTAATTTTTTGAATGATATTCAAATTTGTAGTTGCAAATCTCTACAGAACCAATAATTTTGGTTTACGTAATATTTGGGAGATCTATCAGAACACTTTTTCAGACAATTTTGAAATAGCCCACACTGTAGCTTCAGAAACCTAAAATTATATGCAACTAAGATCATTTGGCTTACCTAAATTTAAAAAAAAAATACCTCAAATATTACAGCCGCCTGATCACAAGCTACGCCTTCCAAGAAGTAGTAGTAGTAGTTGTGGGGCGACCGAAGTCTAGCAAGTAGGCCACCATAGGCCCTTTTTGCCAACCCCACGCCATCCCCTCAACCACCTTCATTATCGTCCTCTTCGATGGGCTCGTCTCCCTTCTTAAACCTTCCTGATTTTCTAATGAAGATCAGAATATCGGCCCAGGGTAGCGAGTTCAACTCTTTCATTCGAAGCGTAAGTGCTCCAAAGGCACTATACCTCAGTCGCTGATGCGCCTCGCATTCTCCCAAGTAGTGAAAGGACGTTTACTCATCCCTCCCACATCTTGGGCAACTGGGATTTTCCTCTACTCCTATCAGTGCTAGGTGTCTCTTTAGTTTACAGTGGCCTGTCAAGATCCCTATCAAACGATGTGTGATTCTCCGACTCCTTCCCATTAGCTAGACCGATTTCTTTGAATCAAATCCCGCTATGTGGTACTTTGCTTGCCGACACAGTAAAGGCTTCTGAGACTTGCTGCCTTGTTATATACTCTTCAAAACAAGTTTCCCCGGCTCCGAGTTCGGCTAGTTCGTCTGCATTTTCGTTGCCGTGGACCCCTGTGTGTCCTGGGACCCACACGAACTCGACGTCCTTTTTCCTTGCCAATTCAGCTAAAGCGTCTCCACATTCCTGGACAAGAGCTATCTTGTCCTGGCTGAGAAGATTGTTTTTAGTGTGGCTTGGAATACTGTGGTGAATCTTCCTAAAGCATAGCTTTCTTGTACCCCTCAGCCTTCCATATAAATTCCTGCTCCAGAGGATTGCCTTCCCACCACTCGAGAACCATCCGTATAGCATATCAAGACATTCAACTGGAGCTTAACCCTTCTTTGCTCCCATTGTTCCTTTGTTGGAATAGTGAGAGGGTATCCTTTTTCTAACCTTAGCCGGTCCTCTGCTTTGGTTACCCTGTAGGCTGATAGAGGTATTTCTCTAACAGCCACGTCAGCTGTTCTTGCATGGCCCGTGCGAACTCCCTGATCATTCCAAAGTGCCGTATCCCGCATTTTGAAGTGGGTAGGCACGGCCTCTCTCTTTATACAAACCTTCCAATAAAACCAGTAGTACATCTGGCAACACTGTTTCATTTACTACTATGACAGCTGAATTTTTGGAGGCCATAACAAGCTGTGCAACAAAATAAAAATGTATTGCCAACCTTGCAAGCTAAAACTCTTTGCCAACACCCTACTCTAAATAAACTACGAATGGAGTATAGAATCCAAAACTCTAATATACGCGGTGTTCCGTTTGAAAATCAATAGTTGTATCACTTCCTCTGAAACAGCAAGTGGAATGGAATTTACTTATTATATCTATGTTAAAAAGTGACATTTATTTCGTACATTCGATACACCCAAGTTTTAAAAATTTATCTTCAAAAATATAGAAAACAGGGGTTTATTTTTAAATAATGATAAACATTTTTTTTTAATTCAAAAGATACAAGTGTGTTTTATACTACTTGTAAAATTCTTAATATAAATGCAGTTAGTTTGAGTAGCAAACAGATATAACCCAATAACTCTGCAGTACCATGATATTGTTACACACAGTATACACCATGAATTTCTTGCCGCTACTAATAACTTCTTTGGTTACCGTACGTATATTTTTTTGTCGGTAGAATTTAATTAAAAGGTGTTATTTTAAATGAATAAAAAACATCTTTTCTGTTAAAGAGCCAATACTTTTTTTTCAATCCAAAGTACAAACCCGATATCTGAAAAACAGTAGAATTTAGGGGTATCAGGGAAGATATCAAAAGAAAGCTTATTATAAATGTACAGGGTGTTTTATTAAGGAAATTCCGAAACTATTGCATTCCCAATTTTGAGCACCCTGTATAACATTAATAGCCACAGCCACCATTTTACACTGCAAAAGTAATTTATGAAAAACATAATTTTTGGGTAACGTTTTCTTTCATTCAATGGTTTTCGTTTACTTATTAATCTCGATTTTTTGATAATGTGGATTGCCTTCATTTTAATTAGTCCAGATTAACATAAATGTATTGTGTAGTAGCATAATTATTAATTATTTTGGCATATTATTAAACGAATAAATGATTAAATCCAGATTGGAGTGAGCCCCCCCTCCCCACCTAGGTACTTATCCTATGTTTCCAGTACTGAGATCCCGTCCCGGGAACTACCCGGGATTCTACAAAGAAAACCGTGTCCCGGGGGCATATACGTAATCTGCAGACGCATAAGGTATAACCCATCACATCGTTTATTCCGAAGTCGTACAGCCAATCAAAACAGAAGTAAACTGCAGACGTGTTGAATTATAATGCGTCTGCACTTTACGCAAGCACCGTGACCACTATGTTTTCTTATTTATTGTATCTTGAGTTGATAAATAGAGACTATTATTATTACTGTGTTTTTTCTTTTATTCCGATTAAACGAAGTTTTGGTCAGGTGTAATTAGATTCTATTATTTAATTTTGAAATAAGAATTTTCTCGCGTTACTGCATGTTTGTAATATGACTGCTTTTCGGCCAAATTGCGAGTTACCAGCGATCACTATGCAAAAAAAATAATGTGTATAACACGTATGAAGGCAACTTTTTTACTTATTTGCTTGATACATTCGGACTTCGCCATCGTTAATAAAACTGCAAATTCGTAAAAAAAGTATGATTTTCATAATTAGTTGTACAATATACTATTGTACAACTGTCACTAAAAATCAGCAAAATTATTTTTATGGACTAAATGTAGCTTTTATTAATTTGATTATAATATAGCAAGCCGTGGTAGACATTTTTCAAAATAATCATGTTAGTTTTGAAATTTGATTAGAATACAGAAAGCCTTACTAGTTTGAGCTGTCGAACAACTGAAAATTATTGATTTTTCTTAGTTACCTGACAAATATTGGTTTACTAAGTAGTATTTTTAACACATGTTAAAAGTGTTTACTTTTAAGGTGCTCTCTCATAATATTTAATTTTGACGTATATAAGTGTAGTTACCTGGAATAAAAATGTCGTTTTTAATGACAGTTGTACAAAAAGTGATTTTTTGCTAGAGTGGTAGTTTTACGAGGGTAAAAATTACTTTACGTTAGACTGCGTTATAAAATAGTGCTTTATTAGATAGCTTTGCGTTTATAAAGTAGCTCTTTATTTCACTCTACAGATGAAAGTGCGCGTTGCTATGGAAATGAATAAATAAAACGGCCAGATTCTAAATTCATTTGTAGTTTTTGCAATACATAATGTAAATTTAATTATTTTTATATTTGTGGAAAAAATAACATTTACTTCTTGCGGCACTTTAAATAGTCTTTTCACGAACTAACAACTAGTTCTTTGACTACGCGGAAAACAAGATATAGCATGTCAAAACGAAACCACTGAGTAAACTGCAGACGTCTAATGCCCCTTCTGTGTCTGCACTTTACATAAATTTTCATTGGCTTCATATTAATCAATTACCGATTATAGCCGAACAGTTGTCATAATACCTTATGCGTCTGCAGATTACGTATATGCGTCCCGGGGCCATGTTAACATGTGTATGAGTATACAATATCAGAAAATTAGGACGGGTATTCACCGGCGTCTGGCATATTACTCATGACTCGTGCACATTCTGGATTATTTGCATTTTGCGTAGATAAAAGAGGTATTGTGTATCTATCAGCCTGGAATCCGAGAGAGCAGCTTCAGTGGCAGGATCTTTTTCTATGAAAATCCATTCGAAATTAGTTGGCGAGTTCTTAAATGCTGTTGTAGCTCTAAGATTCTATTTTATGTCAGAATAATTAATTTCTTGTTTACTATATACTATTATACTACCAATATGTATTTAAATACCAGTGATAAAATGATACTGCCAATATTTATATAAAAAATACTTTATTTAATTTAAAACACTTGTTTTTCTTTGGAATTTTCAGTCCATCTAAACACTATTGCCCTCTCTGGACCATTTTTAGGATCTTTGGGACTAGTCCCGCCACTTGAAATTTAGCTCATAAGTCTCGAAAGCAATTCTGGTCCCGGAATTTGGAAACCCTACTTAATCCTGATTGATCTTTTGCAATGTTGGTCCAGCCAGGTTGTAGGTGATCTTTATTTTCGTTTTTCCACCTTGTTTTTTGTTAAGTTTTGCTATGCAACTTTGGGTTTGGTTGTCACCACGTTACTAACTTTGCCCATTAAATTGTATCCTGGAGGATTGCATGACCGGCCCAGCTCCAGTTTAGTTTTTTACATTTTTCTGCAATATTTGGTACTCCTAGTTCCCTTTGTAGTGTATGTACCTTATTATTCGATAAAACGAGATTACGACAATATTTGGTGATTTCAAGCCCAGCTTGCCGGGAATAGTGGTAATAAAAAATAGTTTGCCGGCAGCTAGTCGAGAGCGCGTAGGTGCGCGTAGGTTATTTCGGGATTGCCCGTTACACTGGTAAAGGCTCGATAATTTAAAAGGGGATGAAATGCTCGAGCGCCACCACTTTTCTGATGATAATACTGAGCGATTTCTTAAAAGTGAAAAGAGAGAATCACCCGTAGGTGTGTTGTTGATACTGCTGTAGCGACATCCTTCCTTGCGCTGTCCCGGATGGAACTTACCTTAAGTGATTTCCTACAGCTAGAACCTTTTACACTTAAATACAGGAAAGAACGCATTCAACAATCGTCAAATCCAAAGAAAACATAGAATAATTGAAATTCAATATATTTACCTATCAACGCCAAAACACCAAAATTACTGTGTGCAATGACCACAGCTGACTTAATTGCTGAATCCTAAGCCCTACATGACGTCATGGCGTTTTACAAACTGCTAAGTATTCTCATTTGGCAATTTTAATTTAACTATTTACAGGAACGCTATAAGAGATCTTTAAAACGTGCGTCACTTTAATTTGATTTCCGCGACACTATTTCACTTAGCGAAAATAATGGGCGTCTACATTAATATAAATATTCCCCGCTACGGCATTGTGTTGCTTGATGTCCCTTCCGATCGCGCTCGTACGAGTCGCTGCAGAATCAGGGGAGCTCGATAGAATGAAATCTGGCAAGCGAGGCCGCCGTAACTGCTGGAAAATCCGGGAGAAAAATCGATAGCACGGAATGGCAAGCGATGCTGCAATGCGAGAACTTGGCCTTGCGTGTCTGGTCCCTGAAAAATCCGGGAGTGCCACTATGCGATACGAAACTCTGGTGCGCACTCCTTATTAAATTACTTAAAACGATCGATTTCGTAAATTAAATCATGGAGATTGAGAAGATATCTCCAAAAATTAGAATCGTCGTGGTCAAAACACGTAAAGACACTCGGCACGCAGCAACTGAAGGAATCCTGCCAGAAAACTATGCGAGGCTCTTTTAAAAGATCCGAAAGCCGTTTGTGGCGGGGTATAATGAGATGTTTGCGACCATTGGTTGAAAATGGGACAGGCGATTAATTCGGCAATGTAAAAAGCTTGCGAAAAGGGGTTTCTGATTAACACGTGTGTTTTATTGGTCATATATCAACCTTGAAATTACTTTTACGAACTTTCTAATGGGTTAATGAGTGTTGATTGACTTAAAATTATCTGCTCAACGTGTGTGTTCTGTGGCTATCTTAATTTTGAAGTGACTTGTTGCCTTTTTAATGCCCTAACGAGCGTTTTGACTGGTTTATGAGGCAGCAGCTGATCGCAATCCTTTTACCAGTTCAGCAGTATCGCTATTCATGGTACGGTTCATTTGGTGTGGTCACTGTGTTTCACATTAGTGTTGCCCATAGCACCTGTCACTAAGTTTTGGTGTCACATGTTAAGTTATTGTTCGCGTTGTCTGTCCACTGCTTTTAATATTTTTTTAACTGATTAGTTATTTATTCACTGTCACTTGTTAGTAGATCAATTGGTAGCTTCCGTTTCAGTCTTGTATGTGTTGATTTTACGCCTAGCCTATAGTGAATTGCACCGTTACACTGGTTGAGGTTGTGGTAGAATTTCCTGGATGTTTTATTTATGAATTCCTTTATAGCCGGGATTCCCGTTTCCAAGTGTACAGGTTGTGACAACTAGCTGAAGCTCTGAGAATTGGTTGCGCAGTAGTCTCAAGCCGAGTTGGCGGGGAGAATTCAGTTCTGACAATATTGTGTTCGAGTGAACATCGGTACACTCTTGCAAAAAGTCGGCGCTTTTGATATTTATCGTTTGTTGCTTTGTTCTTGTTATTTTCGTTATTACGTCTGTTGATTTGGTTTTCTTATTGTCTCCGTTGCTTTGTTCTGGTTGTTATTGTTACTGTCTCTGTTATTTTGCTCTTGTTATATTTGTTATTGTCTCTGTTACTTTGTTCTCCTTATTGTTGTTATTGTGTCTGTTGTTTTTGTTAATTATTTGTGTGACTGTTACTTTAAGTTATAATTGCGTAATGGAGTTGATAACCACATGAAAAATTTTAACCAAAATTTATTTTAGCTCCAATTTTATTATTTTATGCAATGTACACAACTTCATAAATTTAAAGCTGTCAGTGCAGCAAATATAATCACCCTATTCAAAGCAGCTTATCTTATCTTGCCAGAAATCTACTTTGAAAACCATAATGACCGCTGTGTTATTATTCTCAGAGGATTTACCGAATGAATGTTATCAGCTAAATAATTTTTTGATTTTACTTGCATTTTGTATTTGCGAGATTCCGCTTTTGCAAGTAAGCTGCACAAGTGCAATGTTTTGTTTATTCCAAGAACAACGCCAACGGGTACAACAGAAAGGCGGTGTTTTTCAATAATTGCTTTTCTACTTGAGTGTACCGCTAGTACGTGCTTCCCTTTCTAACCGACTCCGACTCTTTTCTGGATCTGCGCAAGTGAGAGCTTCAGCTGGATGTCACGACCTGTAGTTGTATATTTCTGACGTACCACTCAGCATTTGTTATGATGCGGAGCACTTTATTTTGTAATACCTGTAGTTTATTAAGGTTTGTCTTGATGTAGTACTCCAGACGCTGCAGCCATAGGTGAAAATTGGTCGGATTATTGATGTGTAGATAAGTATTCCACATTTAATCTTAAGTGGTGATTTTTTATTTAAGATTGGATACATCATGCTGTCTTGCATACGATTCTGTTAATTTTTTTGTTAATGTGGTAGCTCCATGTTAGCCTACGATCGAGATATAGTCCAAGATGTTTAACAGCTTTATCCTTAGGGTTCCATTGTATTGAGATGTTGTCAATTGTTATGTTGGGTGGATCTTTAGGTCTGCGTAGCGTAAAAATCTTACATTCGCATTTATTAACATTTATTTTGATACACCAGTGTTTGAACCAATCGCTTAGTTTATCTACTCCTTTTTGGAGATTTTCTTTTGCCTTAATTATGTCAGTATTTTGAGCTACGATCGCTGTATCATCGGCATACATCGCAAGATCGGTGTTGGGAATGGTTGGGATGTCAGACATAAAGATGTTGAATAGAATTGGGTCCAAAATTGAGCCTTGAGGAACACCTGAGTTTATTTGTCTTGTGGAGGACTTGTAAGATCAAATTCTTACTTGGAAACTTCTGCATGTCAGAAACGATTGTATGATTTGTAGGAGGTATGTGGGAACTTCCGTTTTTAACAATTTATATACTAGTCCGTCCGTCCATTCTCGATCCAAGGCTTGTGCAACATCGACGAATGCAATAAGTGTATGCATTTTATTTTCAAACCCTCTTTCAATAGTTTCAATATATGGAGTTAATAGCTCTAAAATAGTGTGGATGATGTTTGTGATAAAGGGGTTATGGTTTGTTGTTTGTTGAGTGTTGCATGTCTTATTGGTTACAATTTCGGCATATGTACGATGTGCGGTTATGTTTCCAGTTATCAACACATTAGGGTTGGTTGCATTAATTCTAGGGATGTTCCGTGTTGGTTGTTTACGCTGGGTCGTGTTTCGTTTAAAGGATCTTATATAAGGGCATCCTCCATAATTGGCCGTATGATCGCCCCCGCAATTGACGCATGCCGGTTTAACTTCTTTTGTTTTTTGACACTGGCTGTAATGGCGATGTTGCTTGCATTTGACACAGCACGGGGGGAGATGACAGTAGTTCTTAGTATGTCCCACACGTTGGCAGTTGGTGCATTACAAAATATCACTACTTTTACGGCGTGGCTCTAAGGCAACTACGCAATATAATAATCTATTTAGGTTGAATATTTCTTTTGCCTTTTTTACTTTTATTAGTTCTATTGCTGTAAGGGGCATAGGAATTTTCTTTATGCTTAGTAGTCTAGTTACCTTAATTACTGGAAATTTTAGCTGGAGTAATTCTGCATAGATTTCATCTTCTCTAATAGAAATAGGGACATTTCTTATTATTGCCGATATATTTTCGTTTTGTGGTGATTGATATGTATAATAATTGTTTTCGTCATAAAATTTGGTGAGTGATGTATAATTATCAGGGCTGCTTAGATTAATTCTTAGTTGGGTACCTTTGTAAGTTGTGGAAAAATCATCTTTTTTTAACATTGCTTTAATATCCTTGATTATGTTATGATGATGAGTGCTATTAGGTAGGAATATGGATGTTTCTATTGAATTTGGTTCCTCGCTTCGGTGTTGAGATTTGCTAGAGTTTTCTTGTGTATTTTCCTGTGTATTCTGCAAATTATAAAATCTGTTTTGGATAAGCAGGCTATTGCTATAAAAAAAATGTATCGTTTGTTGATACCAGTATCTGGTGATGACAATCCTCGTTTTTTGGTGTTTTTTTCACTAGATTCTTCTTTATCGATATCCATTGATTGGGCTTTGGGTCCTTGGTAGATTAGTATTGGTGCTTTCAATTATGCAGGTTGCGTGTGTGACATTTAACTTAAATGTAAGTACTTACTATTATTAGTTAGAATGCACAATTTTTTATTTGGTATTTTAATGTTAAAACACATTTGGCTTGTGTCGCTATCGCGTAGATAGCGGCGGTCGGTCGCGCACTTGACCTATTCAATCAAGTTGTGTGGTATCGCGTAAATAAATTTTATACGTAAATATTTTAAATTTTAGCAGTTTTAATTATTAAAACTCAATTCACAACTGAACACAGCGTCCGATCGGTACGTTTGCTTGCTCGAGACTCTCACTGCCGCTGTAACCAAGGACTGTACTTATCGAGGCAGCTGCGCTGCACACCTGTGTGCCTGTCAGTTTGAGTAATTTATTAGACAGCGACTTATTGAACACGTAATTAATGGAAGTTTGGAAACATATGCTGCAGAAGTTCTGAAATTCAGCTAACAACCTGTACTTGATCTCTTTCGAATTTTAATAATAATTTTTCTTAACCTATCATTTTGAGTTTTTTCTAATTTCGTCAAGATTGTTTCATAAGTATTTGTTGCTTCATCATCCTGTGATAATCCAGTTCCGAACGTCTTTCTTCTGCTTATTCTAAGAATATATTTTTCCTCAAGTAAACTGTTTCTTTTACATAATTTCATAATTACATAATTAAACCTAAGGTTAGTAAGTTTCCAGATATATTTATGGCTCGGTGTCTCCAATTTAGTTTTCTAAAAGAGTAGGTATTCTGGTACTGCATTGAACAAAATAGGTGATAATCTTGTGCATCGCTTAATGTTGAATGGTTTACTAAGATTTTCCAGCTTGATTTGTCTTTTCCCTTCCTTGTATATTTTTTCAATGACCCGTATGTAAATTTCTGGTATTTCTTACACCCGTATTCATAGTCGTTCGCCAGCGGCTCGCCGGCGACTCGCCAGAGTTTCGTTATGAATAGTATGTTGGTGGCACTGTACGTCTATGTCAAATTCGAGGTTAGCAGGTTAGATTATGTGTCAGTTTCTGTCAAAACTGACTGAAAACCTAACCTGATCACCTCGAATTTGACATAGACGTACAGTGCCGCCAACATACTATTCATAACGAAACTCCGGCGAGTCGCCGGCGATCCGCTGGCGAACGACTATGAATACGGGTGTTAGTCTTTCAATGCTGGTAGTATAGTAACAATAATAACATTGGTTAATTAGAATAAACAAAACAACAAGAACATAAATTAATTTGAACTACACAGGAGTAGTGTAGTGTGTGAGCTAGCGGCTTTACGTTATAAAGTAATTACGTTGGATTTGTTATCAAGAAGTATTGTTTAAATTACATGGCCAGGAGGTGGTGTGTTTGCGCAAAGTCAATATCAAATAATACGGACACTTCATTAGCAAGTTTCATAAAACAATCGATGGGAGATCTAAGCGTTAATCTTGAAAAATGTATATAAAACAAAGCAGAGTTTTTTGCATGCTTTCAACTTAGGTATTTCAAATTCCTTGCGAAGCTTAACTGTTCTCACTGTTAAATAATTCGGAAAAGCATTATGTTTTTGTGTAATACAAATATCTCAGGAATCTATTCTGAACTTTCTCCAATATTTATTTAGGTCCGATATTAATAGGAAACCTGACTGCGTATGTGCTACGTATTATGGAATTATTTACTCTCCTAATGAATATTTTTTATATTCTTACAGCTGAATTAATCGTCCATGCCTTGATTTTTTACATTTTTGTCAGTTACAAGGTATGCTGAAGAATGAACGAATTATTAAAGAGCACTTATATAATAATAGTTGTAAAAGTTACATTATAGAACAACATGGGTTCGATGTTTGTTAAAATAAGTGGATGTAGAGCAAGATTAGTAGGATACAGAATAAATACCAAGTGAAAATAAAATGTTGCTTTTCACTCCTTGAATGTTAGCACAAAGCTCTTATGGAACGAGTATCTTTACCAGAACTGCTATTGTTAAATATTATTGCAGAATTTATGTAACTTACAGTATTACAAGTATTCGCTGAGTGGAAAAATTTTAACTATTCCAAAACGTCAAATCTATATCAATACGTATTCTGCAATAATATCAGAAACATCGTTAGAGCGATAACCTAACCTATTCGGCATGTTTTTGGCACTAGCAATTTTTTGGTGACACACAGCTATAATATAAAGGGTGATTTTAATTTTAATTTTGATATTGACGATTGAAATATGTCACTTACACGCCAAAAAATTAAATCATTTGTCTACAGATGCCACTACTAATCGTATGACTGTTGTGAAAGTTAGAGAGAGTAAGAAGATGAATGAAACGGCCCGATAGGGACTTGGTCTCTATAGATTTAGTTGGCCTTGACCACATCAAGGTCGACTGCATCCATAGTGACTTGTTACTATGGATGCAGTCGGTCTTGACCACATCATGATTGGTAGCAGAGCCAGTAACTGGCTCTGATTGGTAGAACTTTGTTCTGCCATCTGGTACAGGTTACAGATTCTAGATTGAAGCCTGGTGAAAATCGGAACTAATGTTAGAATCTAGTATTGTATTGGTATCACTTTTGACATCTATCATATTGACATTAAATTGTTAACATTTAAGCTGAATGACACAATAAATCAGAGGCGTACTCAACATTGTGGTGTGCCACATTTCATAACAGAATTAACAACACACACAAATAATTTTGACTTTAGTAATATTTTGTCACTAAATGTCACTGACACCGTTAAAAAAATGCACATGCAAATCCTGTCACAAGGTAACAAATGGAGTGAATGCGGTACAGACGACTCCTGCAGTTTACGCAGGTATTTGAAGTCTTATTTCAGTAATATTTCAGACGTTTTCAACTGAAAACCATTGTTGCTAGTTTCAGTATCACCGTTTTAAAACACATTTTTTATAAAATTGGATATATTTGTAGATAAACACCCATGCAAGTCTTAATTGATGTTAACCATCTAAAGAGATCTGTTATCATTTGAAGAGAGAATAATTGCTTAAAATACTATTCTCTACATTTAATGTGCCTGTTTATTTACAACCGCTACTCTATTATTGAAATCAAGCAAAATATTGTTAGATTTGTGTATGCAGGCTATAGTAAACACGACTCAAAATGGCCGCCATCTCAAATTGACCGCACTGTCACTGTACATCAAATATGATCACAGCGCCTTTCATGGCCTACCTTGAGAGTCAATCTAATTTCTGTAACCTGTAGTTAAGCTTAGAAATACTCCCTAAGTCACCATCCCAGGCACTCTAGATAGGTTTCAACATTTGGCATGTGTGTCTCTACTTGTATGATATATGTAGGCTGGTATAACTAAGTAATAATTTCTATTGTTGAGTGCCCCTCTACAGTACACCATTTAGATGTTTTATTTACAGTACTACAAAATTCGACCTGGAACAACGAACTTAGGTAGGGAATACGAATATAAAATGATGGCTCTGTTGCTACTGCGCTGCATCAAATGCTTCGACGACATGTGGATGGCATCAAACATCGATGGGGTGGGCGCCTTTGACGATATAGTTCTTCGCGTCCGAAGGGCTGGGGGCAGCACTGCGACATATCTCATCCAGTTGAAGCACAAAGAAAGTTCAAAGCCCGTCGCCGAAAAGGATTTTGTGTCCCAAAAGGGTGCCTTCTCGCTCTCAAAATACGCCAGTGACATAGCGAAGATTAAAGAAGACATTCAAGGTAGACCGGAAAGCGTTCCAGTAGATTTAGGAAAGTTCGGTGACTTATATTTTGTGATCTTTACGAATAGTGCGGTAAACAGGTACGCATATCTCGAAAAGAGCAGCTCTAAAAATTTATTGTTTCTAAATACGGGGAAAGGTAGTGCCGGCATGTATAAATTTAACGTTGCCAAAATGCCGCCATCTTTTGAGTGCGATTATGCCGAGCACTACACAAAGATTAACTTGTTTGCCAACCAGATTTATGCCAAACACTTGGACAAGTACATCGAAGAAGAATTGGAGAAAGTGCTAAACCACCTTCAAATAACATCAATCGATCCTAAAAGCCTTACACATGAGTTTATAGGTTATGTAACTAACTGGGCGAAGGGTGGTTTGGGCGGTTACTATTATCTCACAAGGAGTGATATAGTTGTTAAATTGACCGACGCTTTGCTTAGCTACTATGAACTTGATTTTCGCTCGGAACAATTAGAGTTTGATGTTTGCGATCAGAACCTAATTTGGAGTCGAGCCATTGGTAACAAAGCCGTAACGATAGTTGATTGCGATGAAAAAATCATAGAGTTTTTAAAGCTCTATGTTCGTAGTGAAATTCAGATATTTTGCAAAGACTTCAACAAAACGTGGAGACACAAATTGTCAGATGAAGCGCAAACTTTACTATTTCATAACCATAGCCATCTTAAAAACTCGTTGCTTCAGCTTTTCGAAAATCATGGAAATATAACCCCTTATGACATTTATAAATGTCTGTGGCTTAATAAACAGCTCTCCCTGTTGCTGCAAGTCAGCCACATGGACGATTATCAAAATATCCATAAAATTCTTACGTTTGCAAGCAGTCTTAGTCTAAGAATAGTAATTCTGAACATGACTAAATACACCCTTCGTCCTTTGAATGCTTCCGTAAGCTATTTTCTTACAATTTCCGATCTTAGTGACGAAGAACGGGCGGAAATTGTAAAATTGCCCGTGAAGCTGCAAGGACGCTCCTCTGTCATTTTAGAAGAAGTCGTAGACGAGTCTATGCATAATCACATAAAAGTTAAGGACGTCGTGGATATACTGCTGGGGGACTTTAATATTGGTGTCGAATACGAGCCGCTTCCACAGTATTATGTGCAAAGGAGCATGTTTAAAGTTCTGCTGGAATTCGACGTCCTGACATTGAAGGACGAGTTTTTCGCTATAATTGATGATCGCAATGTACAAGCCCTAAAAGACTGGGGAGCTAGCAATATAGAGATAATTAAAGACGTAACGGAAATAGCTTCAACACCCAAATACACTCCGCTTCATGTGTTACACCTCGAAAATACCGAGTACTTAAAGTGGGTAGGATCGTTTGGTAGCACAAAAAACATCTTGAAGTACAAGCTGGAAGACGTACCTTATGAAGAAGTGGAAGATGTTTTCGAATGCGAATGTAATTTCAACAATGTCCGATTAATAGGCGAATGCCCCGGCATGGGTAAATCGACGCTTATGAACTTTATCGCCATAAATGCACCCGTCGACACGTGGGTTCTTAACGTAGCCTTATCTGAGTACGATAGATATTACGAACACCTGCAGCAGAACGTGAAAGCACGCAATTATTTAAATTATTTCAACGAAGCGATATTAAAAAATTACCATTGCAACAATCTGAGCTTAGCCAACGCGGTTTTTCAAAAATTTGCGGACAGGAAGAAAGTGTTGGTTTTATTAGATGGATTCGATGAGGTTTGTTTTTTGTACAAAGACCAGGTAACGCACATAGCCAAATGCATATATAGTGAAGGCTACCGCATGTGGATAACAACTCGGCCGCATATGAAGTCGCACCTGGAAGAGCAGCTTTGCAGCGTCGCTTTAATGCTTAGGCGGTTTACAGTGGGGGATCAAGCAAAGTTTCTAATCAAATATTTCTTGGAAGTTAGCAGAACTGTTGATGCAAGCCAAGATAATCGCCTGCATCTCATCAAACAATTCGTCTGGAAATTATTATTAACAGCCAAGAAAAATTTGAGTTTACAGGATTCAGATTTCACGGGGATCCCGCTGCAGACAAAGCTGCTGGCGGACGTTTTTAGCGAAGAATTAAAGTCGTCCCTCCAGGAGGGCGTAATCTGCTTCAACGATCGGTTCGACTTGGTGTATTTGTTCGAGCAGTTTGTCAAAAGCAAAACGGATATTTTGTGTGCAAAGTTTGGTAAGGATGCGAGATACTCGCGCATGTTGTTTCGAAAACACCAGCAGCTGATTGCTCTGAAGTTCCTATTCAAAGAGGATCAGTTGGCTGCGCTAGAAATCGATAAAAAGGTGGGCGAGTTCTATGAAGCTGATAGACAGAATTTTTTGCAGCGAGAGGGCCTCGTAGTGATCAAAGGCGCTTATTCTGACCTAAACGTTAGCTTCGTCCATCGCACGTTCGCTGAGTATCTTTCAGCACAATGGCTATCGGAAAACTATAGCAACACCGATTATAACATAAGAATAACGGTCGAAAAATTGATTAGACATCGATTTGATATTTGGCAAATGCAAATGTTCTCATTTTTCTTTCGACTATTTGACTGTATATTGGCACGTGATTGTCCATTACATATGTCCGTTATAAACGAACAAACGCCTGAGACTAAACGATTGATAATGTCCGATTCTGACATTGTCGATGTGCTTGACGTCGGGGGAAGGAGCATTTTGCACATTGTATCGCTTTATAGTGTAGATGAAGACAGGTATGGAACGAGATATAATCTTTATAAAGACATGGTACAGCTGGTAGATCACATTCCACGTGCCAAAATATCGAGCGTTATTAGGCCTGACGCTTTAGGATACAACCCGTTAGACTACGCCATTGCACGACGCTCATATACGATTGCAAATAAAATTTGCGAAATTTCAAAAGGCATCGCTCTTAATATCCCGTTTAAGGAAAAGTATGTTTTAACGGAAGACATAGAAAATTGTTATCGTTTATCACTTCAGCCTCTATTTAGGATACTCCTAGAATATTTCGTGTGCCATGATATTCTGTTCAACAAAACAGCAACAGAAAACTTAAAGCTGGAGCATTACTGCCAGGATGTTTTTGTGGCTTCACATGTAACATTTGATAAATATGCGAGTGAAGTTGTCGCTGCTACCATACCAGAGTTATTGGAAAGGATTCATATCAAGTCACCTACCGAGTCTTATTATTACGACCTACGCTTTGCTATAGCTTTTGGCAAAGAAAGCAACGTCAAGAAGATTCTAATGGAAGGTACGAACATCAACCAACAAGACATGTATCACAATGCGTCTCTGCATTACGCAGCTATAAACAAACAAGGATTAATCATGGAAATGCTCATAAGCAACGGAGCGGACATCAATCAGTTGGGATTGGATGGCAACACTGCTCTTCATTTCTCCTGTAAAGCGGGTAATAAAAGTATTGTGCAAAGGTTGCTTCTCTATGAAGCCGATATGGAGATACAAAACAACGAAGGCAACACGCCCTTGCTTGTAGCCCTACGCAATGAGCATACAAGCATTGCCGAGCTACTCATTTCCAAAAATGCAGATGTCCATGTCGAAAACATGTTAGGGTCGTGTTGTCTACATTACGCGGCAATGGTTGGCGCCAGAGCGCTTGTTCACGATTTTATCAAAAAAGGGGTCCGCATCAACAAGCAGAGCAAGAACGGTAATACACCTCTACATCTAGCACTTGAGAACGGTCACATGGAAATTGCAGATTTGCTACTTGGTTGTGGTGCAGACATAAACAGGGAAAATTCTAGAAAGGAGACTTGTCTACATTACGTGGCAATGTTTGGCGCCACAGCGCTTGCTGACGATTTTATCAAAAAAGGGATCGGTATCAACAAGCAGAATAGCGACGGTGACACACCTTTACATCTAGCACTTGAGAACGGTCACATGGAAGTTGCAGATTTGCTACTTGGTTGCGGTGCAGACATAAACATGGAAAATTCTACAAATGATACTTGTCTACATTACGCGGCAATGGTTGGCGCCAGAGCGCTTGTTGACGATTTTATCAAAAAAGGGATCGGCATCAACAAGCAGAGTAAGGACGGTAATACACCTCTACATCTAGCACTTCAGTACTGTCACATGGAAGTTGCAGATTTGCTATTTGGTTGCGGTGCAGACATAAACATAGAAAATTCTACAAATGATACTTGTCTACATTACGCGGCAATGGTTGGCGCCAGAGCGCTTGTTGACGATTTTATCAAAAAAGGGATCGGCATCAACAAGCAGAGTAAGAACGGTAATACACCTCTACATCTAGCACTTCAGTACTGTCACATGGAAGTTGCAGATTTGCTATTTGGTTGCGGTGCAGACATAAACATAGAAAATTCTAAAAATGATACTTGTCTACATTACGCGGCAAGGGTTGGCGCCACAGCGCTTGCTGACGATTTTATCAAAAAAGGGGTCGGCATCAACAAGCAGAATAGCGACGGTGACACACCTTTACATCTAGCACTTCAGAACAGTCACATGGAAATTGCAGATTTGCTACTTGGTTGTGGTGCTGACATAAACATAGCAAATTCTACAAAGGAGACTTGTCTACATTACGCGGCAAGGGTTGGCGCCAGAGCGCTTGTTGACGATTTTATCAAAAAAGGGGTCGGCATCAACAAGCAGAATAGCGACGGTGACACACCTTTACATCTAGCACTTGAGAACGGTTACATGCAAATTGCAGATTTGCTACTTGGTTGTGGTGCAGACATAAACATGGAAAATTCTACAAAGCGGACTTGTCTACATTACGCGGTAATGTTTGGCGTCACAGAGCTTGCTCACGATTTTATCAAAAAAGGGGTCGGCATCAACAAGCAGAGTAGGGACGGTAATACACCTCTACTTATAGCACTTCAGCACCGTCACATGGAAGTTGCAGATTTGCTTCTTGGTTGTGGTGCTGACATAAACATGGAAAATTCTACAAAGGAGACTTGTCTACATTACGCGGCAAGGGTTGGCGCCAGAGGGCTTGTTGACGATTTTATCAAAAAAGGGGTTGGCATCAACAAGCAGAATAGCGACGGTGATGCACCTCTACATCTAGCACTTGAGAACGGTCACATGGAAATTGCAGATTTGCTACTTGGTTGTGGTGCTGACATAAACATAGCAAATTCTACAAAGGAGACTTGTCTACATTACGCGGCAATGTTTGGCGACACAGCGCTTGCTCACGATTTTATCAAAAAAGGGGTCGGCATCAACAAGCAGAGTAGGGACGGTAATACACCTCTACTTATAGCACTTCAGCACCGTCACATGGAAGTTGCAGATTTGCTTCTTGGTTGTGGTGCTGACATAAACATGGAAAATTATAGAAAGAATACTTGTCTACATTACGCGGCAATGTTTGGCGACACAGCGCTTGCTCACGATTTTATCAAAAAAGGGGTCGACATCAACAAGCAGAATAGCGACGGTGATACACCTCTACTGATAGCACTTCTGCACCGTCACATGGAAGTTGCAGATTTGCTACTTGGTTGTGGTGCTGACATAAACATAGAAAATTCTAAAAAGGAGACTTGTCTACACTACGCGGTAATGGTTGGCGCCACAGCGCTTGCTGACGATTTTATCAAAAAAGGATCGACATCAACAAGCAGAGTATTAACGGTGTTACACCTCTACATGTAGCGCTTGAGAATGGTGACATGGAAATTGCAGATTTGCTACTTGGTTGTGGTGCAGACATAAACATGGAAAATTCTACAAAGCGGACTTGTCTACATTACGCGGCAATGTTTGGCGACACAGCGCTTGCTCACGATTTTATCAAAAAAGGGGTCGGCATCAACAAGCAGAGTAGGGACGGTAATACACCTCTACTTATAGCACTTCAGCACCGTCACATGGAAGTTGCAGATTTGCTTCTTGGTTGTGGTGCTGACATAAACATGGAAAATTATAGAAAGAATACTTGTCTACATTACGCGGCAAGGGTTGGCGCCAGAGGGCTTGTTGACGATTTTATCAAAAAAGGGGTTGGCATCAACAAGCAGAATAGCGACGGTGATGCACCTCTACATCTAGCACTTGAGAACGGTCACATGGAAATTGCAGATTTGCTACTTGGTTGTGGTGCTGACATAAACATAGCAAATTCTACAAAGGAGACTTGTCTACATTACGCGGCAATGTTTGGCGACACAGCGCTTGCTCACGATTTTATCAAAAAAGGGGTCGGCATCAACAAGCAGAGTAGGGACGGTAATACACCTCTACTTATAGCACTTCAGCACCGTCACATGGAAGTTGCAGATTTGCTTCTTGGTTGTGGTGCTGACATAAACATGGAAAATTATAGAAAGAATACTTGTCTACATTACGCGGCAATGTTTGGCGACACAGCGCTTGCTCACGATTTTATCAAAAAAGGGGTCGGCATCAACAAGCAGAGTAGGGACGGTAATACACCTCTACTTATAGCACTTCAGCACCGTCACATGGAAGTTGCAGATTTGCTTCTTGGTTGTGGTGCTGACACTAGTCTGCGCAATAGCAGAGGCAATGGCGCCTTACATTTTGCTGCCAAGTACGCCTGTCACGAGATAATCAACAAACTGATTTCTCTAGGTTGCAATGTGAATGAAACAAATGATAAAGGGAAAACTCCTCTGCATAAATGCACCTTTTCCTTTCCCGGAACCGTATCTTCCGTTAAACGGATAATTAAAAGTATGAAGTGCCTTTTGAAGAACTACGCCAATGTGAATGCACAAGATTTTGAAGGACATAGCATTCTTCACAGAGTGTCAAAAATACAGCAACATGACTTTTATGACGAAGAAGATGTAGCTGTCCGTAGATTCTACATAGAAAACGCTACTAGGCTGCTGTTAAATGCAGGTGCTGATATTAGTTTGAAGAATTATAAAGGCAAAACTGCTCTCGATTTGGCACTGGACCAGAACAATGCCGAGTTTGTATCTGCAATAAACAGAAAATTGCTAAATTCGCAACAGTCTCTAGATGGATGTGATAGCTTATGTTGCGTTATTCTATAGCAAACGAATCACACGTTCCTCGCTACTGTGTGGACTGTATACAAAGGGGACTTACCAGATCACGAAACCGGAGAATCTGTTCAAAGCGATAATCGGGATGGTTTAGTACAGCGAAAACAGTAAACTTATGGGAAGTAGGCAAGGAAATTTTTGATCTTTTGTCACTCATGTTTGTAACTTGACCAAAAAATGTCTAGCAATTTATATGTATGTAGATGAAATAGTAGATGGTGGTGGCACTATTGATTCAATTCTAATTTTAACATTGCATTGCTTTTTGAAATCTAACATGTTGCTTGCAATACTTTTTTAATATGTCAGTTTTTGTTATTTGAATAAAGTTTGACGTTTTCAGTAGAATAATCTGTCAATAATTTTTCGGTGTATTTATTCAACGAAAATGGTAGTATTTACATCTGCAGAATATGGCGATGTGCTTTTTGTGTATGGGGAATGTGGTGGCAATGCAAGTGCTGCAGTTCGGCATTATGCAGACGGCGCCCACTTTGAGCAATTTCTTTAATGTTAATTATTGTATTGACTAATTTTTTATTTACTGTTTATTTGTTTACATGTTGTTTCTTAAAAATTAAAGTTATTAAACATTGGTAGTGTTGCTTGTGGTGTTAATGGGAAATGAAAACCAACCTAGCAAAAAAAAACATATTGATCAATGTTTTCACATCCCTTCTCACATGCTAGATTAAAAAAAAAGTGCATTATCAAAGTTTAATTTCAGCAGTCTAAAAAATGTTTGGAACCAATTTTAACAGTGATTTAGGCTGAAACCATCCATTTAAGCCAAAATCGCAAAGGAATATTCGACTTCATTTCGGCCACTGATTCATCCCTAGACATTTTTCGGTCGAGTTTCCTAACACCGTGTATAAAAATATCACCCGCAAATTAGAATGTAGGTTTTTAGCGACATTGCCTCTTGATCGAGGAACTTCCGGGTGGTGCCGTGTTTGTCAAAGATGTTTAAATAGCTCCTGAAGAAGTTGTACAAGCACAGCATCCTATATAAGTTTCTTATCCAAAGTACAGAACAGAGAAAAAGAGAGTATATGTGCGAGACGGCAGATGTTGTCAACATATTTAATATAAAGAGCTTAAACTCAGTATAAAATCAAGTTATTCTAGTTAGACTTGATGTCACTTTTGCTGACAGCTGGTGATGCCCGTTTTAATCTATTATATACTGAAATTTTGTAAATATTATATAAGACAACACTGTAAATGTGTATAATGTTTATGTTTATAGGTCGGTAATGTATATTGCTGTGATTTATGGCTGTAATATGAGGTGCCTTTAATAATCAATGATCTTAAAACATTTCCCTAACTGAAATGTTTGCCTATTAGAAATATACATTTATATAAGCTTATTTGTTTTAATATAAAATATATTATAAAGATACGTGGTATGTTGGTTTTACTATTAATGTTTATAAGAGATGCAATTATATTTCATTAAAACATTTATTTTTAAAATAGTTTAACTTTGTTTTCTTCCATTTTTACTTTCAGCAAACATTACATTGTTACAGATATTTACTATTGCAATGCCAGGGATGAGCAAATGTGTTGTGTGAGAAACTAAAATTTAAAATGACCCAGCTAATAAGGTGTTATTTGCAGTAGGTATCTTAAACCTGCGCCTCATCCAAAAATTCGTCCGGAAATTACTATCAGCGGCCAGGCAGAATTTGAGTTTACACGATTTAGATTTTACGGGGATCCCGCTGCAGACAAAGCTGCTGGCGGACGTTTTTAGCAAAGAATTAAAGTCGTCTCTCCAGGAGGGCGTCGTCTGCTTCAACGATCGGTTCGACTTGGTGTATTTGTACTATACCTGCATTTTTGAGCCCGTGCGTGCACGTCATCAATCCGCCTTTTAGTAAGGTTGTCGGTACCAACATTTGAAAAATATAAAACTACTTTTTGTTTTCAATAAAACAATGATGAAAATTGCTTTTGCTAATAATATAGCTTAATATATTGCTAAGCCGTACATTTTTTTGTTTTAATATTTCATAATTTCCATGAACAATAGCAAAAATTATAATATGTCGGGGTACTTTGTGTTTTCAAGTTCTGCTCAGGGATTTAATACGTACACATGTCACTCTTTAAAACGACTTATCGAGAGATCCAAAAAAAGCTGTTCCTCAGCGGGCTGTAGAAATTCAACGTATGAATAATATATTGGTGACACTGTACGTCAACGTCAAATTCGAGGTTATCATGTTAGGTTTTCCGTCAGTTATGACACAAAGTGACGCAAATCCTAACCTGCTAACCTCGAATTTGACATTGACGTACAGTGTGACCAACATATTATTCATACGTTGAATTTCCACAGCCCGCTGAAAAACAGTTTTTTTTAATCTCTTGATATTTGTTATAGTGGTTTTGACAGATGTTGACAGTGACATATAGTTTAGCTTTGCATTTTAAAAATCCGTTGTTTGCATAACGAACATTGCGAACAAGTTATACTGTCGTTTTTTCACTGCTACAAACTACTTTGCGGAAGAGTTTAGCTGCTGGAAACGGGTGGTGAACTCTAAGCTAAAATGTCGACCGCCTTGTCCAGAAAGTCAAAAGAGCTTGTTGCCGCTTTAATAAGATATTTTGAACGAGAAAGAGACAACGGTGGTCTACTTATACAGCTAACTGCTGTGAGAGTAGTAAGTAATTTACACCTGTAATATATATATATAATGCTACACGCATGGATACTTACTTAATCCTAGGACCTTTCTACCCTTGCGGGTGTATGGTCAGGGAGTGGGTAGGGTTTTATTATGTCTTCGGTATTTTTCTCCATTTCCGTTCCCATTCTTGCATATTTTGTACTCTATGCCTGCCTTAAAGGCTACATTCCTAACTTCTTCCCTCCACGAATTTCTCGGCCTTTTTTTCGTTTTCTTTTTATGTGTGCGTGCTTCAAATATTCTTCTCACCGTCTTATCTTCTACCATCCTCATTACATGCCCTAACCATCTTAACTGCCCTTCTTCTATCGTATCATAATTCGTAATATAATGACCAACTACATTAATCGAAACTTTCTAATGTTTTGGTGTTACAGAGAGTTGCCAATGCTTTAAATTTAAGCATACGAACAGTCTCTTTTATTTCGCAGACCTGCATATCTGGTGAACTTCTCGTAGCCCTAAAAAAACAAAAAACCGAGACAGACCTGTAAGTGATGTCGATGATTTTGATCAGGTTGCGATTCGTAATGCTGTATACACCATGGTTCAAAATAGTAAGTTGGTATTACTCTAATGATAAAAATGTAAAAAGTATTTGAATTTTGGGTTGCTACAAAGTTTGCCGTTTTTAGAGCAATACATTACCTAAAAAATACTTTCGCAACTTTTAAGAGAAAAAGATATCATTCATGGTTCAATTAGTTCGTTGAGAAAAATTCTTCACAACATTGGTTTTCGTTATAAGAAAGATGACCCTCGCGTGAAAAATTTGCAATCTGAAAGTGGGCGCCTATGTTTATTTTTAGATGAAACTTGGGTGTTTGAAAATGGAACAATTTGCAAATCATGGCAAGATGACGATGTAAGAAGCGTACGAAAAATTAAACCAGAAGGACGCAGGTAAATGAGTTACTAATTGTAGTAAACAACTATGTAATTCATGCTTGAATTGTTATAGTACTTCATGCAGGAAGCAGTGAAGGTTTTATTCCTGAAGCATCATTAATTTTTGCTTCAAAAATCAAAGATGCTGACTACCATGGTGAAATGAACAAAGAAAATTTTCTAAAGTGGTTTAGCGAGCGATTATTGCCAAAATTGGAAGAGCCTTCTATTATTATTATGGATAATGCGAGTTACCACAGTAGTTTAATAGAAAAATTGCCAAACTCTTCCTGGAAAAAGGCAGAAATACAAAATGATTTATTTGATTTAGTTGTTAAAATACTGCGCAATTCCAATTATTATTCTTTGTTAAAATATGTAAATTATTTTACTATTATAGTCAATTTTTTCTTTATTTTATGTGGTACTCAATACAATGTTTTTATTAAAATAAATCGAGCAAAATATTTTTAATTGATTTTAAGTTGACCACGAAAAATTACATAAATACCTGCAGAGTATTATAAGTAGCCTCAACAGGTAAATAACATATACAGTAAAGACAGCAAGTAAGCAAAGTATCAGTTACAGGAAAATGCGCCTAATCCGTATACCTGAAGTGCGCCAATTCATTTCACACAAGCTACACAAGTTTTTAAAGTGCTGATTTTCTCAGGTAGTTTGGTCATTTAATTTTACATTAATTGATAGTTGTCAACATTTACAATAAAATTTTATGTAAATTAATATGATGTTAGTCTTTAGTTTTCCTGTTGTGGTTTTTTCTTTCATCTTTAAAATTTTAATTTAATATATTCATTCAATTCTAACTGTTAAAGTTGTATTTTATCTACCTTCACTTCACGTTAAAATGCAATTTTATCGTCTAGGCGACAAAAAATTACATATTCACATTGTTGGTAGCACTGCCAACCTATGTGAAATTAGAAATTTGCAGGTTAAATTTTACGTCAGTCGCGTCAAACAACATACTTTTAGTGACTGTATATGGCTCATATAAACATACTAGGATATGATGTCATCAATATGGTATGACGTGCACGCACGGGCTCAAAAATTCAGGTATAGCAGTTTGTTATAACAAAACGGATATTTTGTGTGCGAAGTTTGGTAAGGATGCGAGATACTCGCACACGTTGTTTCGAAATCACCAGCAGCTGATTGCTTTGAAGTTCCTATTCAAAGAGGATCAGTTGGCTGCACTAGATATCGATAAAAAGGTGCGCGAGTTCTATGAAGCTGATAAGCAGCATTTTTTGCAGCGAGAGGGTCTCATAGTGATCAAAGGCGCTTATCCTGACCTAAACGTTAGCTTCGTCCATCGCACGTTCGCTAAGTATCTTTCAGCACAATGGCTGTCTGAAAACTATAGCAACTATAAGATAAGAATAACTGTCCAAAAATTGATTCGACATCGGTTTTATAATTTCTCATTTTTGTTTCGACTATTTGACCGTATATTGGCACGTCATTGTCCATTATATATGTCCGTTATAAATGAACAAAACTCTGAGACCAAACGATTGATAATGTCTGATCCTGACATTGTTGATGTGCTTGACGACGGGGGAAGAAGCATTTTGCACATAGTATCGCTTTATGGTAAAGATCAATACAGGTTTGGAACGAAATCTGTCAAAGACCATGATCTTTAAGATGACATGGTACAGCTGGTAGATCACATTCCACGTACCAAAATATCAAACATTATTAGGCCTGATGATTCAGCTTCAGCACTGCGAAAACATTAAGTATATGTAGCCCTTGACCATAGCTTTCGATTGATACCCCATATGACCCATGTTGCCATTGAAAAATAAAGTGACCTTTGACATAGGTCGCCAACGGTTGACCTTTCGCCAAAACCAAATAGCGCATGAAGGTGCTCGGGACCTTAGCAACAACTTTGCCCCCTTTCAAAATTTCGATATCTGTAGCCGTTCGAAAGTTACAGGCGATCCAGACAGACAGACACACAGACAGACAGACGGACGGACAAAACGTTCGCATAAGTACGCTGAAGCTACTAACAAGGATTAATCATGGAAATGCTTATAAGCAACGGAGCGGACACCAATCAGTTGGGATTGAACAGCAACACTGCTCTTCATTTCGCCTGTAAAATGGGTTATAAAAGTATTGTGCAAAAGTTGCTTGAGAATGGAGCCGATATGGAGATACAAAACGATAAAGGCGACACGCCCTTGCTTATTGCCCTATGGAATGAACATACAAGCATTGCCGAGCTACTAATTTCAAAAAATGCAGACGTTCGTTTTGAAAACTTGTCTGGGTCGTGTTGTCTGCATTATGCAGCTAAAATTGGGCATAACCGAATGGTACATCATCTCGTGCGCAAGCTCAACGTCAATAAGAAAGACAAGGAAGGCGATCCACCCTTGTTTCTTGCAATTCTTGAAGAACACATCAGAGTCGCGAAGTTTTTGCTTAAAAATGGCGCAGACATAAACATAGAGAATTCTAGAAAGAAGACCTGTCTATATTACGCGGCAATGGTTGGCGCCAGAGCGCTTGTTGACAATTTTATCAAAATAAGGGTCGACATCAACAAGCAGAGCAGCGACGGTGCTACACCTCTACTTACAGCACTTAAAAACCGTCACAAGAAAGTTGCAGATTTGCTACTTGATTGTGGTGCTGACACTAGTCTGCGCAATAGCAGCGGTAACGGCGCCTTACATTTCGCTGCCGATTACGCCTGTCACGAGATAATCGACAAATTGATTTCTCTAGGTTGCAATGTGAATGAAACGAATGATAAAGAGGAAACTTCTCTGCATAAAAGCATCGTTGGCTATAACACAGACGAATGGCACGTTAAACAGAAGATTGAAACTATGAAGTGCCTTTTGAGCAACTATGCCAATGTGAATGCAAAGATTTTGAATGACATAGCATTCTTCACAGAGTGTCCAAAATACAGCGACATAACTTTTATAACGAAGAAGGTGTAGCTCGGCATAGATTCTATATGGAAAACGTTACTATGCTGCTGTTTAATGCAGGTGCTGATATTAGTTTGAAGAATGATGAAGGCAAAACTGCTCTCGATTTGGCACTGGACCTGGGGAATACCGAGTTTCCATCTGCAATATACAGAAAATTGCTAAATTCGCAACAATCTCTAGATGGATGTGATAGCTTATCTTGCGTTATTCTGTAGCAAACGAATCACACGTTCCTTGCAACTGTGTGGACTGTATACAAAGGGGACTTACCAGATGACGAAACCGAAAGAATCTGTTCGAAGCGATAACCGGGATGGTTCAGTACCGCAAAAACAGTAAACTTATGGGAAGTAGGCAGGAAATTTTTTTATCTTTTGTCACTCATGTTTGTAACTTGACCAAAAAATGTCTAGCAATTTATATGTATGTAGATGAAAATATCACCCGCAATAGTAGATGGTGGTGGCACTGTTGATTCGATTCTAATTTTAACTCATCAATTTTCATGTGTATTTCAGTTCAAATTGCAAATCCGCGTGTTAATTCAAATTAGAACGTAGGTGTTTAGGGATTTTGCCTCTTGATTGAGGAACTTCCGGGTGGTGCTGCGTTTGTCAAAGATTTTTAAATAGCTCCTGTAGAATTTGTACAAGTACATCACCCTCTAGAAGCGTCTTATCCAAAGTTCAGAAAAGGGAAAAATTTAATATAAAGAGCTTAAATTTAGTATAAAATCAAGTTAATCTAGTCAGACTTGATGTCACTTTAGCTGTGACAGCTAGCGATGCTCTTTTTAATCTATTGTATATTGAAAATTTGTAAATATTATATAAGACACCACTGTAAATGTGTATAATGTTTACGTTTATAGGTCGGTAATGTATATTGCTGTGATTTATGGCTGTAATATGAGGTGCCTTTAATAATCAATGATTTTAAAACATTTCCCTAACTGAAATGTTTGCTTATTAGAAATATACGTTTATATAAGCTTATGTGTTTTAATATAAAATATATTATAAAGATACGTGGTATGTTTATTTGACTATTAATGTTTATAAGATAAGCAATTATATTTCATTAAAACATTTATTTTTAATATAGTTTAAGATTGTTTTCTTCCATGTTTACTTTCAGCAAATATTACATTGTTACACAGATTGACTACTGCAGTACCAGGTGTAATCAAAAATATTCTCTGAGAAAAATTAGAATTTAAGATGGCTCAGCTCTAGTGTCTATTGGCACCATAGATACATTTTTACGCAGCAACGTTTTTAACAGAATTGAACAGAGAGCATAGTGTGTTGGTGGTTTATAGTGTAAAATGTCTCTAAAAACTAAAAAGGTGTTATTTGCAGTAGATATCTTAAAAGTGATTGCTGTCGTTGTGAAAAGCTTAATAATAAAAATAACCCAATTTAAAAGTTATAAGAATGGCCTGAATTCCGCGCGAAAGTAATGATTGCATCGAATTTACTACATCGAAATAGGTTAGTCACATTGAAAAGAATACATATTCAAAACAAGAACAGCTGTACAAAAAAGTACCTTCTCAAAATGCTGCAGACTACTTTAAACGAGGTAGAAATAAATTAACAAATGGAGGTGTGAAGATTAGGTATAGAAATTTTTAATACCGTCACGCTTTTGAGTTTCTCGGAGTTTTACATCGACCGATGTCGAATCCATTCAAAGGAACATCCTGTATCGTGTCCTGCTACACCCTGCATCGCAGCAGTATCATTGACGTCTCGTTCTCCAATCTTCAATCTGTCGTATTGCAACTTCTCGGCATCCCAATAAGCACTGGAAAAAAATTCTGCTCATCGCGTGTGGATTCACGCTAACTGTTCGTAGAGAATCGTTGAATAGATGCTGTCCATTGTCTTTTGGAGAAGCTTATATTACATCGCGCTTAGAATCGTGCAACGTTGGGCGTCTTTATCCAAGGGAAGCTCACCATTTTGCTTCCGTTTTCGAACCAGGATAATTTGCGAAACCACATTCATAGTTCCACGGTGCCTGCCAGCAATTAAGTACGACCGGCTAAAAATGTGTACAACGCTTTGGATCAGTGACCTGATTTTCGCATTTGCCCGGCGATTGGACTGCAATTCAGTTAAGTCGAATTTATTTTTATTATTTTATGTTGCATGTGAAGTTTACCGCTAATTTATAATGAAGTAAAGTAACATTTTGTTCGTACAAGTTATCGTCAACTTTGGCATGTGCTTTAGTAAATAAGTTGCATATTATGAGATAAGTTTCGAGGTATATCTCCGTTTCCAGTGCAGTAACATCTTCAGCGCTTTGGATCAGTGTATCAATATTGCGTTTTCCCGTGGAATTCTTTCACGGACGAGCCCGTCTGTTACTTTTGCTAATAATAACTAGCAGGTATAATTCTTAAGAATAATTTTGGAACACCTTTGTTGCGGTCACAGCTGCAAGGCTGAGTCGTTTAAATGTAAGGTTATGAATGTTATTTACCTTATTTGTAAAGCGCAGTGCACTTCCACGTATTTTGAACTCGAGGGCTTTCAGAAATCCAGAAATAAGGTAAGGTTTAAATAGTGAAGCTGAACAACGCACACTATTTTCCATCGCCTAGGATGTTTTTTGTTGTTGAATTTCCAATCCATCGCAGGCATACAAAACGCCTTGGTGGCGCTCTATTTCCCGTACTTTCTAATGTACAATTATTTCAAATATTGCGAGCAAGCCCCTTCATAACTAGTTCAGCTTAAGACCCACCTCCAACACACTGAACTACTGAGCACCCTTTAAGCTTGTTACATGTCGTAAACGGGAATTTCCCAGGAACACGCTGCAACATTCAATAATTGAATGATTAAGTACAGCAAGTAATAATTACAGCATCCAAAACACCTAGTAAGATGCCGAATATAAATAAGCATGTACTTCCTGAAAGGAAGGTTTCTAGAATGGAGAGAATAGTTGAAGAAGTCGTTGAATAGCGTAGGATATTTTGAAAGGTAGATGAAGTAGCTGAATAAAGCAGAATAAAAGACTTATCACAACCAAAAGAAGAGTCAAAATTTACGAAGACTGCAAGAAAATCTTTATCTAACTATGTTTAACGGATGACTACAACAAAAGCTACGGACGATACACTAAAGAAAGCAGGGAATAATAGTGCAGATACAGCTACCAAATGTTATTACTGTTGTACACTAAACAAGCCAAAACTAAAGACTATCCAACCGAAAGGCCTACAACAGGCGGTGAAGGGGCTGATATGAAATATGAGGAGGCACCTGAGAGAATAGAACAATAAGTGCAAGTAAACGGATCTATCTTACATTACTAATATTACTACGTAAAATACAAATCCCTCTACACCAAGAAGTTTAACAACCAATATCTACAACATTTTTAGAAGAATATTAAAAGAAAAAATGTACAAAAAAATGAAGGAATAGGCTTTAAAGGTGATTTTACAACTGCTCACCTGCAATCAGTAAACAAACTCATCAAAAAGTATTAAGTATTTAATATACCACTAGACACGACGTTTATTGATTGATGAGAAGCGTTTGATGCGCTAAATCACTCGTTGGAACAAAATACAGAGTTCAAATCAACATAGATGATTATCATTATTAAAATTGAATTTCATTTTAGAACGCATAGTCTTTGTAGGTAAACTCTCAGCATTCTTTGGCTTGATGTGTCTTGCACCTTGTGAACTGTTGCGACTTTCACTTTGAAGATGCTAGCTGCAATGTTTTGCAAAACATTATTCGATGTGGTTGCACAAACAGCAGCAAGGCCAAATCTGCCTAAGTATCTTTGTTCACAAGGTCCTCAAACAAGACGAGCCATCAAAAAATAGGGCCATCGCATGGATCCTTGCTTGAGTTCTCAAGCTGCAAGACACATCAAGCCAAATAACGCTGGGTATTTATCTACAAAGACTATGCGCTCTAAAACAAATAACAAACAAACAAATAACCAGCAAACTAATTTGTTGATACTTTGAGATGCTTCAATAATATCAAGGCAACACTGGTTTGTCTAAAAATGGTAATTTTATTTCTTTAAATTTTCGGTTTTCCGAAATATAAAATGACAAATGCTGGCATAAATGGATACATATTATTGTTCTCTACAAGTTTGTTCTAAAATGTTTAATTAGGGAAGCAACTATTTTCATATGAAAAAAATACCATTGAAAACCCTATGGTGCGTAAAGCATTTCTACACCCTGTATAAAAGACAATGCAAGGGCCTCGCAAACAGCTTCCTCCACAAAGGTGCACTGATCTAAAGTAGTTTGCTTGAAGAGCAGTCTCTTCTTGTAACAACTGAAGCACTAGTTTCTACATTACTTAGAACCTTGGTCAATGCAATTCAAGCGCTAACTATAACAATGCATTTATTTCACAAGAATAAGGCCATTAAAAATAGCCGAGTGAAGTTGAGTAATTCTAACTCAAGCATGTGTCAGTTTGACAGACAATAACAATGATCAGCTGTTTTTTCAATTCAAAAAAGCTCGGAAACCGTAACGAAATGCGGGTGTCGCAGTAAACTATGACAGCGGCCACAGCCCTGATTTTCGCCACACACAATGTAAACGAGTACAGACGAGATCGGACGTTAAACTCGTGTAACACTTTCAAATTTTACTCGCATGTATAGCCCATAGGCGACGGGAGAGCACGTTATAGGCGCAGGTGCTAGCCGCAGCGTCGACCCAAACTGATGGGTTAACGACGCACAAGCGGGGCATGAACAATCATGCTCACATAAATCTAGTACAAGCGATTTAGATCTGGTTACGCAATTATCTAAAATTGTTTGTGGTACAACTGACTTTTCACTAAGTACAAAGCAAAAGAAATAGAGGCAACTAATATTTTACTGCTCCATCATTTGCGTCAATTACAGCCCTTAATCTCTTACACAAAACAAACATGTTTGTACTAGATTTATGTGAGCATGATTGTACATTTGGTTCTTAAAGTCGCACTTGCTTGACTCAATCCCGTGCCGAAAAAATCACACCGTAATATATCATGCCTTAAATATCTGTTAGCTAAACGATCAATTAGGAGGTTGCCTGGTATATCAAGTCTTCGATAACGCAACTTTGGAATGTCGTCTGCAATTGGAATGTGCCGTGGGGGCAGATTTTTGAAGCCTAAGACGTGAGGTCACGGAAGTCAAAATGGAGGGCATACGCCGCTGTACAACATAAAGACTGATACAAAATTTTGATTCTTAGGCTATATTTTCTCAAAATCAAGTGACTACGTGGATACAATTGTCGGCCGACTACCTCAGTGAAGACGGCGTGCAGTTTCTTAGAAAAATTGTGAAATTAATTAAATAGAAATGACGGATACAACCGAATCTTTTAATTACGACAAGTGTATCCAGATATCACAGAATTCGTATTTAGATATAACAGAGAATTCATAAATTCAAAAATTAGTCCCAAAGCACAATGCTCTGATAGAAAGCACACAAAAGTCGATAGCATAAACAAGACGATGTAATAATAGCAAGATTTTATGATCACAGATAATAAATTGCATACAAGCCATTACAGGGTACATAGTGTTGCTCAATAAATATACTTATCAGGTGCACCTCAAAACACAAACCCGAATAATATAACTAACAAATATACATTTATAAATCTTCTAAAGAGTATAAAAGCAGACTACGTTAATTTCAACCAACAAAGAAATTAAAAGGTGTTCCGGAGACTAGCAATAGTCTCCGAGGATGAAAATGATTTAACTAGATTTGGAAGGAACCCAAGCAGGACTTGCTAGCAAAACAATGCAGCAAGAACAAATTACGACATTACTAATTAGACATAGGCAAACCTCGGGAAATTCTGACTGCCTTCACGACGAGTGCACAGTAACACTGTACATCAATTCAAAATTCAAATAGTGTTAAAATTTTAAAACAATAGACATTACATCGGCTCCTTCGTTGAGCTGCAATGAATCAAATGGCTCTAGGTCGTGGAGCGTAACAGCTCGGTAGGACAATGACCAGGTTAAGGTCAATTACTGCAGGAAACCTGGCATCCAAATAAGAAGGCTCGACACTAGAATGCTGCAGAAATTCCAGTGTTACCCGCTCGCATCCAAGCAGGAGGGGCTCGGAAAAACGATTGCCCTAATTATAGGTCAAGCACGCCATGCGTACGTCGATCTGTACCCCACGCCACATGATAAAAATAA
The DNA here is from genome assembly GCA_940337035.1 of Agriotes lineatus. NCBI lineage: Eukaryota > Metazoa > Arthropoda > Insecta > Coleoptera > Elateridae > Agriotes > Agriotes lineatus. The sequence continues at coordinate 197,274 of CALNHX010001954.1, forward strand.
ACGCCCCGCATATAATACAAAACTTCTAAACACACGGTACGACAGAAGCTTAAATGAAGTTACCCCAAAAATGGGCTACCTGCAAAACGAATTCCAAAAGCTCGCTAACTAGAATATTCCGCCAATATTGAGGTAAGAGGAATTACTCTTTAAAAGTCGACCAGAGATGCATAATCCGCTAAATACAGCTAGGTATAGCCATCATTTCACATCATAACTTCCTCAGAAAGCTTGCCCAACGGTGTGCGACCAAAATGGAAGCTGAACTGCTTGAAGACGTAGTACAAAACGAAAAAGGCAGCGAAAATGCCATACGGCCATGCAATCGCTTTACGTACCGACCAGCTTAAGGCGAAGAAGGGTGATACGCGACATTCAACTGATGCGTCATAGACCCAAAATTCAACCAGATTGCGCTCATTGACCAGTAAACTTATATAGACGCATTCTACACGTAACAAGACTTGGCGGAGCCGTTGACTGTGGAGATCTGGAGACGACTCCACTCGATTAAAGTAGATTCCCCTCCGTATTCGGTACCAAAAATACGTACGTGATGCTGCTTGGAGTCACGTGAAATCGTCATTGTAAAAAAGTAAGAACGAGCTGTGCGTCTCACGGGTATATTTGAAATATAGGGGGTTCTTTCAAAAACCTAGCTCGGTATGTAGTCGAGATTATGGTTTCGAGATACACCTGAAAATGGTATTATAGCACTAAAATAGACTCATCACCAATTCACACAAAGTGTTGCCGTGGGACGTCCGAGTCGCACGTCTTAATTTGATCGATATTTTAACGTACTGTTTATTTTTTTTAAAATTTTATTTCGCACTCTGCCAACAGCCGCTAGGCCAATTATAGGCGTCACTGTACATTTTATGGGGACTTCCAACCCCACTAACGACTGTCATGTTATTATGACATACGGGATCAACTATTTTCCGTTGCAGCCGTACCACAAGGCGCCGGGAGAAGCAGCCGTGAAACTCCCATTCAAGTTCTGACTAAAAAGAGCGTTGCTTAACTTTGCTGATCGAACGTGGACGCTTGTTCAAGCTACACCACTCGGGACTGTTGTGCAGGTTGGAGCAATGCCCCCAAAACACAAATCAATAAACTGCCAATCATGCAAAATAAAGTGCTCCCAATATGTGTAAATGCCCCGTGGTATGTCAAACTACCAAATTCATGAAGAACTAAACATACCTACTATTGAGCAGCACATAAAAAAATGATAAAAAATTTCTTTACAAACAGACAACAGTGTGATAGTGCGGTATTATACAATTCAGGACAAAAAAACATTCACCAAAGACTAAT
>CALNHX010001955.1:0-198492 GCA_940337035.1 Agriotes lineatus
TTACTTTTTCTATTGAAACTCTTCATAACACTGTGAGCATAAAATGTAGAAATGTGATCATTCAAATACGTTTATTCTAGGACCGCAATGTTATTATACTACACAATGGCGTATGGCAAAGAGACACAAACACATTTATAACTGAACAGAACTGCAAGAAGCTCTACTATGAAATCACAAAATATTTGTAATGGAGCAACACTGGTTTGCTTTCTGCCCCCATGTATAAATTTAGAAAAGGAGATTAGTCACGTTATATTTAAGCACAACAGATTAGATAGTTAGGTGCAGGGAACAAAAGCATATTCTTGATAGAATTGGAATGACAAATATAAAAGTAAAATACATACACTTTTAGATACATTATTTGGCTATCCTAATTCCAATAATAAAATTTGTACTAAACATTGGGCACATTCGTGTTATACGTTTGGTAGTACTGAAGTGTATTTTTGCTGGCACTGTCAGTCTCTGTCAAATTCCAGGTTATCAGGCTAAGTTTTCTGTCAGTCAGTGTCAAATAACAAACAAAGTTGGCCCATCTTTAATTTACAAATAAGCTTACTCACCGTCGCCGTTATTTTCATTCGTATCATGCATATCGACTCTAAATAATACAACTAAAATAACAGGAATTATTTTATGGCAATCAACGTTACGTGTTTTCCGCGGACAAAATAACTGATAGTGGCCACTACACCGCAACCGAAACCCAATAATTGGTGTAGCGTAAATACAGTGGCTTCAGAAACGTTTTTGAAATGTCATGGTTATACAACATATGAATAACATGTTGGTGGCACTGTAAGTCTATGTCAAATTCGACGCTAGCAGGTTAGGTTTTGTGTCAGTCTGTGTCAAAACTGAGGCAAAACCTAACCTGATAACCTCGAATTTGACATACACTTACAGTACCACCAACATATTATACATACGTTCTATAGCTTTGACCATCCAAAAACGTTCATCATTTCTCAAGACACTTTATAAAAAGAGACAAACAACATTTCACTGTATTATAAATCATTGTTATTATAATTATTAATTCTTATTCGCAACGGATATCCTTCTCTCTTCAACGCCGGTTTTGTTTTAAAGGTTAGGTTTGCACATTTGACTTCCCAATGCGGTCATGTGTGTGAAGGTTATGCTGTTATGCACTAAAAATTTGATCATGAAAGTTTCAGTCAAATTTGAAAAGTCATTAGGGTCTTTAAGCCAAGTAAAGGAATTACCTTATTTTTAAAGGAAAATCTCTATAAAGAAGTATTAGTAGTTAAATCGCTAGAAAATATCCGCCAATTTTGAGTTTCATACCCTCCCCACCTTCGAAGGGTATAACTTAGCGAAGAGGGATTTAAGAGGAAAGATTAGATATGTAAAAATCATACTTTCGACGAGCAATCTTCTTCTTCTTCCTTCTTCCTCTACAATAGATCTCGATTCATTTCTATCCAAGACTTTCCACCTCCCCTACGTATCCTTGGTATAGTGAGATATTCTTCTGCGCTATCCATCCACCGCTTACGTGGTCTTCCTCTTGGTCTTCTGCTTTCCGGTTTGGATTCGAAGATTTTCTTCGGCATTCTAGTTGATTTCATTCGCGTTACGTGCTCTAGATGGCAGGAGCACGTAACGCCTGGGGTTCTTGATAATTGCCACTACCTTCGGTTATTATAATAACCTTTTCAATATCCCTCCATCATTGGTAATTCCGAAAAATTTTCTTTTTCGTTCCCCTGTGTTTAATTTTTTTTTGTTCATTTATGGTTATCACCCATGTTTTGCTGGCGTACATTTCTACAAGCCCCAAAATTGTTTTATATACTACTATTTTGGTGGCCATTGATTTTAAAACCCTTTGAAGTACACAATAAGTTCGGTTTCCTGCCCTTAGTCTTGCTGATAGGTGCTTGTTCGTGTCGTCATTTTTATTCGTTATTTAAAAGTGTGAACGTGTTGGAATAGATTTAAATGTATTCGTAAGTGTTCTCTTTTTAGTTATTATCTTGATGATATAATATATTTCGTTTAATGTCATCTGTTTTCCAACCAGCATTTGCAGCAGCTTCTTACATTTGTCTATAGGCGTCCTTTAAGTATTATTTTGTTCTGCCCAGTTCTGCTTAATAAAGCGACGTCAACAGCATATGCTAGGAACTGTGTTAATCTGTTGAATATCGTTCCGTTCAGAATTAACTACGTTTCTCATTGCTTTCTCGAGCATCAGGTTAAAAAAGTGCTGACAAATGGTCACTTTGCGTTAACCCATTATTTACTTTAAAAGCTCCAGATAGATCATTCTGTATCCTTACTCTGTTCTGCGATCCCGAATTGATTCATTTTAGTAGTTTGCTTCTTTTCATACTGCCATACTCCTGTTTAAAATCTATGTAAGACATATTCAAGTCTATTCCAAACTCATAGCATTTTGACAAGATTTATTGTGTTGTAAAATCTGCTCTGTTGATCATCGATTTGTTATAATACTGCAATGATACTCTCTAATTATTTCTTATGTATACATTGTGATTTCGTTTCTTAGTAAAATGGCGAGCACCTTATGCGTTACATTAAAAAAAAAATGCTTCTGCGGTTCCACTCATGCATCTTCTTTTTTCCACACTTATCTTATTAAATCATGTAGTTAGTTAAAGTGTTGCTTAATATTTGCCCAGCGTTTATTTCTATTTTAAAAATTTAAATCTAGAAAGTTTCCCGTCAGAATGCCTGCCGAACCTTGAAAACGTGTGGTTGCAGATTACCCTTTACGATGAGTCCGCAATTGAAACTCGGAAATACACATGGGGTCGTGCTTAATATGCCAGGTGCACGTGATGGGAGCGGCAAAGCGTAGTGAGGATGGAAACAGACGGCTACAAGTAAAGTCACGGACAGATGAAGGAAGGAAAGCAGACGAACGCTAAATTTAAGAAACTTGGTGCGCAGCGCTTGGACTCTCAAGACGTATTTTGTGAGAGCGTTGCCTGGGGCGGCTTGAGGGGTACTTAAATTGTGACAACTTGTGTAAAAACAGAATAGACGCCAAACGTACCATTAACAAGTGAGAAATAAGATCTGTTTCACAAAATTCAGTGGGGGTTAAACCCACCTTAAAGCAAAAGAATGCAGTTATTGGAGCAGAAGGGTTCTAACGCTGTTAACAACTAGAAATGCCGACATGCTCGCTACGCATTTATACGTAGGTAAGGATTATTTGGTTTTCAAGAAGATGCTTAGGTATTATGGAATAGGGCGTTGCCCCGCGATCGGTTTAAAATCGGATCAATTATAAATAACTGAGAAATGTTATTTAGCGTGCTGTGTGATTCTCGCCAAACTCCAGATTTCGCTAAGTAGATTTTAAATGATCATGGTAAAAAACGCTTTTCGAATCCGTTGAGGCACTGCTAGAAGGCGTTTCTATGGCCCTTCCACTGTTTCTCTGAACGCCGTCGGACCTTTCCAGAGAAATTTTTGTCATCTACAGGTGCTTCGGCAGTCCAAAGAAGTAGGTGGCGGGTAACCTTTACGTCAAATTAAATAGATATGTACTTCTTTTGCATGCGACATTAATGCTAATTAGACAGTGCTTCGTCGGTTCCCGAAATGACTAATTTTGGGTAATGTAAGATACATTTTAAAGAAATATAAAACTTTTGAGTTATAAAATTGACTGAATATTAAACTGGCGCTTCCTGGCATCGTCAAAAGATTTTAAAGTTTGGCCGTATACAGTAACACGTCACTTAGAGTTCTGATAAATTGAATTTTATATTCACAAACTCTATTTCGAATGTATCTTTTTGCGTTTTTATTATACCGACTTGAATAATTTATCGGGGTGTTTTCTTTATGATCTTTGTAAAACGACTTACAGAACGTATTTAAAATAAAGCAAAAAACTAGTATTAACAAGTCGTTTAGGTGATGCTTAAAGGTACGTTCTGCAAACAACCTGTAACTCTTCTCTTCATAATTTGAGCAAATTGACAGCTGTCCGCTATTCGACTTCAAATCACGCAACGCTCCTGCATTTAAGTAACATCCTCGACGTACCCGCATCCTGAGCTAGTAAACAGACACACATTTTACCTTTTAACTCAAACCACCCATTTGTCTCGACTATCAGCTAGCTGGAGCAATTTTGTTGTTAGACGGTCGCTTTATTTTTTTGCTTAATTATCTTTTTACCGACAATAAACTTAAGCCCTTGGTTGTGGTTCCGGTTTTTTGTCGACATTGTCGCAAGCACAAATTAACCTGTATTACACTGGCTCGCCAACATGTAGCTTTGAGTTGTATAATTATCATTTTGCCTTGTAGTAAGTGGCCTGAAGTTTGGACCTTTAAGTACTAATACAGTGAGACACATGGAAGCTTTTGAATTGTGGGTACATCCCATAATACTCAGAATACCTTGAATTAGACATGTAAGAATTGAGACGATTTTCAGCATGATGAGCAAAGGCAAATCATAGGAGTTGATATTTAATTTATATTTTGAGAACAATCATTTCGTTATTTTAGAAGCTACCAGATTAATGTTTTGTTGTCTCAGGCATTAACATTTTTTACTAGTACACATCGTTCCTAAATCCTTTACGCAAACACATTTATTGCATTCCTTTTTAGTGATGGTTCCAGGCTTGCAATTGTAGAGTTTCTTGTTGCTCTCGTCCAAACTAAAACAAATAGTGAATAATATTAAAACACTACAATTCGATGAAAACGTACCACGCCTTCATTGTGCATTCGAGTAAATGAGTTGGTGTGCAGTAACAACCGTTGCACTCATTTTCCACGTAGTCCATACCAGGCTCGCATGCTAAAAAGACACACTTTAGATGGAAATAATCGCATTTGTTGCAATATAAGCGAAGTGTGTCTGCATACACTATTTTTCAAAACATGTATTACCTAATTCTAATGGTTGCATAGGCTTATACTTTATACAGCCTGTTCATAATTAAGTGTGCACTATTGCTATCTCGGTTGATATTATAGCTACGAAGTTGGTTAAATTAGTAAAATAGTAGCATATTTCGTTCCGATTAAAATGACGCAAACAAAAAAAACAATTGAGCTTCGGGTTTTTGACATATGTCAAAAAATGCATTTTTTTTTAATGGAACGCCCTGTATATTTTGACGTCAAGCGATAGCCAATCTTCTTCTGAAGAAAAAACTTCTTATACTCTACTATCTTAAAGTTAATAACAATGGAGATATACGCCTGGTCAAAATTAAATACGTTGTAGCTCCCATAATAGGCAAGTTAGCAATAGTGCACATTTAATTCTGAACGGGCGAATATCTCCATTGTTGTTAACTTTAGGATAGTAGGGTATAAGAAGTTTTTTGTTCAGAAGAAGATTGGCTATCGATTGACGTCAAAATATACAGGGGGCTCCATTTTTTAAAAATGCATTTTTTGACATATGTCAAAAACCCGAAGCTCAATTGTTTTTTTGTTTGCGCCATTTTAATCGGAACGAAATATGCTACTATTTTACTAATTTAACCAACTTCGCAGCTATAATAGCAACCTAGATAGCAATAGTGCACACTTAATTTTGAACAGGCTGTATATATGTACTTAATGCAATAAAAAACGTACCCCATTTCGTTTCGTTTGACTTGCACACTGAATGTTGGAAACTAAATAGCATAAAAGCGAAAAATCCTAACAACCTCATTTCCAAGAAGAATTAAAACGGTCTCCTATACGATTATTTTTCAAAAATTAAAAACTTAACGGGGACTGTATCGTTCCAAATAATTCAAAATCACAGTCACATTAACAACCTTGCTAATGAATTAAATAAATGTATAAGCTGCAAACTCTCCTATTTAATTACAACATGCTTATTGTTTAGCTAAAACAATAATGGAATGTAAATAAAGTACTTATTTCCTAATTACCATTGACGTATTCGCTATTATACAGTTTTAGTACTTTTACAAGTTTCTAAACTCGAAAGCCTCTTTTGTTCAAACAAAATCATTAAAATTTTTGCATCGTTCAGTTCAGATTCAAGCATTATGTTGTTCATATGATTGAAATTGGCAATTACTGACGCATTTTTACTTTTCAGTTCGCCGAAGCTTGATTATTAATCAAGCAATCTTGGAAGATTACTTAATTTTAAATCTAATTTGGAATTATCATGCGCTGTAAACTTTTGCTGCTGGTTTATATTAACTGTATTTACCGCAAGTTTTAAGTAATGTTTGTTGTGTGCAACTTCGTGATTTTTCTTGTGAAACAATTACGGCCTTGCCCCTATGTAATTAGATTCATATGTTACGAAAACGATACTAACAACACAAAAAAGGAACCCGTAACAATGATTTGCTCCAGCTAGCATTCAGACAGGAGATAACGTCAACGTTATAACCTACTGCAATCTCTATCACTACGCAATGGAACACCTCCGACTGAGTTTTAAGAAATCACCAAACTACCTCTCACGGCAGCTTGCAGAGTCAAGAGCCATACATGCGGGCTTTAAAAGTAAATCCCGACTTCCGATCGGAACACGAAATATACAGCTCGGTGGTTTCGTTAGTACCCTCTTGTGGGGTGTAACGAGAAAAACTGCATTTCCATAAAATTGTACAAGTGCTAATTGCGATAAATACAGTATCCACGTTCGTGCACATTTTGTTAGAGACGTATGCTAGCGTAGGGTTTTGATTCAGCGCAAGCAAGCGGACAGGGCCGTACTTGGCCCAACTGAACGAAAAATAACTGAATTACGACAAGTAATGTTATGAATTAAAAATACCCTAACACTATTTCTAGGCTTTTTTGTCTTGCCTAACCTATTTTGGCATTCTGTACACTAAATATTTCCTCTGTTGTAGCTTAATATGTACCCTTTAGAATCATGAATTTTGTTGTAAATGCATGGTTGTAATTTCATAATGTTATTTGTGGTAATTCAATTATTTTTCGTCGTTTTGGGCCAACTATGGTCGTGTCCGCTTGCTTCCGCTGAATCAAAACTACGCTAAAAGAATGCTGGCAATTTCGCTGATTTTTGGTCGCGTTTCCTACACTTCGCGCACGAACGTGGAGACTGCATTTCTCGCAATTAACACCTGCATAATTTTACGGAGATACTTCTTTTGTCATTACACCCTACGAGGGGGTACTAACAAAACTAGCCAGCTGCAAATTTCGTCTTTCGATCGGCAGTCAGGATTTACTACCCAAGATTCCAGCCCGCATATGTGGCTTTCGACTCTCCAGCTGCCGTGAGAGGTAGCTTGGTGATTTATCAAAACTCAGCTAGAGGTGTTCCATTGTGTCGGGATAGAGATTTCAGGAGTGTGTAACGTTCACGTGATCTCGTGGACTGTGATGTTTTGCAAGTATAACATTACCGGCAGTAAGGCAATTTGATTTATTAAGTTGTCTGCAAGTTACGTTTTGGGGTTTTCGTGTTTTACCATTTTCTTTTTATCGTCGGTCGCCAAATGTCGACATTATATCCTATTAAAATATCCCACGTCTGCGAAGTTCTTCAAATCTTATCGTCACCTGGGCGATCTTTCTTTGAGCGGACGACGATACCTCTCTTTCTCCCTATCTCTCTCTCCCTCTCTCTCTCTCTTTATGGTTCTACATATATCGAACTTCCGGACACTACCTTTTTCCTCAATGGCTTGAGGTATCGTAGCGAAATTCTGCGTTTCCTCTATATTAACATGTATTTCAATAACTTATGCATGATGTGTAAATGTTATGTAGCGTAACTCTAATTTACAGTTTTTTTAAAGTACTTGTATGCGTAGACTTTTGTTTATGATCGCCCATATAAATTTGTGTACTACTGTATTGTATTAGTGCTTATATATTTAAAGTAAATCACTCCATAGCTTGAATATTCGTTACGTCACATAGGAAAGAATTAGCTTCTTTATTACTAAAGAAAATTTTCGTGTAACTTTGTGTGCTCATTATAGAGTTGTAAATATTATTTTGTGTCTCTTTTATTATTCTGTTGTAAAGCAGCTATACAGAACGTATTTTTATAGCGAAATTAATAGCTGAAGGCGAAGTAAGTAAATAGGTGCGACTCCGATGTTTCTTCAAGGTTGGAGACGTTTCAAAAGTCTAGAGTTTAATTAGAATACCTTGTGGCGCCTGACGCAATTCGTATTCTCGATGTAACCTTACTTTGGAATAGTAAACAAACGCATTTCAGGTACCACGAACTGCTCATGTCTCGACTGAAAGCTAGCTGGAGGAAATCATTGTTACGGATTCTTTTTTGTTGTTTTAAGCATCGTTTTCACCTGTAAAATATGAATCTAATTATATAGAAACAAAGCCTTAATTATTTCACGGAATACAATTATCAGGTTAGCACACGTCTTTTTACGGAAAATAACAATCGCTAAAGCTATAATTTTCAAAAATTTTAGTAGGCAAATGTCATTGTGTCATTTATTTGACACTATTTCAGTTAGGTAATGAAGCCATTACATATCCGAGTGGTGTAATGAGCTTCATTACCTAACGAAAATAGTGTCAAATGAGTGACGTAATGAGTTACTTATCCCACTGGAGTAGATAATACATTTTTATACAATCGTATTATGACATCGTATATAAAAGGTGGTGAGTTATATGAAAGGATGCCTATATGAATTAATGACGTCGTATTCAAACATTGGGATTTGCACAGTTCAGTGCAATTCCAACCAGCAGTTTTTCAAGCACACCTACCAGTTCACCTTCTTTGGCTCTTACAATTACATTTAACCAATTCAGTACAGACATTTGAAGCAAGAGGTAAGATGTTCTATACAGGAACCCATGATGCACTGTCTACTTTCTGAATCCAGCTCCAGTCTTCTGGATTAGGAGCATGCCTGATATGCAGCCCGCTTGGAGTGTTACTCATCTGACAAAACAGCTCCTTTTTGGTTTTATTCACATTGTCTTAATCACAGTTGTTATCATACAAGATCACGGTGAAACATTGTAGTAGTTTAAAAATTTTCATTATCAATATCAAATTCTGTGTGAGGGTGGAGTGTCATGTAGGTAAAGGCATGTAACAATTCCATGCCTACTATACAGATTTCTTACCTCGTCCAAAAAATGATAATGTGGTACCACATCCCGTGAAACTGTGGAATACAGGGATGGCTTGAGATTTTTCTACACCCAGCTTCTCGTAGATAGCATTAATGTTAATACATATAAGTAAATGTTTTGCCTGTACCAAAAGCAACACAAATCTTCACATCTGCACACAAGGTCATCAGGTGATAGAACTTGCCAATGAGAATCACCACTACTCCCGTGTCAACAGTACGCACCATACAGTTACTACAGCCATTTAAAAGTGCATCCTGTAAGTGGATAATTAGCTTGGTGTCCGCTTCGTCATAGTCACATGGTGGCATGGACCTATCAGTTCCTCGGAGGATAACTTCGGCATCACATGTGACGACCATTATCTTGTTTTCGGCAATTGCCAATTTGTTTAAAAGGAATGCAAAATGGTTCTGTTTGTCGGTGGGGTCCCAACACACTTCGACCCTCAACCCTCGATTTTCTCTAGTGGTTTTTTTGAGGTTTGTCGTATTGTATTTGTCCCACACTACATCAACTGGTTTGCAGCTTTCTAATTGTTTATTGATGTGTGGAATGAATACGTGATCAGCATGATCATTAAATGTGACGATGCTGGTAGTTGGGAGGAGGATATGCACAACAGCGGCTCCATCGAGAAGCTTCACATCAACATAATCAAGAGAATAATTTGGCTAATCCTTGTCATGATTGTTCATAAGATCCGACTTATTTCCGAAGCGCAGATATCCATTGTTAGATAGTGAGGGGGAAAATGATGATTCTCATGGCTAAAGAATGTAGTCATGTCACTCTCCCTATGCTGCATCAATATGTTCAGTTGAGAGAACAGAGAAACATCAATCTTAAATAATGATATTTTCCCTTATCTTTTGTTTTTGTCTTTTGTATAGGAGTTCTGAATAGAGGTTAATTGGTGAATAGTTTGTAATTGGTAAATATATAGTCTGATGCACTTAAAAATTGTGTACTTGTATTCTCTGACCCCAAGTATGTATATTTAGATACCAAGTTTGTGATTCTAAGTGATTTAGAAGCCGAGACATTGATTATATACTTATATTTAAAAATGGCCTCTATAAAATCCAAGATGGCCAACGGAGAGATTGGTTCCTGTCAAAAATTTGAAGCTAAGTACTTAACTAGCACCTGTAAAAAATTTGGTGCTTTTGTCTAGTGTGTCCACATTTTCATGATAAGCTGCCCTACTAGTAGCAAGAGTTTACAGCACATTATGATTCCAAATTAGATTTAAAATTAATGAATCTTCTAAGTTTGCTTGACAAATGATCAAGCCTCGTCGAATAGAAAAATGAAAAAGCGTCAGTGTCACGAAGAATTACCAATTTCAATCATATGAAACAAAATAATGATTTAATTTGAATTGAACTATGTAGGACTTATAATTATTTGGTTTGAACAAAAGAGGTTTTTAAGTTTCGAAACTAGTAAAAGTACTAAAGCTGTGCAATAGCGAATACCTCAATGCGGGTGGTAATTAGGAAATAATACTTCATTTATATTCCATTATTGTTTTAGCTAAACAATAATCATGTTATTAAATTGCAAAAGTTTAACGCTCATAAATTTATTTACTTCATTAGCAAGGTTGTTAATGTGACTGTTGTTTTGAATTATTTGGAACCACACATTCCCCATTAAATTTTCCATATTTGAAAAGCAATCGTATAAAGAACAGCTTTAATTCTTCTTAGAAATGAGATTACTAGGATTTTTCGCTTTTATACTTTTTAGTTTACAACATCCGGTGTGCAAGTCAAACGACACGAAATGGGGTACGTTTTCTTTTAGTATTAAGTACCTATATATTGCGATGAAATTATGCCTTGTATAAATAAAGGGTTCATTGCAAGTATTAAATAATTAAATAAGGGCAAATCACCACAATGCTCAGGGTATTTTTATTGTGTAAACTTTGTCTGTCAGTATTTTAGACTAATTAAAATGAAATGCATTTATTACTTTTCAAATAAAATGGTTAATTGCCCCTTTCTCTATTGCTTTTTGCAATTTCTATTTTATCTTGCTTTGATTTCATTTACCTTTCAGCTTGCTTGCTTTTCACTAGCCCGTACTTTTATTAATGACTCTACACTCATTCAGTATGCAGATAACCAACCTTTTGTGTTATTTAATTATTTGGTCTGGCTTTAAATATGCTCAAACCTATCATATTACTTATATTATAAATCTTTCTTTTACTCAAAATTTAAACTCAAACCCTCTGAAATCTGCTTGCTTATACTTGCCTTTATCCCTCTAATTATGCTTCTTGCATCTCATTGCCAGCGCATTTAATAACTTCAACTAGTTTAGATTGCAATTACATAAAATATTTTAACTCTGTGCTTTAATTGACTTTGTTCAATATTTTTCACTGCATACAGAGTAAAATTGTGAGCTTAAAACCATCTCAGTATATATAGGGTGTCCCATAACTACCTCCCCATAGGAAACATGTGCCGACTGCAAAAGAGGCTGCAAGAAAGCAAAAATAAATTTTCTACTACTCCATATAACTGAGTTATAGAGTTTTCAATTGCACCAATTCGAAAACCTCGGTCCTCAGGTATTAACAAAATAAACGAACAAATGTCAAACTGACATAAGTAATGTTTCATTTAAAATAAATACGGCAGATTAAATTTTTGGATGGAAGATTTTAATAAAACAAATAATCGCAGAATTGCGGTCATCCTACCTTGATGGTGCTAAGCCCTGATTGTTTAACGTTCACATGTTCTTTCTCAGTTATCGCTTGAGATAGGACTTTTTTGCTTCAAAATACCGATTGATACATTCACACGAATACCCCCATTTCTCTCTGGGTAGGCAGTTCTAGGACACCCTGCATAGAAAATAAGCCTGTGCAACCCTTAGAATTAGGCTACGCCTATTTGGAAAAATCGTGTATGCAGACATCCTAGTCACACTTCGCTTATATTGTTTCAAACGCGATTATTTTCAACCTAAGTGTGTCCTTTTAGTATGCGAACATGGTGTGGACTACCTGGGGAACGGGTGCCAGCATTGTTACTGCAATCTACATCATGTACTCGAATGCACAAGGAATGACTGGTACGTTTTCATCGAATTGTAGCGTTCTAATATTGTTCACTATATGTTTTAGTTTCGACAAGAACCTCGTGGATTGCAATCCTGGCACCATCACTAAAAAGAAATGCAATGAATGTGTTTGTGTAAGCCATTTGGGAACGATCTGTACTATGAAAAAATGTTAATGCCTGAGACAACCAAATATAAAACTGGTAGCTTCTAAAATAACAAAATGATTGTTCTCAAAATATAAATTAAACATCACTCTTATGATTTGCCTCTGTTCATCATGTTGAGAACCGTCTCAATTATTACATGTGCTATGCGAGGTATTCTAAATATTCTGGGATGTACCCACATCTAAAAAGATTAGATGCGTCTCATTATATCAGTAGTTAAAAGTCCAGCCTTCAACCCAGTTATTACAAGGTAAAACGGTAATCACACCGTAACACTAAGCCACACTTTGGCGGGTCAGTTTAATACAGGTTAGTTCGTGCTTATGACAATGTCTACAACAAACGGGCACCACCACCAAGGTCGTAAGTTATTATAGATAGAGAAGATAATTAAGTAACAAATTAAAGCGATCTTCTAACAAAAAGAATTGCTCCAGCTAGCTGACAGTCGAAACAGACGGGCGGTTTGAGTTAAAAACTGTTTACTAGCTCAGAGTAAGCGTACATCGAGGATGTTAATTAAACTCAAAGCGTCACGTGATCTGAAGTCGAATAGCGGATAGCTGTCAATCTGCTCAAATTATGTATAGAAGATTCACAGGTTGTTAGCGGGAGGTGGAGCTTTAGCAGATCCTGCATATAACAAAACTTACCTTTAAGCATCACCCAAAAAAACTTGTTAATACTAGTTTCTGCTTTCTTTCCAAATACTTCCTGCAGGTCCTTTTACAAAGATCATAAAGATAACACACCGATACATTATTCAAGTCGGAATAATTAAAACGCAAAAAGACACATTCGAAAGAGAGTTCGTGCATATAAAATCTAATTTATCAGAACTCTAAGTAACGTAACTGTATACGGTCAAACTTTAAAATTCTTGGTTACACCAGGAAGCGCCGGTTTAATATTCCGTAAAGTTTACAGCTCAAAAACTTTAACGTTTAACTTTAAAATCTACCTTTTGTTTATTTTCTGTGCCGTATCTTCATTGGACGTTGGCGATCATTATGGTCTATCTAATTTTGTCGCTTTGCAGCGCGGAACAGGCCTATCGATGTCATTCCGGTCCATTGTCTTAAATTTCGTAGACATTATAATCGACGTCTTCTAGGCCCTCTTTTTTTTACGCATTATATGTCCAAAATATGACAGTTTTCAATTCTTGATTCTTGATTATTGATTGTTTTCCTAATAAAATCTACAACACCCAAACTTAGCTTTTCGGGAACCGACGAAGCACTGTATAATTAGCATTAATGTCACATGCAAAAGAAGTACATATCTATTCAATTTCACGTGAAGGTTACCTGCCACCTACTTTCTTAGACTGCCGAAGCACCTGTAGATGACTGAAAGTTTTCTAAGAAAGTCCGATGACGTTCAGAGAAACAGCGGGAGCACCATAAAAACGCCTTCCGGCAGCGCCTCAACGGATTCGAAAAGAGTTTTTCGCGATGATCATTAAACGAAATCTGAAGTTTGGAGAGAATCACACAGCAAATACCATTTCCCAGTTATTTATGATTGATCCGATTTTAAACCGATTTCGGGGCGACGCCCTATTCAACGATAAGCAACTTCTCGAAAAATTCTTTATTAACAAAGAAAATGAAAATTACATTCTCACTAGCTGTAATAATTGTAAACAATGCAATAAATTGCTTTTTCCTACGACTGCTTCTAAAATCAAGCTTTCCGCTTTGTTGACGTACGTCAAAAATTGATTGTTTTGAATCAGTTCATCGCGGCAGCCGTCATACGTAAGTATATAATCGTGAATCGTAATACATAGCAACATACATAAATTTTATATAAGCTTTCATGATTATATACCTAAGTCGGCTAGTGGTCAGCTATTTGAAAACGTCAAAGTTGACAGCTGTCACTGTGAATTTGATTTAAACCTTTCTTCGCAATTTAAAGTTACTTGTGCTTTATTTTGTGTATTGTCGGTGTTTAAGTGTCAATAAAAATAAGAAATGGGCGATAAAATATCCAATTCTGATGTAAAAATTTGCACGTCGCTGGAAATTTTAGAAATGGCAAAAAACACCAGTTTAAACCTATTTTCGAAAATTTTACAGCCGTAGGAAAAATTTTGTATGCAACACGAGCGAAAAATGCATTAGGCGTTCGTTCGAGTTTTTTCGGACCTCGCTTCGCTCGGCCCGAAACTTTCGAACTCACGCCTAATGCATAATTTTTCGCTCTAGGTACATAAATAACTATTATATTCTTAAGTTTCTTTCATGTGTTTGGGGTAATTTATGTTGTCTGGTTTTATTATTAATTACGGTGTTAAAGGTGTTTTCTTATCTTCTACAATTTGCTTATATTGTTTTTAAGTTCTTCTGAAAATTACATTAAATTAGTTCCGTATGGCTGTGTACTCCTGAAATAAAATGTAGCAGCGTAAAGTAATACCAAGCAGGTGTAATTCTACCTACCTTAAAATTGCACAAAATATGTAAGTTAAAAATCACTCTTGGACCTTTTAGTTACTTCTTTAAATTTATTTTCTCATTTCCCAGGTAGAACAACTTAAATTATTTGTTATTTTTCAAGTTTGTACTAAATTGTGAAAACAAGATAAATATTTTTTGTCAAATCTAAGTTTCCAAAGTTGTGCCTTTAGCGGTAGAAAAATCTATGTTAATTTCATATTCACTAACGTTTCGCAGATTGCATCATCAGAATGAAAGTCGCACTAAGAACTGAAAGTCGGTGTGGAGCTATCGATAGTCCTCTATGCCAGGCGCGCGGAATAGCGTAATGCTGATTGGTCGTTCGAATGCAACGTAATCCTTGGAGCGTGGCTGTATGGCGCACAGTGATGCAATGCTTTAGATCGTGTATTACAGGAGTCCACGTTTTACTAAGCTTAAAACCATCCACCCTATTTAAATAGCTCCACTCCGACCTTTAGTTCTTAGTGCAACTTTCACTCTGATGATGCAAGCTGCAAAGTCTTGCGAAACGTTAGTGAATATGGATGCACAAACAGCAAAAAGGCCAAATCTGCCTAAGTCATGGTCGTCGCGCGGGTTTTTGCTCGAGTTCGCAAGGTGCAAGGCACATTAAGCCAGAGAATGCTAGGTATTCATCTACAAATACTACTCGGTCTAAGCCGAAATTCTATGTTAAGAAGAATAATTTATCAAGAAGCTCACCACAAAGATTTTGGAAGACGTTGTTCTTTATGATAGTGATACAAAACTAAACCTTGGCCAAAAAGGGATACATACCCGCTATGTAAGCTTCCACAAGACTTGATTTAGAGTGAAAAAAACATAAATTATATAGTGTAAGTGTAACACATATGTTAAGACTGAGGTGTGAAGAATTCACATAACTCTCGCTCTACTCTTATGTTATGTAGTTATGGTTAATATAACCTGTGTATTATATTTGCTCTGCTCTTATCTATTTTATACCATGTTGGTCTTGATGAAGTGTCTTGTAACTTTTTTCAAAGTTACTTAGAAAACAGAAAACAAGCTGTAAAAATTGATGGCAGGTTATCGAATCTCTTAGATTTACAATCTGGAGTTCCGCAGGGGTCAATCTTGGGGCCCCTGCTCTATTGTATTTATACTTTTAATCTAAACAGTGTAATTAAGTACTCCAAACATCATTTCTACGCGGACGACACTCAATTGTACGCTTCATTTTCTAAACAAAATTTTATACCAGCAATGGAAAATTTTAATGAAGACTTGCGAAGCCTAATTGACTACTCCAACAAACACGGCCTCACCATAAATCCCCACAAAACAGAAGTAGTACTTTTTGGCCCAAAAAAACTAAAAGAAGAATTTATTGATAATTTCTATTCAATTATTATTAACTCCACACCTATACAACTCAGTAAATCAGTTAAAAACCTTGGGCTTGTAATAGATGAGGATTTAAAATTTAATCTCCATGTAAACAAATGTACACAAAGGGCTTACAATTCACTTAAAACAATTTATTCCAGCAGACAGGTTCTTAATGTAAAGACAAAAAAGATTTTATGTAACTCCTTGGTGCTATCTCACTTTAATTACTGCGATACTATATATGGACCGTTTATTGACAAAGCCAATGCACAAAAAATTCAAAAAATGCAAAACTCCTGTATGAGACTTATTTTTGGAATTCGCAAGTACCAACATATTTCTTATAAACTTCAGGAATTAAAATGGTTAAATATGGATAACAGGAGATTGCTACATGCTGCTTGCCTTTATCACAAAATTCTCATCTTTCGATCACCACCTTACTTATATAATAAGATTACATTTCGCACGGATGTTCACAATCTAAATGTTAGATTCAAGGGTAAGCTAACTCCACCGTTACATAGAACGGAATTTTTTAAACAGTGTTTCTCTTACCAAATAACTAAAATTTACAACAGTATTAACAGCACATTCAAAAGCTTACCCTCGAATCAATTCAAATTCAAATTTTATACTTTTTTATTAAACAATGACTGAAATATTTCCAGACTGGTATTAGTAATGTAAGTTTATTTTATTTATTATAATTGGGCCCTGATATGGTTATATGTTTATATAGCTAAATAATATTAAATTTCATTTATTTATTGGCAAGGGTTGAGTGGTAGAACAGCTAACCGAAAGGTAAAATGCTGAACCTTGGGATAGCTCCTTTATGCTATGTTTATTTTTTGTGTATCTTCACTAGGTTATACAATTTTTGTAATACAATGGAGCTAATAAAAGACGATTTATTATTATTATTATTATTATTATTATTATTTGGGGTACAGAGCAGCTAATAAATATTTTTAAAAAATACGATGAGACTTTATTAAGTTACATGTTTAGCAAATTGCAATAAGGTATTCCTGGTACCAAGTAATTGATAAATTAATTACTATTTCATTTGAGTAATTGCATCTCGAATAACTTAATTACTATAGTGGGTAGTAATTGGTAATTAATTACTCTTTTAAAGTAATTTTCCCGACTCTACATGTGACCACATAATATAGGCAACCCATTTAACGAGTTTAGAAAATGTAAATTTGACTGTAGCGGTGGCGTACCAAATAAAAGAGTTAACATATTATAAATAACTACTTACCCCAAGAAATTCAACTGTACGTAAGCTAACTGTAAATGCCTCAATAAAATTAAGTGTCGTAAATTAGAAAATTAGTAAAATTTTATAATTCAAAACTACACCACAAACGTAAATACTGAAAATTTTCATATCGCTTCACTAAATACGCAAATATGATTACCGATCGCGTAGTCATTTTCCACGTAACTTGAAACTCTTTACTCATTAGGACTGCAACCCAACGAACAGATAAAATGCCAATACAGACACTCAACATTATCAATCTGTCAGAGTTGTTATTTGTACTCATTTAATAAAGCCTATGGAAAGTGTTTTCAGATAACACTGCTTTTGCATTTCTATAGCATTCACCCTGGAGTAAATAATGTCGAGTTTTCTCTGTTTGTTAAGATTTGTTATGATTTACGTCGTATGATTAGTCTTTAAAGTTACAGCTGCACTGTAATGCCATAAAGATGCAATGTATCTACGATATGCATACGTTAGGTTGTAATTCCACAGGTCCACTAGGACCCAGTAGCCCTGATAATAATTTATTATACATGACTAGCAGTCCAGTGAGACAAATGTATCATTTAATAAAACAAAAAAGACCGTCCCGGACGGACCAGCGTCCCGGACGGACGCAAATCACGTGATATCTCGAAAACCGGAAGTGTCACGCGACGACTGAAATTCGGTTCCTGACCTGACATGACCATTCCAAACATATAACTTTAATAACTTTTTTCTCTATCTCTTACGGTTTGGCTGCTGAAACAGCGTCGCAGACAGACACGTCTATTAGATAAAGGATTATTGTTTTCAAAATGGTGAGAAATATAAGCAAAATACGGAATGGGGTAAGGATGATAGCAGATAGCAGATACGTTTAAATTTAATTATGGACTGTATCAAATACTTAGGTTATTGGTTACCTGACGCAACTAAAGTTTATGCCTAAATTACGGCGTTAAAAGGGGGTTCTTAAATTGCGTCACTATGTCAATTAGCTGACCACATCACTGTACACCGTTAGCACTTAAAATTAGGGAAACACAATACCTGTAGGACCCTAGTAGCTGCTGTGTTGTGTCCGAGGATTGCTGATGCACATTCAATTGCGGACGTGACTTATATCTCGGGGGGATGGCTTTGGAATACTCGTTAGATGCAGAAGGCACACTAACAAATCAGAAGGACGAAATCAGACGGTACCGACTAACAGAAATGCTGCTTCAAAATTCTAAGCACTACGTGATCTTAACTTAACGGGCCCCCGGAGACTTAAAATAAATCGTCAGCGAGGACGTGAACACCACAAAACAACTTTCAGCTCATCAGCTGTACTCGAAGAAATAACGAACACCGCACATCTCTTTCCTACACATGCGCGCCACATTCCTTTAGCAAATTTCACAACGTTTCGCAAGAACACGGAAGCTTAAATCAGCATGTAGGCTTTAACACAAGCTGAGATTTTTCGTCAAAGCGCGACAGCCTGGTACCAGAAGGTCTTTAAAACAATTATGTAAATGATTATGCGCAAATTCAAAAGCGTGATCCAGAACGCTCTCTCTTGCCTAACCGCCAAAACAACTAAGCACGACTTAGTTTCCGTGAAACAGGAACCGCAGACCTTTTTGAAAACTATAAAAACCAAATGTACTCCTTTATCCCATTCTATTAGTTACTGCATCGTGTGAATGTGATCTACATCTATATTCCTGCCGTAAATCCTGCCAATTTTTTCTGCATTTCGTCTTCAATTTTCTTCATTCTTCTTTCATAAACCTTTCCATTGTTGCTATGATATTTATGCCTCTTTAATTCTCAATGATGTTGAAAATTGATGTTACATAGACCATGTTTCTTTACGGCTATAATTATGTGAAATGTACCTGCTTGTCATCATTCGAAAAATTTTCTCGAATCATGCTATCAATGCGGCTACAGTTTCTCCTGGCTGATTTTTCGTCTTTAACGAACTCTACAGGTTTCGTTATGCGTTTCAGTATGATTGTCATCTGATTCGTATCTTGATTTGCTCTGTAAATTTTACTTTTATTTCAATTAGGTCTTTGAAGTTTTTCTACTATTTGGTTCTTTAATACATAATATACGTGTCTTTTAGACTTATTTGCTCTCCCCAAAATAGTTTCCTCGGCATAACATCATTTGTATATAACACTGTAATTCAAAAAGCGGTAAAACTGTGAAACCGAGGGGATTGCTTTCGTTATTTAGAAAAAAATATTTTACATTCTTGTTACACAAATAATGTATACTTAGTTTTGACAGTTTCTAAGGAATAATTATAATAAAACGAAGTTTCCTAAATTTTAAAAGAAAAACATTTGTTCAATTTATAGCTATTACTTTACATTCGATGCGTTTTCTATATACTTAAAAAGCTTAAAATAAAAATGGTTATTTCATGTGCAACGAGCTTTTATATTTCCATTTGAATATGCCGTAATATACGTGTCTTCAGAAATGATCGAACGTTTTTGAACAGTCATTATTTTGGGGCCCATTATTTTAACTATTTGATGTTGGCTGCTCGTGCAGTGTGATGTTTTGACGATGAAATATTTTATTGGCGTTCGTTCGTTGTGCAAGGTGTTGTGCGAAGTTTACAGCCGGTTTCAATTATGTTTTGTGGTTTCAACATACTATTCTTTTGCAAAACTCGTTTTTCTAATTAACATATTTAAATTTGGTATAAGTATACACACTATTTAACAAATTTGAAGACCTAAAACTAGATGGAAAGATGACATCCAAAAAGTTTCTGGAGTACAATGGATTAACAAAGCAACCAACAGAGAAGAATGGGAAACATTAAAGGAGGCATATGTACAGAAATGAAATACTTGAATGCGGGAAACGATGATAACAAATTTGGAGTTGAGGTTATATTCTTATTTTAGATTCCAAATTATGAATATGTCGTTCACACCTAAACTAGATGATTTTATTCTAATGGCTCACTTTCGCAGTGGAACCCTAAATCAGCACGGTTCATGGTCGTATTCCATTCAGTCATTCATCGAACAATTTACTGAGGAGTTTTCAGCTGTGTGCAAATCAATTACGATGCTTTTGCTCACCATAAGCGAATTATTATTCACTGTTTCGAAGACAAAACTGCATCTGCAAAAGTAAAGCAACAGGCAGCCCTACTGTTTTAACCGAAGAAAAGGTAGCTGACATTAATAATTGAATACAACTAAGCCCGCACAAATCAGTATCCACATTGGCTGCCCAAAGTGGTATGTAAACAATAAATTGCTCATTTACAGCGTAATTTACACATATATTCCTTTATACTTAAATATTTCTGTTGGATCGTGTCATAAAGATTTAAGAAAAAATCTTCACATGGATCGGTACAAGATAACAGTGAAACAAGAATTATTTGAAAATCATTGGAGATCACGAATGCAATATTGCCAGTTGTTAATGAAAATATTCCTGATCATCTTATTAGGGCCGGTTCTACAAACCAAGGATAAAGTTATCCGTGGAATAAATACCCTAGAAACGATTGCTGTAACAAAGGAAACTATGATAATTATACCTCGGATAGCTTATTCTAGATATATGCTTGAATTGTAGAACCGGTCCTTAGTCGTGGAAGGTAGTCTGTGCGTTTACCAGATTTGACACCACTAGATTTTTTATTTATTTGGGCATTTAAAAACTAAAATATACAGAAATCGTTTAGATACACTAGAAGAGTTACAGCAAGCTATTCAATAAGAAATACAAAATTTGTGAGAAGGACTTGCGAAGAGTATTTGATAATATAAAACGACGGATTAATTTGTGTCTACCTATACCTAACGGTCAACATTTTTTATATAGACAATACATATCTGTCGCAGGGGTAGTCCCTTAAACAGCATTTGTGGTAGAATAGGCTAATTACTTATCTTAGGTGAAATGTACTATTTTGTCCTAAAACCAACTGCAAGTTGAATTGATGTGATTGAAATTGATGGTTCCACTTTACATGAAGACACTTGAATAAATTTTGTATCAATAAAATGTTTATAATAAAACATGTACTGTATCATTCCGATTTACTTTAGTTTATGCCTTGCGAGGTCAAATTGTATGATTTTGAATAACTAAAACTTTTTTCAAAAGGGGTTGATTTGAGTGTTATATATTTTAATTGAATGAGAAATTAATAAATGGTGTTTACCCCCAGTACCCACTCGGACGCTACTTCCAGAAGACTAAAATGTTTACAGTAATAGCAACTCCTGTTAAATGGGTTGCCTATATACCTCCTTAATCAGCGTTCGGTCATTTCTGAAGGCACTGTACATTGTTTGAGGCTTTCGGGGTTACTCGAATTATTCTTGTTAAAAAGGAATTGCGGCTTAGACCGGCTATGCTCTTTGGTGGCCCGTGTTATTTGAGTACCTTTAGAACGAGGATACGTAGGCAGATTTGACCTTTTTGGTTGTTGCTGTTTGTGTACCCATATTGACTAACATTTCGCAAGACATTGCAGCTTGCATAATCAGAGTGCTGAAGAATAACATGAAGAAATAGTTAACCGTTGAATGCAACCTACGTCTACAGCGGTTTTCAAATACAAACTTTTAGATTAATCCCAAAATTCTACAATCGATATACTTTAGTACGTAGCTGCCTAAAAAGTAATTGGAATAATCCAACAAATGGTACCAAATTCTCAACATTTAGTATATATAACATCATCCAGTTCCTAGGACTTTCGCTTCCTATATGTAGGTATTTATTTGATCACAATATTGCTTTGAACAATTATTATTTAAGGAATAGTGAGAATTAATAATGGCATTATCCCATTTTTCATTTTTACCTTATAATGGTGTAGTTGAAGTTATGCATAATGCACTTTCTGTAAAGTTAAAAACAAAAGTAAATTTTGTATGCACTGCAGTGAACTGATTAAGTGCCGCAGTAAACGTTTTATTACGGAAGTAAATATTTATTATTGTTAATTGCTACAATAAATTTCAGATTAAGCAACGGAAATTTAATTGTTTTCAATTGGGCAAGTCGTAACTTATGTAATAACAGTTGAATGGACGGCTTAAGACGCTATTAGCACTTGATGGAACACAATACAATAAATTTAAGTTAATTGAGCAGTAATTGAAAGAATAGCGTCCGCTGGATTATTCGCGTTAGGCAACCCAACGTACACTAAGAGCCTCGCTAAGAATCAGAAGCCGAAACCGGCCGAAGCGTGCCCGAACACGCTCGGAGCAAGGGTGTGACCAAACCCGAACATATTTAGGCAAAATTCCTTAAATAAATGTTTAATTTAACTAAAAACCGACCAAACACAATAACGGGGTGTTCGATTCCTGAATTGGACGCCAATTCGTAGGCACAAAATGTTACGATAGTGTCCATCGCTACCCTCGCTGGTGTTTTGACAGGTAGGTTAGGTTAAGGCATTCACAAACGTAAATATTTATCAAAATTTAAACTGGCGCACGGCCTAATTGCAGGTAAAAATGTAAAAGTCGCCCCCATTCGCTGTTGCAGCATACCAGCGCGATGCCATCGCTCCGCAAGCGGGTGTCGAGCTACTTCCGACAGCTCAGCTTCTACAATGAGCCTCGCGAGAGGAAGCACAATATCAACGAGAACTCTTTCGTGACCAAGTATCTGGAAGGGTAAGTCGCGGGGCGTTTGAGATGCCAGCCTTAACGCCCGCTCTTGCAGACATATCAGTATCAAGGAGGGGCCTCCGATCTTGTACGGCAAGAATCCCACGGATCTGCCGAATTACGATCTGGGATTGTACGATGTCGGCCCCAACTCTGTCGTAGGCTGCTATTCGGGACCAAATGGTGGACTAACCACCGTCAAACGATTAGAGAAGCATCTGTCTGTGCCGGACACGGATATCGACTTCATCGACACACAGGATGAGCCTGAAGGTGAGCTCTACTTTAATAAATATTCGAGCGCCACAGATATTGTAAAAAATATAGGTTTCTAATCTCCGGCTTAATTTCTCCCATTATTTCTTCAGAATCTATTAGAATTGATCTCTCCAAGAAGCCAAATCCTTTAAAAGCAATAAAATTATAAATTTTATTTCATCTTATGTATAAAATGTCTTATAAATTCGGAAAAAAACACATGGAATTACATTTTAAACTACTGCCGTGCCACAAAATCCAAGGCAAATAACAGGTAAATTCGTACAAGCTCGTAAAATGCTGTCGAACCATGTTAATAAAAAAGAATTCTCTTGTATTTTTTGACCTCCGCTAAAATGCTGCTTTCCAATATAGTATTTTGAAATTATTTCCTTTATGAGTTGCGTTTGAAATTTAGCTAGTGGTATACTTTTGCTGGTTGCATTAGTACTATATGTATAATACATGGGAATTTATAAGAACGAGAAGAACCAAATCCATAATGTGAACAAATACTTTTTATATCATTTTGCGGAACTCAATAGCATATCCGTTTTATTCATTGTATTCATAAAAAATTATGGTCTACAATATGCTGTGGTTTCATGATTCTATTTCGAGTAATTCTATCGTTTTTTGCAGTATTTTACACAACAGTTTATTAGTGCCTCTAAAAGTAATTTTATTTTCACTTTTCAACAAGCACCTGTACCATTATTGTAAAGCTACAAGAATAAATTGGGCTTAGTATTCCAATCGTCGTGTTGTTTTAGAACTTATTAAATTCTAACACTGAGATTTACAAGTTTTTCTGTAAAAAACACTTTGAAAAATGCGTGGGCACTACTTACTGTCTAAATTTAGTTCTTACACCGCACAGCCGAATGTAGTGTCCTGAAAACAATGATGTGGGAGCAAGGTTACTCTTTCTTCACAAAAAATTATTCGGGTTGTCAGCTACAGAAACGAAAATCAGCTAAAGAGTTGGTGGTTTCTCAATATCAGAAAGATCATCTTCGTCAGCATCCATCCACTGTCATCTGTACCATAAAATCGGTGGTCTATTTGTTTGTATGTATGTTTAGTTCGCTATCTCCTCCGAAGTTACTGGACCGATTAAATTGTATCATAGCTTAAAATTTTGATAATTTTTAGACTTAGATCGTAGGCTGGTTTTTATTTTCAAAAAAAGTATGAATTAAATTAAATTATATTTAAAAAAACTCCTAAACCCTATTCGCGCAAAATTTAAAAAATATAATTCAATCGCTTTGAATTTAAAAATTAATAACTTTCCTAAAATTAAAGTTGTGCTTTTAGAGTTTTAGCTCAAAGTGAATATAGTTTAAGTCTGAATTCGGATCTCTTTCCCAACGATGCATAGCTCGGGTGATTCACTAGTTTATAATATGAATTTTCTAACCCTTTCTGATTAAAATTTCTCTACTTAGTTTAGTTAATCCCCATGGGTCTGCGACAGCCTCAGCCATTGTAATAAAATCACAGTTTCCACGACAACAGTCATATCATATTGTGTGTTCCAAAAAGAACTCATTTAGCGCAGGCATTGGAAAGAAGGATAAAAAATCTAGTCATGTCTTAACTTAAGTCAGTAGGTGAATGTCAGATTGCATTTTGTTTATGAAAACATTTGTCACTGTGACAGGCAAAAATGTACACTGCATTAAGTTTACTTGTATCGAGCAAATATGAAAATAAGATGGCATTTACACAAAACAACGAGTGTATTAATCATAACAGTCATTAAAAGTTGTTTTAATTAAGCGTTTTGTATATTTTTAGGAAAATAGTTCAAGATCAAGATGTAATTTAGTTCTCGCTGACTTATGGTAGTTCATTTGCTTCAATTGGCATGTATGAAGTTATGGCAAACTTCAGTTTGATCATGGCATGTTGCAAATGAGTTTTTTTTAATCCCATGATATTAACTTAATGCTCTAGCCAATAGGCACTTAAAATCTCATCACCAAAATTATGAATTGTAATTCGTAG
The DNA here is from genome assembly GCA_940337035.1 of Agriotes lineatus. Lineage (NCBI taxonomy): Eukaryota > Metazoa > Arthropoda > Insecta > Coleoptera > Elateridae > Agriotes > Agriotes lineatus. Next base: position 25,400 of record CALNHX010001955.1, read on the forward strand.
AACCAATAGGCAACACAAATAACAAGTATAAACCATTAAATGACTATTGCTGTCATTTGCACTGGTGGCAGCTCTTGTCAATACGTTTTTAGACGTCTTCAACAGCTAAAGGGTTAAAATCTCGAATAAAACATATGGAATTATGTTAACATAACCTGAATATTTTATTAGATATATAATTCTGCAAAACTTGATCAAAATCAATCACTATATCCCTATATAAAACAAATGCACAATTACACCAAATAAACCATAAATTTTAAGCGGAAGCTCATGGCATTTGGCATCAAATTACTCATACATCTCGCGACATACTAAAGACACTTTTAAAAACCCTTGAAATCTGTAAGCAATTATATGATAACCCAAAAATATGCTAACGAAATTAAATAAAATTGTATCTTTTGAAACCTCACATAAAACCCATGCAAAATGACGTCGAATCTATCTATATATACAGGGTGCCCAACTTAAATGTACGCAGCTTTAAGCAGGTGAGTATGCAACACATACACCGTTCGCCATTGAAATGTAATGTGTGTTGCATTACTCATCTGCTTAAAGCTGCGTACATTTAAGTTGGGCACCCTTTATATACTGTGCCTTCAGAAATCGTTGATAGCCACATGACTGCATCATATAGGCAACCAAACTCACACAGTTGGTATTCCGTTTCATTAAAATCCCCAACTCCTCAGCTGTAAGGTTCTTTTGTAAGTTTGTGAAATATTCAAAAATATCGACACCTGCTAGAGTGCTCGCTTTTCTTCTTCCGATAGTCAGTCGAGTTTCGCCTCTGACGTATTTCACACTTTGAGTTACCGTGCTCTTCTGTCCATTCCCTTGCATAGAGTTTCGCCTCTGGCGTGGTTAACACGTTGAGTTACCGTGCTCTTTTGCTTTTTTTTTCCTCCTGATGAAGCCCCTTATGAAAGTGGGCAAAACGTTGAGTCCTTCGATCTCAATCATGACACGGTCCAATCCCGGAAGTCGTTTATTACTTAATGACAATGGCCGTAAAAGCCTAAAAAATCATCGTTGTAGAATGTGCCTTGCAATAATGATTATAAATCAACTGCCTTTTGCTCTTTATAAATGTTTAGGGGTGGGCAACTGCCCACCTTTGCCCCTCCCTGGCTACGCCCATGCTAAAAGGCCTACTTTTAGTAGTGGTAGTAAAAAATAGTATACAATTATGTTATTAGGAGCGAAAGTTATACTGATAAGTACATCCGAGCCACATAAAGATACTTTTGCTGCGAATAACATATAGTATTGTTTTCTTCAAACCTTTTTATAACAAATTATTTACAACTTTGTGAACAAAAATCGAAGATAATTGCTGGATGGAGCGGCAGATAAAGTGTTTTAGATGCCATGGCAATGAAGTAACAATTTAGCATCATCAATCAAGCAGTATAATGTCACATTTTACTGCTGTTTAAAAAAAAGTGTATGTGATGACTTGAAAGATTTATAATTGGAAAAAATAATATAAAATGTTAATTATTTCTTTAGATTTTTTATTATTTCCCGAAAGCTAGTATCAGCGTACATATATCAAACAAGTAGAGACACTCACTGTCGGTTCCTTTGATGTCAAAATTCCGATTTGGATGACCTTGACCGGCTCCTGGGGGGTACTTTCCGATAGTACTAACAGATGGAGCCACTACTTGATCACATCATGATTGGTAGCAGAGCCAGTAACTGGCTCTGATTGGTAGTACAGTGCCTTTATATAGACAGTGGCGACAATGGGGTGTCCTATTTTTGATTGGCTCCCTAGATCATGTGGTTTTAGCTGCCATGTTTAGACAAAATCACCTGTGATTCGTGTTATACATTTGGCAGTACTGAAGTATATTGTCAATCTATGTCAAATTCGAGGTTAGTAGGTTAGGTTTTGTTTATTATTTGACACTGACGGACGCAAATCTTAACCTGCAAATCTCGAATGTTTTCAGTACTGCCAAACATAAAACACGTATTACTACTGCCAAACGTAAAACACGTATTACTACTGCCAAACGTAAAACACGTATCACAGTCGACTCTGATTACGGATTTAAATAACCACCCGTTAGAATTTTGCCTAAATATGGTGGCGGGGGTGTCGATTAGTTGTATTGTCTCCACTGTCTATATAAAGGCACTGTAATTGGTAGAACTTTGTGCTGCCATCTGATAGTGAAGCTTAGAAATACCCCCCCGAGTTACTGTCCCAGGCACTCGAGACAGGTTTCAACATTTGGCACGAGTGTCTCTACTTGTTTGATGTATTTACGCTGGTGGTATGTTTGCATAATTTTTACGTTTTTTATGCTAGGCGCTATTTTGGAGAAATATTTTTCAATTCTAATTAACATCTATTTAAATGGCTTCTAGAAACTCGAATCTAGCCCTGTTGATGAATTACTGTTACAAAAATCCTGTAAATGTTCTTTTACAGCCGTCTAAGTAAGGAGATTTTTCTTTATGCAATTTACATGTGATAAAAAAATCTCCCCATTTAGACAACTGTAAAATAATTTTAACCCTTAACTGGTAACGTGAAATTTTGGAACACAACTGGTAACGTGCAGTCTGTGAGACTGGCACACCTTTGAAGCGAAAAAAAATATACTGTTTTAATTATTTGTTTAAATATATATATAGAGGTTTGTTAGGCATATATTTGTTAGTAATAATTTTATTTAAAATAACCGAAAACTTAATGTAAAAAAAAATAATAAAATAATTTTCAACTTGAACACAAATTGGCAATGTACTTTTTACCAGATCAATATAACAAAGGAAAACTTTTGATCAAAAGTAATTTTATTTATTTTACGATTATTAATAATTAAAACAATGCATTTGTAAAAAAAAACTTAAAGAAATATTGTAATTCACAGGGCCTGCCATGCCTAGAAGTGGCACAAAATTCTCACGTAAACCGTCACTTTTGAAGCGAAAAAAATTAAACTGTTTTAATTATTTTTTTAAATATATATATAGAGGTTTGTTAGGCATATATGTTTTAGTAATAATTTTATTTAAAATAACCGAAAACTTAATGTAGAGAAAAAATAATAAGATAATTTTCAACTTGAACACAAATTGGTAATGTACTTTTTACCAGACCAAGACAACAAAAAAAAAACTTATTTTATTTATTTTACGATTAATAATAAGTAAAACAATGCATTTCTAAAAAAAAACTTAAAGAAATATTGTAATTCACAGGGCCTACCATGCCTACCAATTGAAAAAAATTCTCACGTAAACAGTAACGTGCCGTCTCACAGACTGTACTGAACTAAAAATAAAACACATCTCCAGCGTTAGTTACCCAAATTTACCAATAATTGTGCGATAGGTGGTGTACCAAGAGGAGAAAGATTAGATAAGATCATTTGCCGAAAAGCGGTACTCTTTTGCTGAAAATTTGAGATTAAAATTTGCTTGCAGTCTCACAGACGGCACGTTACCAGTTAAGGGTTAAAGGATTTTTGCAACAGTAATTCATTAACAGGGCTAGATTAGAGTTTCTAGAAGCCATTAATTAGAATAGAAAAATATATTTCCTAAAAAGCGCCCTCTATAAAAAACGTAAAAATATGCAAACATATTACTTTTCGGTAAATAATAAAAAATCTAAAGGAGTAATTAACATTTTATATTATTTTTTCCAATTATAAATATTTAAAGTCTTCACATAAAAAAATTAGAATTTTAATATTAAGCCTTGGTATGTGAAATTTTGAAAAATAGTTAAAAAATTTAAAAATAAATTTTAAAAAATTAGATGATATTCATGTTTATCTGTAGATCTTTCTCGGTTTTTCCGAATACAGTGAAATCTCCCATAAGCGGACACGCACGGTGCCAAAGTTTTTGTCCGGTTATTAGAGGCGTCCGCTTAAGGGAAAAATCCATTTTTATGTTTAAGAAAGTGGTATTTTGCAAAGGTATACGCGCTAACAATACAGATAAGAATAATAAAATAATTGAAACAAAGTTATGTAATAGTTATTGTCAAATCTAAAATACTCGTTTGACGTAAGGTTTTTTTTTTGACTGCTTATTATACTTTCCACATGGATTTCGAAATATTTTGACAGTTTGCATACTTTAAAGTAATTACTTTCTTTAGCAAAGCATTTAAAAAAATTTCACTGTTAACGCTTCCGTGTAGGTCTTGATTACATTCTCACAAATTTCTAAGTCGTCGTCGTTTTCTAATTCTGCCAACTGCACATCAACGACAGCTGATTCACCTGAAATTTCGGTTACATCATCTTCCACGATTATTTCTTTGTCAATGTTTATAAATTCGTCAGAGTCGACGTCTTCGATTTCTGGGATATTTCTATACAGTTCAGCCACTACTGATAAGGGTAAATCGTCCTCTGGTTCAAATTGATTACAGTCGAGTAAATTGATACTCGCAGACTCCGCGGCCGATGGGCCCTGAGCATAGTTTTATTATTCTTTCCTTCCATAAAAGCAAGCAGGAAAAATTCTTCCTATTTTTATTTTTATCATAATGGGATGCTCACGCAAAAGGCAAAGTAGATTTGAATTGCAGGCCTCTAAAGTCAAGCAAAATGGCGCATAGGGTAATGAAAGTGTCGAATTTCTTGCAGTCATAACGCTGATGTGAGTTGACCTACCTCCTGTAGTGCAACAACATGATTATTAAATGTTGGATTTATGGATTGTTTTGACGCCTCACGACATTAGCTGGGCCTCCATTTTGAAGTGTCCGTACAAGAGAGGTTCACAGTCTAAAAATCGTCGAAAAATGGTGTCCGTGTCCGTTTAAGAGAGTGTCGATTTAATAGAGAAAATTCTATTAGTAAAGTTAATGCAAGCAAGTTGGTTCCCAACAAAATGTCCGTGTAAAAGAGGTGTCCGCTTATTAGAGGTGTCCGACAAGGGAGATTTCACTGTACTACCATATTATCATAAGCAAAAAATATTTCTGTCCATGGATTGAGTTCGGATAAGGTGTAAATGACAAATTTTGAGTTAAATGTTACTATTCTAGGAATCGCTCCTACTTGTTTTCAAACCAAGATTTTGAGAAAACCAATCAAATTGATTAATATACAAGGTGCTTTGATGGCTGTTCCAGATCTATGAAGCACAGATGAATTTCCCTTCCTTAGATATGGTTTTTTCCACTTATTTGTCTTATTGCAAATATATAATGCTGTACTCCTCGTTTTTCCTTGAACCCACTCTGCGTGTCCTCTATTGATTTATGTGGTTTGCATCGTAGCTTAGTTTCTAAAATTGTTGCAAATATCTTCCCTGGAATGCTTAGTAAGGAAATTCCTGTATAGTTGAAGCATTCCGTTTGATCACCTTTCTTGTATAGAGGTGCTATGATCCCAATTTTCCAGTCCTTTGACACTTTTTCTGCTACTTATATGACGTTGCATAACTCTAGCAATCTTTCTTTGCCCGTTTATCCCATAAATTTTACCATCTCGGGTAATTTTATCAATACCAGGCCCTTTTCCTAGTTTGAGCTTCCTCATCGTGAAACCATTTTTCGGCTTCGCTCGAATGTTTTCTCCCCATACCAATTATTTCAGGACCCGCCTGTATATTGTCTTCGCATAATAATCAATTGTGTTTCGAAATATTTTAATTTACCAGTGCACTCTTTTCGTACCGATTCTGGAAAGCCCCAAAAACATTCGCTGGCTTATCGTGAGGTCGCAGCGTTCAGTTGTCTTTGTTAGTTGGCCGAATGCGCGAGGATTCTTATCCTGCACCTCGACGAAATAACTTGCTTCTAAAAAGGTCCCGTTCGTGCTTTATTACGCCACGACGTTTAATTTTGAAGGGCTGACTATAATCAGGTACTATGGCGTTTTTCTGTTTGTTATTCTCGTATTAATTGCATTTCTTTAGCTCTTAATCGACAGTTTTACCCGAGAATTTAATCTTGGAAGTAAGGTTGCCGTCCGATTTAATTTTCAACACCTGCTAACGTCCTACCTAGCTCCTGCGGCTTGTGAATGGCTTTTCTGCAATTACGGACGCATCTCCGGCGCTTTCTCCCTTGGGTATAGCAACTCCTGGCCAGCCTTTGGTTAACAGCAGCCTTGGGCGTCGGAGGTTAGTGATTCTTGGTGTTATATCATACTACTTTAAAAGTGGACGGTCTTCCTGCTTTTAAGCAGATTCGGGCAGTTTAAATTTCTACTTTCCATTGTTATTAACATATGAAGTTTAATCTCATACAGTCAATCTATATTAATACTTGAAGCTTAATGGGTATATTTAATTACGATTAATATTTAAAGCTACAATTTATGTGTGTAATTGAACCTTTGTAAAAGGAGCATTCACGCTTTTTGCTTTCACTAGCCTGAACAGAAAGGATTTTTTAAATGACAGCGGTATGCATACCACTTGATTTATTTGTGGTTACAATTAATTGAATAACCCAAAAGGGGTCTCTTGGTGCGTGTCGCAACCTTCATTTAACTTGCACAGCTTTACTATGACATTATTTGTGATCAAATTGTTTTGATTATTTATTATTGAATTACCATACTACAAGATTATTCAGTAGTTATTAAATAAACGCTAGTCATTTGTATTTAAATTATTCGAAATCATCTGATTTCTGGCGCCCATATCCTTTCTTTTGAAGACTTTGCAGGGTACACAGCTGGTGGTTTAAACCCACGACATATCGCCGAATTTGAGTTAGCTCGGCCATCGCTTCCGTGTAGTACGAACTTTAAGGGGGTTAATCTGCGACTTTTTTACTACCATTGAGTATTTTAATTAATTAACTGCAGGTCAGCTTCTTTATCGTTTTTACCTTTTACTGTGTTTAAAAATGTGTCGTCTTCGTCTATTCCGAAATTTTCCTTCTCTTTTTCCCTTTTCAGTTGCACCTTTCTCTTCCCCTTTTGCCAGCAAGTCCTGAAAATACTGTTTCTATTGCTCTATTATATTCGCTTCGTTTGTCAGTACATTTTCCTGTTTGTCTTTAAATTTGGTTGTTTGTAATTGGTTTTTTCTTTCTTCTCAATTGTTTCAGAGTTCCATAGAATAATTTTTGGTTACCTTCAAATTTCAAGTTTTTCTCTAACGCTTAAATATTTTTTTGCCAAAACTATGATGTACAGTGTGGCGAAATGTCGAAGTTTTCATAGGGAAGTTTTTCTTTGTCTCCATTATCATGATCTTGGTTCTGTAAGCAATGAACTTGACCATGATCAAGTTGTTCCACTATCTTGAATTTCCAATTTTAATTTGTGTCTGAAAGATGCATAACAACTGGACTACTTCTGTTTGTCTGATAATTCAATCTCGTTTTTTTGTTTCTCCAATTCTTGTTCGATCTTATCTTTTCTTCCATTGTACTGCGTAGTTCCATAAACTACAAAAATAAACAATTCTAAAATCTTGGTGACTGTACAGTGTTTCGCGTAACTCATTTTTATAGTTTCACAGTAAAAATAAGTATGATTTTTCATTATCTTCCAGTTTTTCGATTAGTGAAATAAAATCGTATAAAAAATATTATGACGTCACTTCGATGCCTTGTGGCAAAACCACTAACTTTTTGCACTTGTTACATAAATAGCTATTAAAACCTCGAATACCTTCATGCAAACATACGTCAACTAACTCATATTAAAGTTATAGAGTTTGACAAAACCTTTAAAATCTGTGTTACATTGATTGAAATCTCTCAGAAAACCCGTAACCCATGTAGTTGCATTGACTTTCCAAATATCCTAAAAACCCGTTATGAAATCCTACCAAATTCACTTTTATATCATCTTTCATTCTCGAAGATTAGAAATCTGTATTTTGTTAGCTGTGGCTGAAACAAGTCTCTGTAAATATGTAAGATATGTATATAACTGTCACCATTACAGCTCCCGTTAGCCCACCAGTGTTACATAAATCGCCCGTTTTATCGCAAAGCAAGCAAACGGTCGATAACACGACAATGCTCATTAAGGTTGCGGGGCAGGAGTACTTAGTAACAAACCGTAAAAAGCACGAAAGCAAAAGTCAAAGTTTGGGCAGTTTGTCCGATTTAGAGGTCGAAATCGAAAAAACCAAAATTTTCACGAATAACAATAACAGCGACGACGTTAAGTGCAAAAACCAAGAGCTGGCCAATGCTCAGGGCGACACGAACGAGATCGCGTCCCCAGAGCCCGAAAAGCCCCCCGATTCCGCTGCTAAAAGGGGCGCCGCGCATAAGGGGGGGCATAGCAAGAGAAGCAGTGGCGCCCGCCGCAAGTCAAGAGCCCCGAGCGGCACGAGGCGGCTAAGGTTAGTTACGGCTTGGCCAAGTCGAAAAGCGAGGGCAATCCGTTCCAGCATAAGAAAAAGGGGAAAATTATCCGCATTACGAACAGGCCAACGGCGCACGGTAATTTCAGGATCGTGCATGAGTAGTTTGGTTGCGCACCTGCTGCGTTTTATTTTGCGTTTTATTCGTTTTGGTTTGCCGCACGACTTTGTTTATTTATGCGATTATGCCTGCTTGATTTTGGGTTTCTATGTTTGCTAGTGCGAGAAGGTTGTATGAGATTTGATTTTTTATTTGTTGTGTTTTGAGTATCTTTAATAAGCAATAAAACCATATTTTACGATTAAAAGAAGAAAAAAATCCCACAATCTTCTAAATTTTTGGAAGTACCAAAATTTCTTCAGTTCCTTTACAAACATTATCGATAGCCTTTTTTACCTTTCGGTATTGAGGAACCTTTTTACAGCGCGTTCTTTAATTTTGTTCAATTCTTTTATTACTGAGATGAAAAATAAAGTGAAGAGCGAATAGTTTCAGGTCGCTTTATGCTTAATATGATAACCTGGTTGAATTTATTACTTAGCTTGTTATCTTTGACTTATGACATAAACTTGTATTTTTCGTATAGAAACTAGGGTTGGCCATGACGCTTTTGAATGAGTTATTTCATTTTACAGTGAAAAAATAAGAAGACACTAAGAGTTGACTAACATATGAAAAACAATTAATTTGACATTTTTACATTTGTTTTCAAGATGTAGGAATTAATTTAATAACAACAATAGAGATAATCATTTGTTATGATCAATGCACAAGTTACAGAAGATTTTATCTTTTCAATTGTTTTTCATAGATTACTTATTTTGAATATTTTTAGTTCAACATAATATTGCGATGGTATTAAGCCCTAAAAACTCAACTCTGATAGCATTGCCAAACTAATAGACATTTCACTAAATCTCAGGGTGAGGTATTGTATATAATTGCAAGGCTAAAAGTTGAGTTTAATAGATTGAATGCATTGGTGAAGAAATGCCAATTAATAGCAGTATAATTAATTAAAGAACGGTTTAAGCAAAGCTCAATTCTCACAAGGATTTAAGTTGAATGCAAGATAAAATTTAGAATATGAGGTTTGTGCAAAGTAATGGCCGAACTATTAATTACAAAAATGGTTTGCAAAGGCAATAAATTGAAGCGAAAAATTCAAGGAAAGTTAAACAGTGAAATATTTGTCAGAGTTTTAAAAGAAACGTAGGAAAAGCTAGATAAGCTAATAAACGTTGCAACGAGCAGCTAAGTAGGCTGAAATTAAGGCATTTGATGGAAAACTGTTACAATCAACAAACCAGGGTTATATAAAAATGAAGAAAAGGACACAGCAGATGAACTAAAAATTGTGTGGAAAATCAGACAGGTGAAATCAAGGGACGCCTTGGTGAAGGAAGTACTCTCATAAAATTAATCAGTGCAGTGACTTATGTGAACAGTTTAAAGCAAATTAACAAACGAGCAATGACACAAAGACTTGATTAACTAATTATAAATGTGGACCATAATATTAGAATAAGAATTAATACATAAGTTGTAATTTTTAGGCAAAGTTAGATTTATAAGTAAGCATTTTGAACTTGATTCACATCCGTTTTTATTTAAGATTAAAACTAGCAATTGTTTATAGCGGATATAAAGAGAACAATTGAATTGTGAGAATTGACATGTTGTAAAATGTACTCTTAAATAAAGTTAATTTGCATATAACAAACAAATTATTTTAACAATAAAAATTATACCAATCAATTCAGTGCAATTTTGTGATCGTGTGGTGTTATTTGCATCGAAATCCAACACCTAAAGTTGTAAAGTTCTCTGAACCCGAGTGACCATAACCTAACATTGGAAGCAGCCCGTTACGATCTCTGCGTGAAGGCCTGCAAGCCGAGACAGCCCAGAGGGGAAGACTCCAGAGCAGCAAGCAGCTACGTGAGGACGTGCCCGAGGAGTTGCAGCAGCATCAGGTCCATAGCAGTTCGAGTACGAGACCAGCATCGCCTTCGAGCCCGATAAGTTCGGCAACAACAGGTACTGTCTTCGTCTAAAATTAAGTTAAGTGAGGACCGGGAAGTTTATGCATGAGTACCAAGAGTCATACCCAAGGCAATACAAGCCATATTCATTGCTGTAAAGTGAATCCAGACCGCAGAATTAGCCCAACTCCATAATTTGGGGTTATGTGACAGTTAGATCTAAAACCGACGCCAACTAAAACAATTGGTGCGTAGAATTTAACGTATGACCTACTTTCGAGGATTTTCTTGTGCGCAGTAGTACGAAGACGAAATACAGAACCGTATTAAGTTAAATTAAGAATTATACATTCAGCCCAATTGAACCTAACCGAGAGAAAGGGTAAATGCTTTACCGAAATTTGAGCTAGATTTGCGTTACAAACTTAGCTTAACTCAACGCCGTGAAACAATTTGTTAAACTGAACAGTACAGTCTTTGAACGAATGCGGCATTACCGCCTAAGGACCCCATCAATATTCTAGGAAAATTCCGAAACTGAACCTTTGGTAAATGGAGAAAGAACCTTCCTGGAAACAACTCATTCAACTTAACAATACAGCCATTGAAGGAATGCAGCATTATCGCCTAATCACCCCATTAGAGAGAACCTTCCTGGAATTCAAACTACCTGACAAGGGTTATGACCTTAATTTTACTACATTAAATAGAGATTGTGTTCCCTAAATAGAGATAAATTTATATGTAAATAATATCGGACATTGACGGTTCTAACCAAAATTTGGTAAATAGAGAATTTTGTTAAATAGACGTTCGTTGAATAGAGGTTCGACTGTAGTTAAATACGTGAATTAGTAACCGACAGAAAATAACATTTATTTTGGCATAAACAAATTTGATCATGGCTGCTCTGTTTTTCGTGAATAAAATGCAAAGTATTTACAGTTTTTAAGCTATTTCTATCTTAAACAAGCAACAAATTCAAGTAAAGTAGTATCAAATTAAGCACTTTTTTTTTCTCTTTGATGATACCACTATAAATTCTTTCTGTTATTAACTGTGCCAATATGTTATCCCTTCCTGCAGCTCTGTTGTTTCTTATCTTCATTGTTGCTCTTTCTACTTTTGGTTTTTTCTTAGTGTTTATTCTCTTCGTTACTTAGAACTATTTAAAAGAGGTCTTTCCAGCATTTCACACATCTTTTGTTCATTCTAATTGTTTCTGTTGCTGTTTTCTGTTTCTATCATATTTTGTGCAGTATTATCACATTTGAACAATGTTGTTATGTTCAACTGCTATTCTTTTGCATTTATTGCTGTCTAATATTTCATCAATGTTCTCCATTTTCTAATAGGATTTAAGCACTTTAACATCTCTTCATTCTTTACTACAATTTCTTGTGTACCTTGTTTTCCTAGTTTTATGTTCGATCTACTCTTCCTATTTTGTATGTGTTCTTTATTTTTAATTTATTTTTTATTTTTGCAACAATAAAGACATGGTCTTAATCTATTGTTAGCATGAATCTGAACGTCGAAATATTTTGACACTGTTGTGTATTGTAACATTATCTAATACAAATTTTATAAAGCAAATTGGTTAATGTACTAAGAAACATTTCTAAACTATGAAGAAAAAGAAAAAAATGCTACAACAGTAGTTTTTACTCGTTTACGTGAAATTCAACATAGCAAAAGACAGAAAAGTTATCTTATAAAACAAAAATGCTTATTAAAGTAACAATAAAAATTGTGTCTCTACAGCCTTCTCGCCCACATTACAAGCATGAAGATGTAACATGTGGTCACCATGTAACTAAAATTGAGTAATTCTTAGCCGACGACGCTGCCACGGGCTCGGACAACATTCCAAACACAGTGGACCCAATTCTTCCAGAGGCCTGGAGCCGCAGATCGGACCACATCTACGGCATCTCCGACTCCCTCTACGACAGGAACCAGGTGACAAAGAACAAAAATGGCGACCCTATTGCTGACTGCTTCGGCATTATCGCTCGCAATGACTCGGCCATTTTAGCTGTTGCTGATGGAGTGAATTGGGGTAACATTTTTAGCAGTTAAATTGTTGGTTTTATCAAATGGAAGGGGCCACAGGATGGTTTTACCGTGCCGGCTTGTTGTTTTCTTGTCATTTCATTGTAGTGCTTTTGGTAGTTGCTGTTATTGTTATGCCGTTCCTTCCAATTTTTTCTTTGCTATATCTCTTTATTTTTGCAGGCGAAAAGGCCAGTATTGCCGCGAAATCGGCAGTGCACGGGTGCTTGCACTACCTGGACAAGACCATCTTCAACGACACAAAGCCGTTTGACGATTTGGCCACAAAAAATGAGGCGGCGGCTCAGAAATCAAGTGCCATTTTTAGCCACAATAGGATAAGCAATACGAGAGAGGTCTTCGTCTGTCTCCTGCGTGCCTTCAACTGTGCCCACGATTTAATCCTGGAAAATGAAGGAATGCTGACGACACTGACGGTGGCGGTTGTTCTGCCCCTCAAGCCAAAGAACGTGAAAGTGCCCAAGCCAAAAGAACGAGGTGACAGCTTGCCTAGGGACAAGGACAAGCCAAATCCACGACCAGGCACCAGGGACAGTGGCAGGAACTTCGGCAGGAGCGATGAGGCCTCTGAATCGTACATCTGTTGTGTCTGCAACGTTGGCGATACACTGGCTTATGTTTATTCACAGAAAAATGGGGTGCGGGAGTTGACGAAAGGTAACTATTATTGGGTTGCAGAGCGTGAATAGCTCATTTAACACAAAAACAATGGCAATTACATTCGTAGGTGAGCAGTTTTTGTTAATACAGTGAAGTCACACCCAATATTTTGTTGTTTCGACGTGATATTCTGACTCCACATTAAATTCCAGGCTCGCATGACGTAAACTGCAATCGAGACATGCGAGACGCTCTAGGTGCTTTAGGGCCAGTCGATGGCATTAATCCAGAACTCAGTAACCTGACATTGTCTGTGACGGTAGTCCAGAAAGGCGACATCATCCTAGTGGCGAGCGATGGACTCACAGACAATTTTGACCCGAACGTCTGCAAATTCACCGTGAACTCGAAGGAGACCACGACGAGACTGAAACGGCCGAGCACTGCAAGGGACGAGCATCACGACAAGGAAAACGTCAACTTGGAGAAGTCTGGCTCTTCGCAGGAAGTGCCAAGCGGTGCTACAGATACGGACGAGGACAAAGGTGCTAAGGTGCCGGTGAAACCACCGCGGAAGAACAGGGACAGCGCAAGCCGCTCTTCGCGGGAGAGGAGTGTGGATTCACTGGAAGCCAGCCAAAGTGCTTCAAAGGACTCTTCTAGTCATGTAGAGCAGAATCGAAGTTCGTCGGGTAGTCGGAAAACGTCTGATGACAAAAGCAACATTCCAAGTTCTGCTGCAGACGAAACTGCCAGCAGTAATCAATCCTCTGGTAAGGTTCTAAAAATTTTTAGCGGCTTGAGGTATTTCAGCAAATCAAAACTTGTTCTTCGTCTCGTGTTTATGGGACTTGGTGTTTGCTTGAGAAGGTTTGACGGAGGATTACTCGATTTTGTTTTTAAGAATTGTTTGTTATGGACAAGGTCTAGGCATGCGGAGTACCAGCCCGTTACAATATTTATTTTAAGCTAATTATAGCAGAGAAGAAAACCATCTTTACTAATTCTGGATTCGTGTAACCTGAGTGCACTAACAGTGGCCTACTTAGAATTTTGCCGAGTTTCAACCCTAAGAAGGAGTCTTTTACATGCTACACATCGTAGTAACATGGCACCCACGGCTTTATATCTCTTCCGAAAGATGATTTGATAACCAACTTTTATCTAAATCAGTCGATTAGAATGAGACGCATTATTCCTGTTTAGTGCAATATTAGTGTAATGTTATTTAAACTAGACTAAAAATTAAAGAATGCTTAGCTGGTTTTAAACTGCTCAGACACCTCAGTAGCTCACTGCTATGTTGCAGGGTTTAAGCTGCTAATGCTTTTGGTTCATTGCATTTGACCAACAATTTGCTCAAATACTCTGCGGTTCCTCCTATCCGCTACCTGGAAAAGCGCCTGATAGGAACCACCGACGGCACATCTACTTGAACTTAGCTGTATACCAAAACAGCTGGTCTATCGATCTAACTCGATCGCGTTTCTGTCGTCAAAATACGATGCTGCATCCACTTCGCTCAATTCGAGCCAGCAAAGTTATAGGATTGGATTTACTTGACGGATCCGATTGAAACTTCAAACTGGATGGTTTACCTTGTAAAATTAAGTGGATCGACGCGAGCGGATTGAGTTTCCAGCCGATAAAAGCCCCGAGATAAACGTACTCATAGATAAGGGCATATTTTGGATACTTTCCAGCCATCAGGATACACTCCTTACTGTAGAGAGAGGTTAAAGATCTTACATAGTGGCTTAGCTAAAGCTCTCATTGTATCTTTAACAATAAAACTTGGCATGCTATCTAGACCACAGGACATTTTGAGTTGTTCGTAGTTTTTTAAGGTCACTGTTGTTTAATGTCCAGGTTTGTGGTCTATAGACTAAGGTGGGAGGTAAACATTGGTTAAACACTTTACTTTTTATTCTTGTTGACAGGTTACCTTTCAGAATAGATTTCAGGGGCCAAAACTTTTGCCGTTCCTGAGTAATTCTTTGGATTTCTTTGTTGTCCTTGTTTTCAAAATATCAACTCACCCAATCATAAAACTCCCTTTGTGTATCTGATCTCATGACTGTCGACTACAATCCCTTTTTTGCAGCTGTTGATAAGTATGCTGATTTTGTCCCTATTTGTTATTAGGCCCAATTTCTTGCATTCTTTGTTTAGTGTTTGTAGCTTTTTTCTAATTTGTGGGGCGTTTTAGTAAAAAGTGCTACATCATCTGCTTTAGGTGGAATTCAGAGTTATTTAGTCCTTTGTTGGCCCACTTTATTTACTTGAATAGGTCTAAATAGTCTAACGGTACATTGAATAGATCTGAAGATGGGGGTCTCCATGTCTTACATATTGAATAGATCTGAGAATAGGGGTCTCTCTGTCTTACACGTTGAATAGATCTGAGAATAGGGGTCTCCATGTCTTACACGTTAAATAGATCTGAGGATAGGGGTCTCCATGTCTTACATGTTGAATAGATCTGAGGATAGGGGGTCTCCATGTCTTATACGTTGAATAGATCTAAGAATAGGGAGTCTCCCTGTCTTACACATTGAATAAATTTGAGGATAGGGGTCTCCATGTCTTACACATTGAATAGATCTGAGGATAGGGGGTCTCCATGTCTTACATGTTAAATAGATCTGAGGATAGGGGGTCTCCATGTCTTAGACGTCGAATAGATCTGAGAATAGGGGTCTCCATGTCTTACATGTTGAATAGATCTGAGGATAGGGGGTCTCCATGTCTTAGACGTTGAATAGATCTGAGGATAGGGGGTCTCCATGTCTTAGACGTCGAATAGATCTGAGGATAGGGGTCTCCATGTCTTACATGTTGAATAGATCTGAGGATAGGGGGTCTCCATGTCTTAGACGTTGAATAGATCTGAGGATAGGGGGTCTCCATGTCTTAGACGTTGAATAGATCTGAGGATAGGGGGTCTCCATGTCTTAGACGTTGAATAGATCTGAGGATAGGGGGTCTCCATGTCTTAGACGTTGAATAGATCTGAGGATAGGGGGTCTCCATGTCTTAGACGTTGAATAGATCTGAGGTAAGGGGGTCTCCATGTCTTAGACGTTGAATAGATCTGAGGATAGGGGGTCTCCATGTCTTAGACGTTGAATAGATCTGAGGATAGGGGGTCTCCATGTCTTAGACGTTGAATAGATCTGAGGATAGGGGGTCTCCATGTCTTATACGTTGAATAGATCTAAGAATAAGGAGTCTCCCTGTCTTACTCGTTGAATAAATTTGAGGATAGGGGTCTCCATGTCTTACACGTTGAATAGATCTAAGAATAGGGAGTCTCCCTGTCTTACACGTTGAATAAATTTGAGGATAGGGGTCTCCATGTCTTATACGTTGAATAGATCTAAGAATAGGGAGTGTCTCTGTCTTACACGTTGAATAAATCTGAGAATAGGGGTCTCCATGTCTTACACGTTGAATAGATCTAAGAATAGGGAGTCTCCCTGTCTTACACGTTGAATAAATTTGAGGATAGGAGTCTCATGTCTTACACGTTGAATAGATCTAAGAATAGGGAGTCTCCCTGTCTTACACGTTGAATAAATTTGAGGATAGGGGTCTCCATGTCTTATACGTTGAATAGATCTAAGAATAGGGAGTCTCCCTGTCTTACACGTTGAATAAATTTGAGGATAGGGGTCTCCATGTCTTATACGTTGAATAGATCTAAGAATAGGGAGTCTCCCTGTCTTACACGTTGAATAAATTTGAGGATAGTGGTCTCCATGCCTTATACGTTGAATAGATCTAAGAATAGGGAGTCTCCCTGTCTTACACGTTGAATAAATTCGAGAATAGTGGTCTCCATGTCTTACACGTTGAATAGATCTGAGGATAGGGTGTCTCCATGTCTTAGACGTTGAATAGATCTGAGGATAGGGGACCCCATGTCTTACATGTTGAATAAATTTGAGGATAGGGGTCTCCATGTCTTAGACGTCGAATAGATCTGAGGATAGGGGTCTCCATGTCTTACATGTTGAATAGATCTGAGGATAGGGGGTCTCCATGTCTTAGACGTTGAATAGATCTGAGGATAGGGCGTCTCCATGTCTTACACGTTGAATAGATTTGAGGATAGGGGGTCTCCATGTCTTAGACGTTGAATAGATCTGAGGATAGGGGGTCTCCATGTCTTACACGTGAATAGATCTGAGGATAGGGGTCTTCATGTTTTACACGTTAAATAGATCTGAGGATAGGGGTCTTCATGTCTTACACGTTGTCTCTCTCAACAACAACAACGGAGGAGGAGGAAAAGAGAGAGATCTCTCTTTTCCTCCTCCTCCGTTGTTGTTGTTGAGAGAGATAGACCTATTGTGCACATCCCAGTGCTTCACCTAGCCTCACAGAGATATTCCGATGTCCTCAAAAAAGCTTCCTAGTGAGTTTAGTGAGGTGTTTATCAGCAGTTCAGGTTCAATTGTTGTTTCCCCAAAGTGTTTATGTCGCAGAGTTATGAGTTCCTCGCACTCGCATATCCAGTGGATTGGAGTCTCGTCCTCCTCTTCACAGAATCTGCATTCTGTGTTTGTTGCCACTCCTATTGTGTGCATATGTTTGTTCATATAACAGTGTCCTGTAGTTATCCTTGTTATGTGTTTTATTTTCTCCCTTCCATTTTCCAGGAGTGCCAGTGTCGCTTTCTTGGACGGTTCCCCTATGAAGTTCCTAGAGTGCCTTGCTTTAGGGTAGTCGTGCCAGAATTTGCGATGTTTATCTCGTAACCAGCTTCTAGTTTGCTCCCTGATCATGCTATAAGCTATGTTACAGGTAGGCTCTGGTCCTATCAGCTGGGTAGTGCTGGCTGATTTTGCTAATTTGTCTGCTTTTTCGTTGCCTATTATTCCTTGGTGACCTGGGACCCACAACAGGCTAAGTTTGTTGTGTTCTCCCAGTTGAACCAGTTTTATATGGCATTCATATACCAGTTCTGAGTTGAACTGGTTAGATGACAGCGCTTTTAAAGCTGCTTGGCTGTCCGTCAGGATGTGTATTCTCCTGCCTTTGTAGGATCTCTGCACCATTAATTGGGCGCAGGTTAGAATTGCTGTTACCTCGGTCTGGAATACTGTTGCATATTGTCCCAGGTTTATGCTTATTGCATTTCCTGGTCCCGTACCATAAATGCCCAGACCTGTTCCATTTTCTGTTCTTGATCCGTCTGTGTACCAGACTTCCCCCTTTAGTTTGGTTAAGACTTCTTCCTCGTTCCACTCTTCCCGCTCTGGAAGATATACTTCAAACGGTTTTTGGAACTGGTAGGATGTCTTTATTTTGTCGGACTTCATCTGCAGGATGAGGTTTTCACGTAATCGGTTAAAGATTTCGGTATGGTATCCTCGATGTCCAGGATAACGATCATACCCTTGTGTTTTCAGCCTATATGCCCCTAGTCTCGCTTCCGCCTCTACCCTTAGGTGTAATGGGGGAAGGTTCAGCAAGGCTTCTAACGCGGCTGTCGGGGTTGTTGACATTGCCCCCGTTATTCCAATACAGGCCATTCTTTGTATTTTGCTAAGCAAGTTCTTATTTTTAATATTGCTTGCCTTGTGCCACCATACCAAGGATGCATAGGTTATCGTTGGTATAATGACTCTTGTGAAGAGCCAGTATACCATTTTTGGTGACAGTCCCCATGTTTTTCCAAACATTCTTCTGCAGGTCCAGAATGCTCTGCAGCCTTTGCTTGTAACATGTTCCATATGGTGTTTGAATGTCAATTTGGTGTCTAAAATCACACCCAAATATTTGACCTTCTCCACCATCTGTAGTTCTTTTCCGTATAGTTTTAGTTTCCTATACTTGTTTTTCTTCCTTCTTGTGATTGACAGAAGCGAGGTCTTTTCCGGGTTGACCGATAGTCCCTTGGCTTCACACCATCTTTCCACAATGTTGAGGGCCAATTGCATTCTTTCGAATACTACACCCTCAAATTTTCCGTGTATGTAGATGGTGATGTCGTCAGCGTAGCCCTGTGTGTATAAGCCCCTCTCCTCTAGTTCCCGTAGAAGGCCATCCACCACGAGGTTCCACAGTAGAGGTGACAATACCCCTCCTTGTGGGCACCCTCTGGTTACCGACACTTTCACGGTTGTCTTATAAAGAGAAGTGGTTATGACTCTGCTTTTAAGCATGTTTAGTATCCATCTGCTCAGGGTGTCGTTTATTCCCCTGCTATTCAAGGCTAGATGAATTGAGTCGAACGAGGTGTTGTCAAAAGCACCTTCGATGTCCAGAAAGGCTCCTAGGCCAAAGTCTTTGGATTGTATAGTTTTTTCCCCCTTGCTGACTAGTTCGTGTATAGCCAGTTCGCAGGATTTTCCTGATTGGTAGGCATATTGGTATCTATGTAATGGAGAAATCCCCAGTACTTCGTCCCTTATATACCTGTCAATTAACTTTTCTAGCGTCTTCAGAATGAATGACGTCAGACTTATTGGGCGGTAAGATTTCGCCTGGGCATAGCTTTCCTTTCCCGGCTTTGGTATAAATACCACTCTCACTTTTCTCCAGCTTGCTGGTATGTAACCTAGGGCCAAACTTGCCCTTAGCATTGCACATAGACGGGTGGATAGTTCACCCCAGCCCTGAGTGAGTAGAGCTGGGTAGATCCCGTCTCCACCTGGAGCTTTAAATGGTTCAAAACTGTGTAATGCCCATTTAAGTTTTGTTATGTTTATCACTTGATGTGCTGTCTTCCAGTTCTCTTGTGTGGCCCTGCGTAAAGGTATTTCTACACCGTGATCACTGGTATTATCTTCTTGTAATAGTATACTGCCTGGGAAGTGTGCCTGTAGTAAAACTGCCAGTGTTTCTTTCCCAGTTTCCGTGTATCCTCCTTCAGGTTTTTTTAGTGTTCCCACTATCTGTGGTCTATCTTTCGCTAGCGCTTTTTGGAGGTTTGCACATTCTGGTGTCTTGTCGATTCCCTTGCAGTACTCCCTCCATGAGGATCGTTTTGCTTTCCTCACTTCGTTATTGTATTTTGTAAGGACTTCTTTATAAGGTTCCCACTTCCCTGTCCTTTTTGCTTTGTTAAATAGTCTTCTTGTCTCCACCCGCAGCTCTGAAAGTCGACCGTTCCACCATGGAACATCTCTGGTTGACCTTCTGGAAGTTGCAGTACAACTCGATTCGAAGGCATTTATCAGTGATTCAGCGATGGCATCTGCCATTGTTTCTAATTCAACAGTGTTACTGGCCCTGGAGGGGCAATCCTGTAGTGCCTGCTTAAGGTTCTCTTTATATGACCCCCAGTTGCAGTTTCTGGGATTCCTGTACTCCAGGTCGGTTAGCACTGGTGTTTTGATGTCAAATCTGATGTATCTGTGGTCCGAGAGCGATGGCTCTTCAGATACATACCATTTTTCTACCATGTTTGCCATAGCTGTAGTGGCTATAGTTATATCAATGACCTCCATTCTAACACTAGTTACAAATGTGGGTTCATTGCCTAGATTCATTGTCAAGAGCCTATTTTCTAAAAAGAAATCAAGGAGTGACTCACCTCTGGG
Organism: Agriotes lineatus; assembly: GCA_940337035.1. NCBI lineage: Eukaryota > Metazoa > Arthropoda > Insecta > Coleoptera > Elateridae > Agriotes > Agriotes lineatus. Next base: position 45,943 of record CALNHX010001955.1, read on the forward strand.
GTTGGTGTTACTGCTTCCCCACGCTATGTGGTGAGCGTTTGCATCACATCCTAGTAGTAGCTGCAGATTCGCCCCTCTGCAGTGTCCTACTAGCTTCCTCATCTCAGGAGTGGGTGGATCTCCTGGCTGGTCATATGGGAGGTATACGGATCCGATAATGAGTTCCCTCTCGTTCCCTTCCATAGCCATTTTGGTTTTGACTGCCACAAGATCCCTACAAGAAAGGTCTCTTAATGTGATCAGATTCAAATTTGATTTAGCAAGTATGCAGGTTCTAGGCATGACTTCATCGGAGCTGTGCAGAGTCCAGCCCTTGGTCATCCCTAGTCCCATTATTTTATTACCCTTAATCCAAGGTTCTTGAATTAATATAATATCAATATTATTTTTGATGGCATAAGCCTGTAAGACCGCCGATGCGTTCTTACAATGGTGTATATTTACCTGTAGCAGTTTCAGCGCCATTGTAGCTTCTACTAAGGTTTTTGGGCTTAAGGAGAGGGAGGTTCCTTAGACCCTCCCCCTTCTTTCACCTGGGGGGGTTCTGAAGTCCCTTCCGCCTGTGGTTCTTCTGCAGGTAGAGGTTCCCGAGGCCCCTCTACCTCCATTTCCTCTGGCGATTGCGAGAGTGGAGGTTCCAAAGATCCCTCCACTTCCATCGCCTGAGAAGGTCCTTCTTCTGTCTGCCCTTCTTTCTTCTCGTCTTCCTCCTTCTTCTTACCCAGTTTCTTAAAAGATACCCGGGAGAAGTTTAGGAAGGGCCTATAGTCAACGTCCTGTAGCTGAGTCCAGGACTGTTCTGACATGGCGATGACTACCTGCTGTCCCTTGGGGTCCGGCTTGGAGTCCGTCACCTGCCAGGTCTTTGTGGAAAGACCTTTGTTCTGTTTCTGCAGCCTGTGCAGAATAGTTTTGGCTTCCAGTACTGGTCCTGGAATCCATGCTAGGGTGTATACTGGTTTGGGAACGTCCTTGGCTTCCCTGAGTACTAGTTTCGCTCCCTCCCATGGTATACAGCCTTTTATTGTTGTCTCCAGCCACGTTCTGGTTTCGAGGTCCGCGCAGGTCACGTTAAGTCTTCCCCTGCCGTGGCGTACCTCAAGAAATCTCGGGTGGGGTACATTCCCCCCATCTTCGATTTCATCAATTTTTTCGAGCAGGTAGGTTCTAATCAACCCTGCCTGCTCGACATTTAAAGTCTCATCTGGGTAACCGTCTGGCAGAATTACCATTTTTTCCCCAGTGATGGCCTCTTTGTAGCTACGAGCGGGTTCTTCCACCCTGCTCCTTTTTTTCTGCTGCTTTGGGCTACTTCCTTCGGATCGGTTCCTTTTTGACCCTCTCCCGTCGTCCCCTTTTCTTGCGCCGGCCCTGGTCCCTGAAGGCCCTGGTTGCGGCTGACTGCTTGGGACTGTCCCGGTGCCTTTGCTCCCGGTTCCTGCCTCTTGCAGTCGTTGGCGCTTCAGTTTTCGCTTTGCAGCGCCCGATAGTTTCCTGTATTTGGCTGGATCCATCCAAGATCCTCCAGCCGATCCCTGGGGTTGCCCCCTAGGGGGAGAGTTATTTTTTTTTGGGTTTTCTTTTTCTTTTGTTTTTATTGTTAAATTTAATTCATCCATGTTGTTCCCACAAGTGATCGGGAAAAAAGGTCAACCCTCGCCGGAGCCCGAACGACGAGGTAAGGCGACTTAGTACGACGGAGTTGCGCCAGGTGCACCGAAGGAATCGTTCGTGAAACTGCCTCCCCAGTTCCATGCAGCCCTCGTCACGATATCTTCCAACTTGGCTTGAGGGATGTTTATCGACTTCCCAGTCTAGATCCGCTGGGTTTAGTTTCAACAGGGCCACCACGTGTAGGATGCAATCTGAGATCACATATCACCAATCATTGAAGGTGATACCCAACGGTCTTGGGATTTCAGAGGCTGGAGTGCTATGCCTTTGTCTTCCCCTGTAGTTGACCTTCCGCCGCGGGGCAGGTTAGTGCCAACTCCTGGCTTCCGGTCAGCCACTCGACCCCGTCTCCATGTCTTACATGTTGAATAGATCTGAGGATAGGGGGTCTCCATGTCTTACACGTTGAATAGATCTGAGGATAGGGGTCTTCATGTCTTACACGTTAAATAGATGTGAGGAAAGGGGTCTTCATGTGTTACACGTTGAATAGATCTGAGGATAGGGGGTCTCCATGTCTTACATGTTGAATAGATCTGTGGATAGGGGGTCTCCATGTCTTAGACGTTGAATAGATCTGAGGATAGGGGGTCTCCATGTCTTACACGTTGAATAGATCTGAGGATAGGGGTCTTCATGTCTTACACGTTAAATAGATCTGAGGATAGGGGTCTTCATGTCTTACACGTTGAATAGATCTGAGGATAGGGAGTCTCCATGTCTTACACCTTTTTCAATTTTAAATTGCAGATAGTTTTGATCTAGTTCGATGCAAGTGTAGGTGTTACACAAGGTTTGGTAGATGATGCTGATATAGCTGTCATTTAATTAGTGGTTATGGAGTGCTTTGATTATGGAGTCGATAGCTTTTTCAAAATCAATAGCCTAATGTACAGTCAAAGCTCTTTAACTCGAAGTAGTAGGGGTAGAAACACAAATTCGAGATATCGAAAATTCGACTTAACGAATTTTAGAAAAAAATATGTATGCCATTTAAATGAGTAATATTATTTATTATATGTACATAGAACAAAATTACTTAAAAATTAAATAAATTTATACATTTATTGTATACACAAGCGAAACGTACCTAGGTAAACACTACACAGATTATATGTACATACATCTATCATACATTATGTGTACATACATTCACACAGGAATGTATTAATTTGTTTCAAAAAAATAATCAGAAATTTTTTGTTGTTTCTTACTCTGGTACTGAATTTTTTCACAAAATTTGTCTAACATTCTTAGAGACGCAAACAGTTCTTTAGGCACATTTTCTTGCGCACTTAGGAAAAGCGATAACTTATCCACTGCTTCACTAGCATCACGTGTGTTCGGAATACAAACGGTTTCGGCATCAGTTTCACCATCATCTTCATCATCACTCACTTCGTTTTGGTTTAAAACCATTTCCACAATATCCTGGTCACTTGGATGTTCTGCCACTGGCAAATTGCTATCCACTTCGACGTAGTTTTCAAAAGTAAAATCAGTAAATAGGCCACTCTGTTTCTGTAGAGTTGTCCAAACCGACAGTGGCAAATCGTCATCATCGTCCCACATTGTTTCGCTGACAATTTCATTTTCAGCTTTTCTGAATCCCGCTTTTTTAAAACAATTCGCGATAGTAGCTGGGGTCACTTCACTCCAAGCTTTATCAATTTCTCTTACACAGTCTAGTAACGTAATTTTTGGCGTTTCCTTTTTCTCAAATGCTTGTATGGTCTTCAATACGATACGCCTTCTATATTTTTGTTTTAAATTTTTGATGATGCCTTGATCCATTGGCTGCAATTTTGATGTTAAATTTGGAGGAAAAAACATTACTGTAACAGCTTCAAGTTTTCGCGGCAAATCTTTTGAATGTGCTGTGCAGTTATCCACCAACAATAAGATTTTCCGTTTCTGGGATTTAAATTTTCTGTCTAACTTGTAGAGCCACTCTTCGTAAAGAATACGTGTCATCCACGATTTTTTATTAAATTTGTATGCAATGGGTAGGCTTTTAACTTTGGCAAAACATCTGGGCTTCTCCGACTTGCCGATTAACAACAAATCGAGTTTTTCCGTTCCGGACATATTCGCACCTACCATAATTGTTACATGTTCCTTACTACGCTTTCCTCCATGACACTTTTCTGAAGAAAAAGTTAAAGTTTTATCGGGCAAACATTTGAAAAACAAGCCTGTTTCATCGGCATTAAAAACATTATCGGCACTGTATTGTTCCAATATTTTTTCCAAGTTTTCTTTCAACCACTTTTGACAATCTGATTCTGACACGTCCGCACTTTCTCCACACATTTCTTTTTGTACAATTGCATTTCTTTTTTTAAATTTATCTAGCCATCCTTGACTAGCCTTGAAATTGTCGTATTTTAACTTTTTTGCAAATTCTTCGGCTTTCTGCAAAATGATGGGGCCCGAAACTGGCAAATTTTGATTACGAACGCATCGAAACCATTCCACCATAGCTGCTTCTAAATTTGGGAAACTGGACTCTTTCAACCGTTTTCTTTCACCACAACTGAAGTTTTCTTCTGAGGCAGTAATGATAAAATTCCTATTTTTCAAAATTGTTGATAAAGTGTTAGCTGGGATACCGAACTCTTCTGCGATGTCTTTTTTTCTTTTTCCTCCTTTTTCCACTTCCTGAATTAAACGCACTTTCTCACTGATACTTAAAGTTTTTAATTTTCGTTTGCGCGACTCCATAATTATGTATGTACGTACGTAGGTCGTGCTCCTATGCAATCTAACGAGAAACTAAAACGTTCCTAGGGAAATGTTTAAAGTAGAAAATGCAGCTTAGCAAATTCTTTGAAATTCGAGAAACCAGTGTCCTAAACAGCTCTTATCGCTAATCCGAAACTACTTAAGAAATGGTCAAGCTTGCATGTACTTACGCAATCACAAATGAGGTGGCTGTTTATTTTAGATATTGAAATTTAGCTAATTCTTTGAAATTTGAGAAACCAGCGTCGTAAACAACTCTTATCGTTAATCCCAAACTACTCAAGAAATGTTTAAGCCGACACAGCTTGTATTTACAGTCACGAATGTTTATTTTAGGTACTGCAATTTAGCAAATTCTCTGAAATATGTACAACGAAGCGAGTTCATTAACCGTCCTTAACGCCAAACTGCAAGTTTGTTCGTAAAAATCGAGTAGTAGAGAGAAAATTCTGCTCTGCGGTACGATAAAATGCTTCGAGGTACCGAAAACTTCGTGTTATCGAAATTCGAATAATCGAGAGGTTTTTGTATCTGAAACTATAGGAATTCGATCGGGAACATGACGTAAATTCGTGTAATCGAGAAATTCGAATTATCGAAGTTCGAGGTATGGAAGTTCGACTGTACATGGTGTAACAGGTATCAATAGAAAAAAATTGGTGACTAGTAAATTACCATGTAATGAACAAAACATTCTTATAACAGACACTTCTACTCTTTATAATTATTGAAAAATAGCAAGACAAAGATGATGGCTTTAATGTTTGAGAACCGCTGATACACTGAATATTTACAAACATTGAACCAACGTTATTAAATTTTAATAGTGAACTGTAGTGAACAATGCTTGCTCTGATAACAACTAAAATATTGCCAATCAACATAAAATTACATGTAACAAAAAGAGTGAAGTTCAAAATATTTTTACAAATTCTGTTCAAAATGTCCTCCGCTTTTGATACAAGCGGCATCTCTTCGCAATAATCCTTTGTTACACTTAGTTTGTAGTTGTGCATGCGATATTCGAAATCGCTAATTAGATTCTACTTTTAAGGATTTATTAAAGAAATTTTCCCCTGAATGGTTAGGCAACCCTATTTACATCTTTTGATAAGTTTTTGGGCAATGTACAGTTATATTGTTATCATTTTGGCCCACTTTGCATTCCAATAGTTTTTCTGGAGGTCCTTTTCAATTTTTGGAGCTTTTAATAACCAGAGGTGGATTGCTTTTGTCAGTATTTCGGCCTATTCCATTCCAAATTTTATTGCGTAAGGTGGTTTGTTGTTTCGTCATAGCTTGGCATAGCTAGCTCCATTTGGAGGACCTAGAAGCATCAAAGTCCTCTGAACGTGCTGGTATTTGTTTGTTCCGTTTACTATGCCCCCGCCCCTTTGCAAGGCTGCCCACTACCCCGATAAGCTTTTTTTCCATTTGGGATATTTTTCTGCATGGGATCAGAATGTGTGTCCACTGGCACCTACGTTAGGCACGTGCGAGCTGATGAGTTAACCATACCTGCAGCTGGTTGCTGTCGATTTCCCCCTGGTATTGCTACCCCTGGGTCGAGGGACTCTCGCAGCCCACCGTGAACCCCCCCCCTGGTTGATGCATTCCTATTCCGAACTACTCGATGAGCCTGGTTGCCGCCTTCACTTGTCCAACGCCACACACCATGTTTCTACGAGGTTTTGTAATAGTTTAACCATGAGTAGGTATGCATAATCCATAGGAAAATTTGACTTGATTGTTTTTTGGTAACATGTTGTATATGCTGCGTTCATACAGGAACCATTTGTGCAACAGCTGCATAATTGCGTAATAGATTCATGTGTGTACTCACCCGCAAACCTCTTTATTGTATTAACATATGTGTCTGTTTTACAACCACTCCTTCACTCGCGTACAACCCAGCACTTAGCTGCGTTCTCCTGCAAATCATTCGAGCGATAGTTGCATAATTATGTATTAAATCAGTCGGTGTACTTACCTGGTTGCCTCCGCAAACATCTTTTCATACGCGTAACAACTTTGTGCATTAACCTCCGTTTGATTACGATTTTGGAAGATAGTGGATACGCTACTGCCCCCGGGAGTTTTGCTATTATTAGTTTAGTCGCCCACTTCAAAATTAACTTTGTAGATCAGGGTTTTGGAGCGATAGCAGGTGGATTGCTTGAAATATCACAGAACGTACAATGAATTTCCTCTAGGAGTCATTACTTTGTAAGGCCTTATAAAATGGAATGGTCTGCCCCGTCAAAATTTTGAGTGTCGTAAAATCGACTCGATAAGCTACTCTGCAGTTTCACCAAACAGATTGTGTCAGACTTGCAATGTGTCTGTGTTAAAATAAGCACACTAAACAAAATGATTAATGTATATTAATATGCGGTACTCAAACAACAAATCCTTCAACTTTGACTTGTTGTTGCATCTCAAGAATTAGAAGTTTCTGTTATAAGCATTTTTCGTTCATTATATGGTAATCTACTAGCCATAAAGATGTATAGGTCTAACGTAAACTCTTTTTAACAATTTTATGCAAAAGACTTCTCAATTTAGACGGCTGCTATAAGTAATAGAAACAATTGAAGGAAAGAAAACAAAATCTAATAATCTAGGTCTCTTCTTGGTCCTGCATTCTCTTCAAACGAGCTTTTTTCTTTTCTGTCTCTGCTGCTTTTTTATTTGTGTTTTATCTATGGTCCCAGTCTGGCCAGAAAGCCATTTTTCTCGCTGAGCAAATAGCAATTGTTTTGTCTTTCTGAATAGCAATGTGCTTAAGGCATTGTTGTGAACACTATCAAAGAAATCTTCACGTTCTTCTGCAAGATTTTGTGTTTTAACCCTTCAGATCACTGAGCTTTATTTTCCTTACTTTTTTTTTAGTTTTTGCCATTCCCTAAAATGACCCTATATTGTCTATTACATGTTTCTTGAGCCTTGTGGATATTCTAGCTTTTTCCCAAATAACTAGAACGTAATTTGCACTGGAGTGGACGGAATGTCTAATATTTTCATTGTCGAGCAACGTAATATAACTAAATTTAGCTACCGTACAAGTGCAGTGCCGCTTTCAACAATTTTGTAAGCAGAGCAGGAGAAGAAAATTGTACCTGCTTTGCGGGAAGTTGCATTCATTAATTAGGAGCTATTCCATAGCCGTACTAGATGAAAACAATTTTTGATCATACTTTAGAATGTCAAACCTTGTTGAGCAAACACAAGCAGGCTGCTACAAAAAGATAAGTTCTGCTTTGTTACCTTTAATGTAGTATTTTTTGTTGTACTACTCATAACAGGACCTTTATATATTGATATTATGTAACCTTGCAAAATACATAAAACTATCATTACTTCTTAGGTAAACAACCTTCAGACGTCGACAAGACCCACTCATCCGCAACGAACGACGCATCAGACGACTTCAGCAACCCACTAGTAGCTCAATTCCTTCGCGAAAACTCGCTGGTCGACCAAAGCCACCAACCTAAGCCAGTGCCAGATAAGAAATCAAGTCTGGAAGCGCCACGTAAAACCTCAACCACCAAAAAACCTTCTAGTCATCCTGACGCCGCAAAATCCGCAACCCACAACCCTAAAGCCTCGTCAAACCAACCAAAGGTCCACGTACACAAAACTGCCAGTAGAAATATCCCTCTAAACAACAAAACCGTCGACCTGAAGCGCTCGAGCTCGAAGGTGCGTGAGCTGCAGGCCAGCAAATCCGGCTTCTTGCGCTCGAAGACCTCCCTGGACATGAGGACGAGCGCGAGGACCATCCTGCGCAACGAGGACGGCGTCCCGTTTGTGACGCCGCTGCAGCGCTACGAGATCTCCCTGCTGCTCATGGAGGACATCCTGAAGCACGGCATCTCCGGGCACGACTCGCAGTGCGTCAGCGCAAAACGGGCGTGCGAGAACCTGGTCAGCTTTACCTTCAGCATATCGGCTGCCAAGCGACGCACCTTAGAGGATGCCGACTTGTACTTTGACAACATCGACGGTGTTCTGGTCGAAGTCTCCCAGCAGGAGAGGAAGCTGCGGAGGCGCAAGGGGCTAGAACGGGTGCAGAACCTGCCGGGCAAGCTGGACCACGTCAGCATTGTAGCATATAACGTGGGCAATTTTGGCCATTGAGATTTTCCCTGTGAGTGATTGTGCAATATTTTGCTTGATTTGTCTGGTTATAATTTTTTTGTTCGTCGAATGTCTGGTGATTATTAATTTGGTGCTCATTCAGTCCTCGTTCATGTAACGTCAATCGAGAATTTCCGTCTGCAGCCTGTATTAATCTTGTTGTCTATATTTCTAATATTGTAATGGTTATTCGTTAAAAAGAGGGGTCAGAGTACTCGAAAGTGACTCTCGGCTTATTTGCATGGAAATGTAACCTCACTTTCGGCAATCATTTACTGCAGTGCACTTAACTTTAAGTTAAAATTAATAAGAAAATGCAAAACATACTGAAAATGTCTTATGCTCGCCTTAATGTTTAGCTACTCGCACTTGTTTGTTATACGAATGCTTTTCTTCTGAATTTTCCGTTAAATTTATGGCGAACATATTTTCTATCAGTTCATAATTTCCGGAAAATTTACTACTCTGAACCTTTTTTCTATTGAACACCCATTATATTCCTATAGGTTACGTAACTACTATTCGTTATAATCATACTTGAACCCACCATCCCCCATTGTATAATAGTGGGTTTCTGGTGAAGATGTGGAGGCGATAGAAGTCCCGTCATATGGCTCTGTATTAGTGTGCTCTTTATTTTCACAGTGAGTGAAGTTTCCTTTGGGAAGTGCAAAGTCTTTCTTAGAAACTGTTGCACATCTAATTATTGGAAAAAACATGATTAGATGATGCCCCATGGTGGTGTAACAGACGTGGAGAGATCCTTTAGCAACTTTTGCAAGGTGAAACGAATTTTTTATGCTATTCAGGCATATTTGTTCATATTTGATGCTTTTTAACTGTAGAGCATTATTTTAGCTCAAAAGGTGCACCATTTAAGAAAAAACCTTGGAAATGTTGAGGTTATGTCGATCGGCTTTAGGAAAAGTGCATTATTTTTTAGAAACTGTTGCATATCTGCATATCTAAGCAGTGAAAGGCAATTGAAGATGTCTCATGGTAGTTTAAGAAAGGTAGAGAGACTCTTTCGTAACTTTTTCCCAAGGTCTAAGCAGTTTTTTGCATTTTGGCCAACTTCGAATGACGTTTTGCTATAGAAAAAGAGTACTCATGATATTTTGGTATATAAATTCGTTTATATTTGATGCTTTTCAACCATAGAGCATTATATTCGGTCCAAAGCTGCACCATGTATGAAAAACCTTTGAAATGTGAGGTTATGTCGATCGACGGTAGAGGAAACGCAGTTCTCAGAAACTGTTGCATATCTAATCGCTAAAAAGCAATTGCGTGATACCCCATGGTAGTCTAGCAGATGTGGGGATATTCTTTAGCAGTTTTACACAGGGCGCAAGAGCTGTTTTCATGTTTTGACCAATCTCGAATGAGTGTTTGATAATTATAGAAAATAGTTCAAACTATCTTGTCATTAGGATTTCTTCATATTTAATGCTCTTCAACCGTTGAGCATCGATTTTCCTCTGGTGCACCATGTTGTAAGAACAACCTTGTTTTTTCAGTTTTCCATTTTTGAGGTTATGTCGAATAGCAATTTAAACAACATAATTATAAGGGATTTTACTTTGAGCAAGACGTCATTCAGCAGGAAACATGTGGTCTTATCGGATTTTGCATTACCTGACACCAACTTTTTAGTTTTTTTTTATCAATTTCGTACCTAGTTTGCGCTCACAAATCCCGTGATTCAGCTATTTTTATATTTGATTAATTCTTACGTCTTTTACACATAAACTGTGCCTCTACCGTCAGCCTAATTGTTTAATTTTCTGGTTATGCTTTATAGGAAACTAAAATCCGAGATACTTTCCATACACTATCGCCTCCCACTTCACATTCCATTCTTTGCCTACGGGTACGATTAAGTGTATTGGAGTTTCCCTTAATGTCCCATTGCTTCTGTCTTGTTCTTAACCATGCTTCCTTCACTCGTGTTTGTCAGGGTAAAACCACTAGAGTCAGTCTATTTACATCGTACTATATGTAGAACTTTATCTGTGAGCTAAAGAGAAAAGTATTTTTCCGTATGGTAGCTAGGGTAAATAGTCGCTATATTTTTTACCAGCGCGCAGCGAACAAGAATTGATCAAAATCGAATTAGAACAATCAAAATGCTGTGCGTATTGACTTTAGAGAGAGGTATTTTAGATAACCTAACTTTGCATCTAGAAATTTATTGTGTTTTGAAGAGTCCGCATTTATTATCCGACCATTGTACATAGCATCCTCGTCCACTCTCAGTATCGTGATGATCTCCGCATTTCTTACTTGTCTGGTCTCATCGTATTCAACAAATGTAACTGGTTACTGTTAAGGTTATACGCTTCGTGACCGTATACTTCCATACAGTTAAGAATAAGTATTTAATTTCTAATTTAAGATTATTCAGGTGTACTAATTTATATTAATTGTTGTGTTTTGTTTGTAATTGTAATAATATGTTTATACTAAAATGTTGTTTTTTATTAATACTTATAAAAATATATAATCACTTTAGTAAATCAAACCAGGCAGTGGGAATACTTTGATATAATAGACAAATTATTATTTAAGAAACCAGAGATTTCTCCAGGTGCTATTCGAGCAAGGATTCATTCAATGACCGTGCTCTTTGGTGGCTCGTGTTGTTTGAGTATCTTAAGAACCAGGATACTTAGGCAGATTTCGCCTTGTTGCTGTTTGTGCACCCATATTGATTAATGTTTTACAAGACATTGCAGCTTGCATCATCAGAGTGAAAGTCGCTCTGAGCCAAATCTGCCTACGTATTTTTGTTCTCAAGATACTCAAACAAGTTACAATATAAAACAGAAGCTACTAAAAAATTTCAACGTTTTCATAGTTGAAGACCTTACAAAATACTGACATCAAGCATTTTAAAATGCACAAGAAAAGTATGGGAAAAAGAATGTTTGGACAAGTGATTGTAAGATTTGGGTTAGCAAAAATAACGACAAAGATTTGGTGAATGCAGATAATTTAGTATAAAACCAATATGGGCTAACGATAGCACATATGTTGAATTTTATTGCTTGTCTTTAGTTTATACTTTGATATTGCATAAAACTTATTTGTTTATCTACAGAGCGTTCTGTATATATACATTAGTGTAAATTTGTCTTGTATTGTTCTGTTTTTGTTCATGAATCAGTAGGTATATCAGGGACTACAATTTTACTTCGGTTAAAACAATAAAAATACATCCTATTGACTTTAATGATCAACATTGATAAAAACAATTTTAAATTATTTCATATTAATATACGTAGCATTAATAAAAACTTTGAATTAAAAATCTTAAAGAGTTTGATTGTTTGCTGTTGACTGAAACATGGCAACTATACGATAAGAACTATTTCAGTATTGACGTATATGACATACTTTACAATAAAGGTACGTGACACAACAAAGAAGCTGACCTGCGGTTAATTAATTAAATCATTAACGATGGTAGCCAAAACCGCAGATCAACCTTCCTGCTGCGCGTACAACACGGAAGCTCTGAAAAATTTCGTACACTTACGGCAATGGCCGAGCTAACTCAATCGGCGATATGGTCGTGGGTTCAAATCACCAGCTATGCACCCCTGTAAAGTCTTTAAAAAAAATATTGTTGGGCGCCAGAAACCAAATGGTTTCGATTAAAAATAAATGAACTACAAGTAATCAGAGTTTATTAAATATTAAATAATCTTGCAGTCAATAACTGTGATTTACGCAATATGTAGTTTATTCAAAATTTGCAATAATGCAAGCAAACAAACTGAAGGTTGCCACACGCGTTAATACAAATAACCCCTTTGTGGGGCGTTAAATTAATTGAAATAGCAAGGTAAATCGAGTGATATGCATATCGCTGTCATTTATAAAAACACCTTTCTGTCTAGGCTGTTGTAAGCAAAAAAAACGTGGGTGCACGTTTCACAAAAAAAGGCATATAAAGTGTACATAAAAATTCAAAGCTATCTTTAATTAAATAACAGTGAATGTTGGGAAACAAATTGCAGTAGGTACTGGTATAACCAGTAGGGTGGCACGAAAAAACAAATTTTGATTTTTAATTTGTAATAGCGCGGAAAAGTTGCCTTTTGGTGTAGATAAGATTACATCAAAATATGAAAAAGATTTGAGCACGTCTTGAGGTGCCCCAAGGACGACAAAAGTTTCATAAAATTGCAATTTTCGCTACATTTTAAAAAATTTTAAGAAGTCAAATATTTTTTTTAATTTCAAATACTGTCAAAAAAGCAGTTTTTATATCAAACACTTTTTGCAACTTTTTTACGTGTCCCAATTATGCAGTAAAAACTTTCAAATAGGCGTTTTAATATGTTTCGAAAGATAAAGACAGTTTAACTATTGCATTGGCATCGAGCATGAGTCATAGCCGGAGCGGATGGAGGGGGGGGGGGGCGAAGATTATAGGAACTGTACAAAAAAGTTATTTCAGAAGAGCACGTTTCACTAATAGAGGAACCAAACTTAAAGTTTTTAAGTTACGTAACACCTAAATCTGGCACTGGAAAAAACATTGCAGACAGTATGTTACGGTCTTTACGACACCGCACCGGCTCATACAACAACCAAACGGCCGGCGCGGGCGATAATCGACAAAATCGGGACGAAAGGTTCTCCTAGGCCGCAACAAGATAATGCCGGCTAAGCATTCAGTGAGCTAGGGCTGGTTCTTTACGAGATCACCTAAGGGCAACGGCCAGAGGGGCGGTAAGTAACAATAAAGGTAAATAAATAGGGCGCCACCAAGCATGTCTTAGGGGTGTACCCGAATAACCGGGCCTGGGCGGTTAGACGGGGTGAGAAGTACACAGGGTACTCCATCAGGAAGGTACCCGAGAGCTGTCAAGCTCGGGCTACAATTTCGGGACCGAAAATACTTAAATTACGATTTCGGGTACTTGTGGCCACGGCGCGGCGGCGACGTCACCAGACCTACCTGCACGCCCCAACGCTCAAGCTCCGTCGTACATTGATCTTCACACTAAGAGACTTAATATGAAAAGAACATGCACAGGTCGAACACAATAAGTCCCTTAATCAGATATTCGTCGGTTGGCTTTACAAGCGGGCAACGATCACGCCGCCGAAATTATTCTAGGCCTTAAGTTATGGCCCCAGCTGGAGGATGCGCTAATACTAATACACATACAGCAAAAGAAATCTGGTTAATACACACACATGTAACTGGCCGGTGTTGGCCCGTTAATTTAAATATAAAAGATCAATTACAAGTAAATGCCATCGAGGTACATTACTTCACAACAAGCGTAACAATCATGAGCGAAGGCGACCAAGGCGCTTTAAATGACAGCAAATACAGCGTCGCAAAGGCATGCGATAATAGTAATTTACGATACAAGTAACGTTATCAAGCTTTTTACATTATGAGAGAATAGTTTGAATGAACGAGCGACGTTAGGAGCGAGTTCTTTAAAATTCTCGAGTAATATAGAAAGCAGATAACGTTACGTATATCGTAACACGGTTTATTTTATCCTAAAATACTAATCTTTTAAGAAAAATGGTTATTAATGACACTTACAACAGCGAGAGGTGGTATCACTAGTAAGATAAAAACTCAATACTGTATTGTTGGTAGCACTGTCAGGTTGTGTTAAATTTCAGATTTTCAGGTTAGGTTTTGCGTCAGTTTGTGTCAAATAACAAACAAAACCTAACCTAATAACATCGAATTTTACATAAGACTGACAATACACTTCAGTGCTGTCAACATGTGATTAAATGCATATAAAGTATCGTTATGTTATTTTTCTTAACAACACTAGTGCTGTTAAATGCATCTTAACGCAACTTGTTGCTAAGGAGTTATTGTCATAATAACATAATAGGATAAAATAAATTAGTTTAATATTTAATTAGCAAGGCACGGGGCCAACACATGAAATGTTTGAATAAATGACAGCAAATGCCGCGTCGCCAAGGCATGCGATAAATTAGTTTAATATTTAATTAGCAAGGCACGGAGTCAACACACATGAAATGTTTGAATAAATGACAGCAAATGCCACGTCGCAAAGGCATGCGATAAATTAGTTTAATATTTAATTAGCAAGGCACGGGGCCAGCACACATGAAATGTTTGAATAAATGACAGCGAATGCCGCGTCGCCACGGAAGCGATAAATTAGTTTAATATTTAATTAGCAAGGCACGGGGCCAGCACACATGAAATGTTTGTATAAATGACAGCATATACAGCGTCGCAAAGGCAGCCTGTCTTCAGGCCACAGTAATGGCCGCGAATACACAACGCCAACGCGCACTCACAAGCATGACAGATAATAGGTTATAAAGTTGTTTGCACAGATACCTTGTCTCGTTGACGGCCCTTGAGGGTGGCGTGCGGTCAGCTGGTGACTTACGTCCGCCTGTGGCACCTAGGTAGAAGCGGGGCGGCACGTGGGGTAATAGGCATAAGTCCGCCTCACAATGGCGTCGTTTGGAATGCGTCTCTCGCATCAGACCGGAAACAAAAGGGAGGCCCAAACGTCCTGCAGGAATGAATCCCCGAGTTGTCGGGTTAAAAGGGAACAGCCCCTTACTTGAAGAAACAGAACTGGGCGCTCGAAGTGCACATCACGCCCACACAACAACGGTACACACCACACCAAGCACACTCGCGCGACTTGTGTTCCTCTCAACGGCCCTATTGGAACTCCACAAAGGCAAAAACACTTTTAGTTATCACACAAATGCTGTAACAGCACGAACGGGAAGACCGACGCTTCCGCGCTCGGCGCGGAAGCGTCGCACGAGCTTACACTATCCGACCTCTTCCCTCTTCGATCGACGGCTCCCGGCTGAATCCCCAAAGAGACCGTTAGAAAAGAAAATCGCGGGAAGCAAGCGCGTCACCACGTGACTCTCGACGGCCAATGGCAAGGCGAAATCTTAGGCGCCTGAAACTAGTTTTCCTGCGTTTAAAAAACACGTGTTTTATAAAGGGTGGCCTAAAGTGGCAAAAACGAGACAGCTACGCCCATATACAGGGTGTTCTAATTCGAAAATTCTTGAAATAGGTGGTGAAAAGTTAAAAATGCTGGCATCGGATTTGAAATACAGGCAGGCTGTACTGAAAGCTTAAATGACCTTGATTGCTGAAGGCTGCAAAATGGCTTAACAAGTATACTGGAGTTTCTTGAAGGTAGAGAGCACAACCAACAACTTTTGAACTTTACTGCTATTGGGTGTGATGGAACCGTTGTAAATACTGGACATAATGATGGTGTGATTTCTTTGATGGAAAATGAAACAGGAAGACCTTTACAATTGTTAGTTTGTTTGTTCCATGGAAATGAGCTACCTTTGCGACATCTTTTTTGTCATTTAGATGGTAACACTGTAACATAAAAATAACTTAGGATATGTTAAGAATGATACGCGAATTGCTCTAACGGCGCGTGTCCGAAAATTTGTAAAATTTCGAGGCCATCGGCTTCACGGCACTTTTGCCGAAGCCGTCCTAGAAGTCACACACATTTCTGCGGCACCTAAATTTTCGGAAGGGCTGCTCACAAGCATGTTTTAAGCACCCTAAATTTTACCCTTTGAAAACTAGAAACCGACCAACCGGTAAGAATAATTTTGTTGTTATTAAATTTCACTAATTAGTGGCGTGAAGGTTTCTAGTTTGGGTCAAATTTGAAGCCACGTTCAAATAAATTCCAACCGCATCTACCCATCCATGGGCGTCCCAATGGCCGTTTTCCATAAATGAAACCAAGGTGCTACACGTTCTGAGGAGCGCCTACATAACTGATTTTCGTGAAGATTGGATGCGCCAGTGTTTAGAGCAATTCGAACAAAAGGACAGATAAGTTTTAACTTCCACATTTTACGTCGTTTCGCATTATTAAAACCATGTCTAGCAAATACTAATAACAACGACATTAAACTCAAATTACCCCTCAACCTGACTTTTATTTAACCTACTACCTGCTTCCGCAAGGGTAGCTGCCGTGGCATATAATAGTAATTTATTATACAAGACGATAAAGTTAAATTTTATCCACGAGTGAATCGTTTAACGTCGAGACGAAGTCGAGACGTTAATGATTCAAGAGTGGATAGACATAACTTTATCGTCGTGTATAATATAATATTTTTTTCTATAGCAAGAACTTTAGCAATTTCAAAAGAAAATAATGACAGTCAATCACATTTCAAAATGTCAGTAGCTAGATTGGGTTGCTAGGATAATACGAAGCTGTAATATTTAATTTAAACAAAAGTTAGAAAATTAAATTACTTTTTCTACTCCTGTACCTAAAATGCCATTTAACATACTAACATACACGTCGCTAAGTGACCTTTTAATCATGCCTTCATAACCTATGACTAAAGAGCCTCTTAGTCATGAGCTGAAGTTGGCAACGATGTTTTAGTCATGGGGTGAAGTTAGGTTCAAATAGTATTTGCTTTATTAGCCACAGCCAAAACTAAAATCAAGTTAGTTTTCAACCGTCACTTTGAGGTTTGTCAAGCATAATTTAACCTAATATAATAAATGTCCAAATTTTTATGAAATAATATGTTATATTCTCTAAATTTGTGGTCGTAGAAAAAGTATAGTATGCAACTCGTTTTATAAACTTATTAGTCACTCATTTTATTAAACACTCGCTCCGCTGCGCTTCGCTTGTGATTAATAAAACTCGTGGCTAAAATGACGTTTATAAAACTTGATACATAATATACTATTATCTATCCTTGATGTTAAAGTGCTACTTTATCTACCCTTGCAGTTAAAGTAAAACTTGACCTTTTGTTTTGAGTTGATAAAAGCACACTTTAACATGTGCTATAGAAAAAAATAAATAATTTTGGTGTTACACTAAAATGGCGCCCATATGCGTGACGGCCAGGTTGAAGGATAAATTTGAATACAAATGATAGATATGTATATTGAATTTTGCATTTAATGTTAACTTATTTGACTAGTTTTACGAAATTTAAATTGTTCTGCAACCATTTTTGACCACAAAACGAGTACCATAGAAAAATAATCTTTTCATTTAATTGGCAAACGCAAAAGTTGTTCGTTAAGTTTTAGTAATTGGTATATTTGTGATTTAGCTATAAATACGTGTTTAGTGATTTTTGCACCCAGAGTATTGTTGTTGTACTGCCGCGCAAATTGTTAAGCGCATTTGGTACTTATCTGTCAAGACAGACAGGCTGGTTGATGATTACCATTTTTGTTGCTCTTTGAATTTAAAATTATGTGCTTAAAGTTTAAAAGCGTTATTTGGTAACGTAATTTAATTTTATACATTTAAGGATATATGTGACTACTGATTTATCGCTGAATAATTATTTTGAAGTTTGCGATTACAATTTCTTTAACATTATTAAACCAAAAGTAGTTAGACAAAGATGTCTCGTTTACGTCCAAATTTCATGTCTCGTTTACGTCCAAATTTCTTATTAGTCGATGAGTTAGATTATGAACTACGTATACGCAGCATCGCTACTGTTAGAGATATAAATAGTAGACGCAAAATGTTAAACCGAGCTTTAGATTCAGAAAGATTTCGCAATATCGTACTTGAAGATCCGTTGTATAATGTAGATACGGAAAGAGCAGCTGTTACGGCGACTTGAAACTCAATTAAAAATTTGGTAGAGGAATTTGATGGTCCCGAATCAGATTCAATGTTTATGCGTATTGAAACTAGGTTACTGTATCTAACCGAACGTGTTAAACGAATGCCTGTGAAAGATGAGGACGTAGATATGCTTTCTTTTAAGAACGAATCATACGCCAGTTGTTTAGAAGTAGAAGCGGATTTGTATGAAAAACTTAAGAGAACAGTTTTGAACCAAAATCAACCCGTGGCTACATCTGCATGTAATTTAAATATAGCGCCTACAGTACTTGCTACTGAAGTAAAGAAATCGTGTCCAGTATATAAATGGGGAGTAGTTTTCGATGGGAGTTCTACTAGTGTACATTCATTTTTAGCTACCATTGATGAATTGTGCGTATCGCGAAACGTTAGCCATAAAGAATTGTATAATTCCGCGATTGAATTATTTACGGGAAACGCACGAAATTGGTTTCGAGCGATAAAATCATCAGTATCCGATTGGCCTTCACTTGTGGAAATTTTAAAACGAGACTATTTACTTAGCGATTATGAAGATAGATTGTGGGATGAAATTAAGTCGCGAACACAAGGACCTAAAGAACCGGTGCACGTTTACATATCATCCATGGACGCCCTATTTAAACGATTACCTAGGAAACCAGCTGACTACACTCGTTTAATAGCTATTTAAGTAACAAGGAATGTAAGGACCTATTAACATTTGAGGTAGGCAAGTACAAGCCAAGACGAAGTCGCGGCTTGTTGCCTGCCGAAAATGTTAATAGGCGGTACATTCTGAGTTATCTTATTATATTTTTCCCGCTGCTTATCGAAATTTTCCTAGATTTATGAAAAAATTGTCCGGTTTGTCACCTGTCACCAGGATTAGTTTTCGTGAGTCGCGTTACCTGTGAGTATCACATGTCACATAAACACTTGCAATTTATAAACAAAACGTCTAAATCTGCATCTTGCTTTGCTAATTTTATTATCCTAGGAACTTAATAATAATATTAAGTTCCGTTGTCAAGAAAAAGCAACAAACAAATATAATCACCGACTTACACGTTTTGTTACTAAGGCTGTATCATTGACTTACATGATCAGCAGCGGGAAAAATATATTAAGAAAAACTTATTACCGCGTTATACTGATAGACTTGCATTAACAGAAATTAACTCTTTAACGGAACTCATTAAATTATGCAAACGTATAGATGAATCTTTGGCGCTTAAAGATAGGTACCATCCACCTCCAAAACCCAAAGACGTTTTAGAACCGGACTTAGCGTATCTAGAAAATAATCAATTTCAAAATCATAATGTTAAAAGGTCGGAAATCTCTATGATAACGTGTTGGAATTGCCAAGGGGGAAATCATACACATCGCTACTGTAGGAGTAAACTAAAACAGTTTTGTTTTAAATGTGGTGCTCCAGGTTGTACTGTTGCGACTTGCAGAAAATGCTCGAATAGTAACAATCCAAAAAAACTAATTTTTGGGGCGGCAGTTGACGGCCGTTGTCCGCCTCTTCGTGTGACTCAGGCCAAACCAAATAATTCCTACGTAATAACTGCTAACAGTAAAGTTCATTTTAAAAGGAGGTCTGATGTTAATGATTCAAGCCGCCAAAATTGTGTTAAATATGAAAAACCTAAGTTGTCTCGAACAGAATGGGGTTCTTGGATAGCCAAAGTTAAATTTTTTTATAAATGTTTTGAACTTAACCCCGTATTTTGCATTAAGCTCCATGATAACCGTCCGTATATTAATATTTCAATTTTAAATCATAATGTAACAGCGCTGTTAGATTCGGGTGCAAATAAAACCATCGTTGGGAAAAGGGGTTTAGCTATTTTAAATTACTTAGGTATTAAAACTAGGAAATCCAAAGAAAAATATGTGACGACTGCAGATGGAAAACGTCAAATGATTAGCGGTTCAGTTTTACTACCCGTACTTATCGGAACTACTTGTAAATTGGTAGAAGCTTTAGTTGTCCCTTCGGTCGACCATAACTTTATTCTTGGGTCAGATTTTTGCAAATTATTTGAACTAATTGTAGATTTTAAAAATAATTCGTGGGATATTCAAAGTAAAAAGCGTAACTTAGAAATTAATGTTCTTTCACCAGCTAATATTGATGAGTCGTTTAGTTCAAGTTTTAAAGAAACCTTTTCCAACTGTGGACTCTCTCAAATAGAGAAAGTCAAGGCAGAATTTGAAACTATCAGCAGTGAAGAAAGACTAGGAAAAGCTGATAGGGTTGTACATCACATAGATACGGGGGATGCCAAACCCATAAAGCAAAGACAGTACCGTATGTCACCATACATTTTAGCCCACCTTAATAAGGAATTAGACAAAATGCTAGAGTTAGGAGTGGTAGAGCCATCTTTTAGTAGTTGGTCGTCGCCTGTACTGCTAGTTAAAAAACAATCGGGGGAGTTTCGTTTTTGTTTTGACGGGAGGCAGTTGAATGCGGTTACCAAACGGGACTGTTGTCCTTTACCTCAGGTAGATCGCATTCTGGATTCGTTAAGGGACGCAAAGTATATTTCATCGATTGATTTACGTAGCGCATTTTGGCAGATCCCTCTAGATAACGTATCTAAAGAGAAAACTGCATTTTCGGTGCCAGGCAGAGGTCTCTTTCATTTCACTGTGTTACCCTTCGGTCTTTCTAACTCGGCGCAAGTTCAACAACGATTAATGGACGCATATCTTTCGGACCCGAACTAGAACCTAAAGTATTCGTGTACCTTGACGCCATTATAGTTACTTCATCATCTTTCAAAGAGCACGTTAATATACTTACGGAGGTTGGTAAACGTCTACATAACGCTAACCTAACAATAAATTTAAAGAAGTGTAAATTTTTCTGTTCAACTTTAAAATAGTTGGGTTTTATAGTTGACGTAGGCGGTCTCAGGACCGATCCCGAAAAAGTCGAGGCAATGGTAAATTATCCCAGACCTCGAACTACCAGCGAAATTAAGCGTTTTGTAGGGATGTGCGGCTGGTATAGGCGTTTCATACCGCATTTCTCAACGTTAATGTCGCCAATTAATGACCTATTGAAAGGCAAACAAAAACGACAAACCGTAATCTGGAATGAGAAAGCTGAATCCGCGTTTGTAACTATTAAACAAGCTTTAATTTCGACACCTATTTTAACATCGCCCGATTTTTCCCTACCATTTGTTATTCAGTGCGATGCTTCCAATACCGGCTTAGGCGGAGTTCTTACGCAAATGCAGGACGGTGAAGAAAAAGTTATTTCATTCGTTAGTAGAAGTCTAAATAAAGCAGAACGTAATTACAGCGTGACAGAATGCGAATGTCTCGCCGTTATTTTTTGCATTGATAAATTTCGACCCTATATAGAGGGCACCAAATTTACTGTAATTACGGACCATTACTCACTTGTTTGGTTAAAGAGAATGAAGGAACCCACAGGCAAATTAGCCCGCTGGTCTGTTAAACTGCAACAGTTTGATTACGAGTTAGTTCATAGAAAAGGCAAGTTTAACATTGTACCTGATGCATTGTCGCGCGCTGTTCCTAACGAGGTTAATGTCGTAGGGATCGAGTTGAAACGTTCAGCTCCGTGGTATTTGAAAATGAAAAGTAAAATCATTAACAACCCTGATTTATAACCCCATTGGAAAATTGAAGATGGCTATGTCTATAAACATGTTTCTTCAAAAATACCTTTAAGAACCAATATAACTGAATGGAAATTACTTGTTCCGAATACACTGTTTAAAAAATTGGCTAAACAGTACAGAGTACAGAAAATCTGGTACAATGCGTATTACCACCCACAGGTTAATCCTGTAGAACGTATAAATCGTACGATAGAAACGGCTATTAGAAGCTATATTGGGGAAAAACACCAAGATTGGGATAAGGAATTAGCAAAGATAGCATATGCTATTAGAACCGCAAAACATGAAGTTACGGGATATAGTCCCGCATTTCTAAATTTTGGTAGGAATATTCCCGCCTCGGGCGAGTTTTATGGAAAAATCGAGTCAACTGCCGAAGTAGATTTGCAACCTATAGATAGGAAAATTTTAGCAGATGAACTAGGTCATCTTCGGGGCATTTACGAAAACATTCAGGGGAAGCTTTCAGAATCTTATCGGCGGAATGCAGAGCGATATAATTTACGGAAACGGTATATAGAATACCAAATTGGTGATAAAGTTTGGAAAAGAAATAAGGTGCTCTCAGATGCAGCTAATAGGTTTTCTGCTAAATTAGCACCCAAGTACGTTTTGTATACATTTAAACGTAAAATTGGAAAATTAGTTTATGTTTTACAAAATGTTGACGGCAGCGATGCTGGCCGTTGGCATGTCAAAGATTTGAAACCGTACTTCGGATCTAACTTGGACGTATCTGTCAATTAGTTACGTGAAGTTCGGTTTTGGCCTCGGTAAATGGTGTTTTTTTATTTGGTGATTTTTTTTGCGCTCCTTTTGGTTTTGGTAATGGTAGGGACCTTCCTGAATAAAGACTTTTTCTCGATTTTGACTGTACCGATTTTGTCCCCACAATTTGGGCGTGTTGTACGCGAAGTTACATATAAAACTACCGTTACTAAATACCGCTTTGATCAATGATATGAGATTTGTAATCACCTAATAGTAATTTACGATACAAGTGCGTAAAGCTACTCTTTAGGCACGAGTGGGGTAGAGTTAAAACGCGAGTGAGCGAGCGTTTTAAGCCCCACGAGTGACTAAAGATGCTTTACGCATGTGTATCGTACAATATTTTATCTACGATAGAATCTAGAAAACACGGTAAATATGAAAAAAAAAATTAAATGTAAATTCGAATTACCAGCAACCGGTCTTAATTTTGGGTGTTTTAAAAATTTTAAAACACGTTGCTACTCACAACGTGTCTAATGAAATCTTTTAAATACGTTACTACTGACGACGTAAACTAATGAAAACATGTTATTAAACAGTCGTTTTACAAACTTAAAACTGACAACTAAAAGGCAATTTTACACACTGTCGTAGATAAAATATTTTAGCTATTTGTTTAGCTATTGGTAATCATTTACTGAGCATATATGAGAAGTCAATTTAACTAATGGATGCAATTTGGTACTTGATGCACTTACGGGTATTATACAATTATATTTATAAACGTGTAAATGTTATTAGCCATGCATGCTGTGATATTATTTATTATGTATTATTACACTAAGTGCTGTTACTATTAGTAAATGTAAATAGCCATATTATAACGATTTTTATTCATTCATGCTGTGATATTTTTTTATTATGTATAATTACACTAGGTGCTGTTACTATTAGTAAATGTGAATAGCCATATTATAACGATATTTATTCTCGCATGCTGTGATATTTTTTTATTATGTATAATTACACTAGGTGCTAGTTATTATTATTAAATGTTAGTAGCCATATAACTGTGATGATTATCGTTCTTGCATGCTGTGATATTTTCTATTATGCATGATAATGCTAGATGCTAAGCTAATATTAAATTTAGAGGGATGTTGTTATGAAATAAATAGTGATAATGTGCATTATTATAGTAATTTAATATCTTTAATAAGGGGGGTGTGTAACATAAAAATAACTTAGGATATGTTAAGAATGATACGCAAATTGCTCTAACGGCGCGTGTTCGAAAATTTATAAAATTTCGAGGCCATCGGCTTCACGGCACTTTTGCCGAAGCCGTCCTAGAAGTCACACACATTTCTGCGGTACCTAAATTTTCGGAAGGGCTGCTCACAAGCATGTTTTAAGCACCCTAAATTTTACCCTTTGAAAACTAGAAACCGACCAACCGGTAAGAATAATTTTGTTGTTATTAAATTTCACTAATTAGTGGCGTGAAGGTTTCTAGTTTGGGTCAAATTTGAAGCCACGTTCAAATAAATTCCAACCGCATCTACCCATCCATGGGCGTCCCAATGGCCGTTTTCCATAAATGAAACCAAGGTGCTACACGTTCTGAGGAGCGCCTACATAACTGATTTTCGTGAAGATTGGATGCGCAGTGTTTAGAGCAATTCGAACAAAAGGACAGATAAGTTTTAACTTCCACATTTTACGTCGTTTCGTATTATTAAAACCATGTCTAGCAAATACTAATAACAACCACATTAAACTCAAATTACCCATCAACCTGACTTTTATTTAACCTACTACCTGCTTCCGCAAGGGTAGCTGCCGTGGCATATAAAATAAATAATTTTGGTGTTACAACACGAAGAGACCAAATGAGTTTAAAGGCGAAATAGATAGCAGCTGGAAAACTGTGCTAATCTTCCTAGGGTTACTTTCTTGCTAATTGAAAATAACCTTCCTCTTTTGGAGAACATAAATGATTTAATTACAGATCAAGAGTATTTATTGGATATGTGTATCGCGGGATCAATGCGAAATTGCTCACTCGATTTATCTTTAAGAAACCCAGGAAAACTTGCTCACTCCAGGTGGTTTACATTACCAAACCATATACTTAGATTGTATGTGGCAACTGAAAATCTGAAGACTGAGTACATTGTTAAAGTGTATGCACCTATGTGGTTTAACATTAAGTTAAAACCTTCATGTACTTATGGTTCCAAATATCTGTTTAAGCTTGTCTCATATTCACGCTATATCTCTGATATCAAGAACGTTCTACACCCGGTTGTTCAAAGAAATGGGTACTTTGCTGCTGCAGAAAATCTCCTTTTGTCCATGCTATGTGATGAGCGTAAACATGTAAGAGAACTTGCTTTACGATGTGTTTTAAAGCAAGAACAGAAAGTAGAGGCGGAGTCAGGAAGTTTAAAGTTCCATAGATAAACTTTGACGCAAAGGATTACATCGACATGATCTTATGGGCTGAAAATGACGTCACTGAACCCCCCTTGGTAAAACATGTTTCCAGTGACTTTCTCAAAGACTTTATACGGAAGTCATCTGAAGCTCAACCAAATAGTAAAGTGGACCCGCTTATCGACTTTCCCCGGCTTCCTTGTCACACGCAAGCAGTAGAAAGAGCTGTGAAACTGGTGACCGAATCGGCTCAAAATGTTTGTGGTTCAATCGCAAGAGAAGGGTATAAGGGGGCAAAAATTGACTCACGTGAGAACATGCCAAAATTTGATTAAAAAAACAGTTTAACGAGTCAATGAAGCAGAAACAAACATTTTGCAGCTGTAACATTTGTAATCATTAAGGGTTTTCTAAATCATAATAAAGGAACTTTCAATGTCTTTAAAAGTGTACTATGATATTCTTTTACGTGTGCTCTAATAAAAATATATATAATTGATTTGACAAGCTTTTATTTTACCGTTATTTACTACTATTTGTAACAACAGAAATAGTTCGCAAAAGTTTTAAAATTAGCAAAAATACAAACTTTTTGACGTTAAAAAATATTTTTTTATTATTATTATATTTTGTAATTAATAATTTTTTACATTTATAATGCTTATATATGAATTTGCAACTATCTTTTGTAACATTATATGTACTAGAAAAACAACAAATAATTTATCTAAGTTTATAGTTTTTTCAATTTTTAAAATTTTTTTACAAACTTTAAGCTCTTTGGGGCACCTCAAGATGTTGTAGTATAGCAACCATATTTTTCTTTCTTTTTTTTTAACCTAAAAGGCAACTTTTTCCCACTATTAGAAAAATGAAAAAAAAGGCCAGTTTCGTTCCACCCTAATAACCAGCTCGGGTATGCTTGAAGAGCACGGCAACTCGGCTGCTCCTTCGAAAAACACAGTATCCAACATTTTTTGTGAAATTGCTGAATCTTCATATGTAGATACTGTGTTGTCCCGCATCTTTCTAGCTAATCAGATTTGAGCTATTTATACTGGTTGCCTATTTACAGCTACCCATAAACACAGTATCTACATGAATTTCTTCTGTTCTCCAATTCAAAACACAGCAAGTCATTATAATGTTCAAAAGAACCAAATAAAACACAGTATCTGGTAGTTACTGTGTTTTAGAAAAAACACTTGGAGCAAACTTTTTTGTCAAAATTATGTGTATAACACAGTATCTACGAGATACTGTGTTTTGTTGCAGACATGCTCACTCAACGTACCTACATAACCTTAATTTCTGAGTGTTTGTTATTGGTGTGCAGGGCGGTAATTCATAAATTTTGGTTATTTTTATTGTTTTTGTATTTTTTTAAGTTGTCCAGCATATCTTTTTGATAAAAAAAATCGTGTAGCTATCGTAAAAAAATAATAAAACTGTTCTTGTAGATACTGTGTAGAAAATTAATTTAATCATCACTTCCGCCCACCCATTGGATTTCAAAACACAGTACCTACATTTTACCATGAAACTTTAGGGTTAAAAGATTTTTGGTCAGACAGTAAAAATTATACCTTAATACGTCTGCAAATATACGGGATTTAACTTTGGGAATGCATGCAGACTGTGGGGCCATCGATCTAAAGTGTTTCCTTGTTTCCCAAATTTTACCCATTATCACATACTGTGTTATTCGATGGAGCAGCCGAACTGTTCACAATTAACGTAGCTGTATTAACAACCGAAAGCACTAACCTTTGGCGTCCTGTACTTCTTAAAGGGCAGTGCAGTTGAGGGGTTGCTACACAGGTTAGTTGGCAGAATTATTCTTAACGCGATGCGGCGGCTTGACCAAAAGCAGACCAGATTGCAGCATCGACGCTGAAGGTAGCTGACGGCCGTTTAAGATTGTGACGGGAAGCTCGCTTCCAAGTGTAAAATTATCAGGCGAAAATGGTTACTTCCAGGTAAAATTTCCAGATAAAAAAATCCTGGTGAAAACTTGTGAGTTCCAGGCGAAAATAATTCCTGGTAAAAACTTGTGAGTTCCAGGCGAAAATAATTCCTGGTAAAATCCAAAGAAATGCAATTAATATGAGGGTAACAGAAAGAAAAACCCATCGTACCTGAATTCAATTTTCAGCTTTCAAACACAATCGTCGTGGCGTAATTAGCACGAAGAAAATCCTCACAAGCAAGTGGCTTGTTTGAGGAACGAAAATATAATGCCTCCGCATTCGGACAATCGAAATGACAACAGGTTAGTTGGCAGAATTATTCTTAACGCGATGCGGCGGCTTGACCAAAAGCAGACCAGATTGCAGCATCGACGCTGAAGGTAGCTGACGGCCGTTTAAGATTGTGACGGGAAGCTCGCTTCCAAGTGTAAAATTATCAGGCGAAAATGGTTACTTCCAGGTAAAATTTCCAGGAGAAGATTTCCAGATAAAAAATCCTGGTGAAAAATTGTGAGTTCCAGGCGAAAATAATTCCTGGTAAAATCCAAAGAAATGCAATTAATATGAGGGTAACAGAAAGAAAAACCCATCGTACCTGAATTCAATTTTCAGCTTTCAAACACAATCGTCGTGGCGTAATTAGCACGAAGAAAATCCTCACAAGCAAGTGGCTTGTTTGAGGAACGAAAATATAATGCCTCCGCATTCGGACAATCGAAATGACAACAGGTTAGTTGGCAGAATTATTCTTAACGCGATGCGGCGGCTTGACCAAAAGCAGACCAGATTGCAGCATCGACGCTGAAGGTAGCTGACGGCCGTTTAAGATTGTGACGGGAAGCTCGCTTCCAAGTGTAAAATTATCAGGCGAAAATGGTTACTTCCAGGTAAAATTTCCAGATAAAAAAATCCTGGTGAAAACTTGTGAGTTCCAGGCGAAAATAATTCCTGGTAAAAACTTGTGAGTTCCAGGCGAAAATAGTTCCTGGTAAAATCCAAAGAAATGCAATTAATATGAGGGTAACAGAAAGAAAAACCCATCGTACCTGAATTCAATTTTCAGCTTTCGTGGCGTAATTAGCACGAAGAAAATCCTCACAAGCAAGTGGCTTGTTTGAGCAACGAAAATATAATGCCTCCGCATTCGGACAATCGAAATGACAACAGGTTAGTTGGAAGAATTATTCTTAACGCGATGCGGCGGCTTGACCAAAAGCAGACCAGATTGCAGCATCGACGCTGAAGGTAGCTGACGGCCGTTTAAGATTGTGACGGGAAGCTCGCTTCCAAGTGTAAAATTATCAGGCGAAAATGGTTACTTCCAGGTAAAATTTCCAGGAGAAGATTTCCAGATAAAAAAATCCTGGTGAAAAATTGTGAGTTCCAGGCGAAAATAATTCCTGGTAAAATCCAAAGAAATGCAATTAATATGAGGGTAACAGAAAGAAAAACCCATCGTACCTGAATTCAATTTTCAGCTTTCAAACACAATCGTCGTGGCGTAATTAGCACGAAGAAAATCCTCACAAGCAAGTGGCTTGTTTGAGGAACGAAAATATAATGCCTCCGCATTCGGACAATCGAAATGACAACAGGTTAGTTGGCAGAATTATTCTTAACGCGATGCGGCGGCTTGACCAAAAGCAGACCAGATTGCAGCATCGACGCTGAAGGTAGCTGACGGCCGTTTAAGATTGTGACGGGAAGCTCGCTTCCAAGTGTAAAATTATCAGGCGAAAATGGTTACTTCCAGGTAAAATTTCCAGGAGAAGATTTCCAGATAAAAAAATCCTGGTGAAAACTTGTGAGTTCCAGGCGAAAATAATTCCTGGTAAAATCCAAAGAAATGCAATTAATATGAGGGTAACAGAAAGAAAAACCCATCGTACCTGAATTCAATTTTCAGCTTTCAAACACAATCGTCGTGGCGTAATTAGCACGAAGAAAATCCTCACAAGCAAGTGGCTTGTTTGAGGAACGAAAATATAATGCCTCCGCATTCGGACAATCGAAATGACAACAGCTGCAAGCTGGGCCTTTGAGATAAGCCAGCGAATGTTTGTGGGGTTTTTCCAGAATCGGTACGAAATGAGCGAACTAATAAATTGAAATAATTCGAAATACAATTTGATTATTATTCGAAAACAATATACAGGCTAGTCCTGAAGTAATTGGTATATGGAGAAAACATTCGAGCGAAGCCGAAAAATGGTTTCATACGGTGAACAAAAACAGTGAGGTTATAGTGTACCTTAAGCGATATTTAAATTGTAGCTCTGTTTTAATGGGTTTTAATGGAAATAAAGTTGTTCAATTAAAATTAAGGTAGGAGTATACTCATAACCTTTGTTTACAGTGTTAGATGAATTTCACGTATTAGAATTTCTGTAGCGTATGTTTCCCAAACTTCCATTAGCCACGTGTTCAGTAGCTGTCTCATAAATTACTTAAACAGGTGCACACGTGTGCAGCCCAACTGCCTTATAAATCAGTCAAAACGCTCTTGGCGCATTAAAAAGGCAATAAAAGTCACTTCAAGATTAAGATATGAGCCATAGAACGCAGACGTTGAGCAGATACTTTTGAGATTTTAATCAAAACACTCATTACGCCATTAAAAAGGTCGTAAAAGTAATTTCGAGATTGATATATGAGCCATAAAACACACGTGTTGAGCAGAAACCTCTTGCAAGCTCTGCCAAAAATCGGTCACGCTATCTCTAATCCCGCAGCACTACAGCCACACATTGCCGAATTGATCGGCTGCACCATTTTCAACCAATGGTCAGAAACATCTAATTATTCCCTGCCACAATCGGCTTTCAATCTTTTAAAAGGGTCTCACATAGTCTTCTGCAGGAGGATTCCTTCAGTTGCTGCATCCAAGCAAGTTGTGTAGTTGATGCCGAATGTATTTACGTGTTTTGACCACATCGGTTTCAATTTCTGGAAATATCTTCCCAATCTGCTCTGCGGTATTGAATTGATGGAACCGGTTGATTTAAGTCACTTAAGAAGAGTGCGTACCGAAGTTTATATCCAGCGGCACTTCCGGATTTTCCTGCACAAGGGACCAGACACTTAGACCAAGTTCTCACACGGCAGTATCGCTTGTCATGCCCTGCTATCAATTTTTCTCCCAGATCCTTCAGCAGTTACAGCGGCCCTGCTTGCCACATTCCATTCTATTGAGCTCCCCGAATGCCTGGATTCTCTGCAGCACTGCAGCGTCCAAGTGCAATTCTGGAAGGGACATCAAGCAACCCAAGCTGCAGCGAGGGTTTTACAGACGAATATTACGAATCGTTTTTCTATATTCACTATGCTATAGTTAATCGAAATTCAACTAATCTGCAAAACAAGCAACCCAAACATTTCTCTAAAATTATAAATTTTGAAAAAGAAAGTGTGGATGAAATGAGTCAGTTAATTAATGAAAAAATGGTTAATGCAGTTAAAAATTGTGCCCACACCTAAAAAGTTAAACAAGGGCCAAAAAAGAAAAGTTTGGATAATGAAGGGCTTAGTTAGGTCTATTAACAAGAGGGATAAACGTTATAAAGAAAAACAAAAACATCCCCATGATTCAGCAAAAAATAAGGAATTTATATTGTACAGAAATAAATGAAACAAACTTATAAAAACTACAAAAAATAATTACTATATAACTCTAAATTTAGTGAAACAGATACTAAGGATAGTAAAACTTTTTGGAATATTGTAAACAAACTCGCAAATTAAAAATACCCATATTAAAGAAATACTAGCAAAAAATTAAACAATTACTAATAATCTAGTAAAAATTACACCATCTGTGATTCCATCTACTTCTACATTTTCCTCATCCATTTATTTATCACCTACAGACGAAGTTGAAATTTAAAATATTATAAATAGTTTAAAAGAATGTTTCACTTAGATTCGATAAAATTACTACTAAAGTACTGAAAACTATTTGTAATTATGTAGCTCCACATGTTGCTTTTTTAATCAATATAATAATAGAAAGTGGTATTTGTCCAACTATCTTGCTGCTGTTAAACCTCTAATCAAAAATGGAGATAGAGCTAACGTAACAAATTACAGTCCAATATTAGTAATTACAATTTAGCAAACATTTTGGAAAAATAAAACTGAGAATAATTATCTAAAAAAGAATGATATTTCGGAAAAACAGTTTGGATTTCAAGAACGGAAATCTTCCCAGTATGCTATTACTTACTGAACACGTTGATGGACACATGCAAAAAGAGGGAAATGCCTTTCGTGACAGTATTTTAACTTCGCCAAATTTGCGAATATTATTGTAAAACTTATATTTACCTGTTACTTAACTTATAAGGAGGGCAAATAATAAACATCGCTGTCACATTACAGATTTTTCTGTACTAGGTATATTTGATATAGACGTTTATAGATTCTAAATAAGAGAACTTATATAACAACTTATTGTTGGTTAACATGGTAACTTTATGCTTACATATTGCAAAAAAAAACACAAATATTGTTGATACCATAATTTAAAACATGGCGCAGGACAAAGTGGGGGTTTGTACTCACAAATTTCACACCTCTACCTCGTTTCGCGTCTTACTTTAATTATGGTACATTCTCTACATTTTAGAAATAAATTTGGCTTTTTACGATTTTCCGGAACTTTTGCTTTGGTGGAGCATTCCCTCTTCCTTTTACTGGCCCCATTTTTACGAATTTTCTGCCATCTTGAACATCTTCAATTTGCAATAACAGTCTCTGAACTCAAGAAATATAATTTTTTTTACACTTTTTGTATACAAGAAATTGAATTCCACATTCCAACATCCAAGAGGCGAAAAATAACCTTCTTATACCAACAATTAGTTTGACGTGGGCAGCTATAATAATTTAGCATTTGGTCACTTGTCAATTCCAGACATATGTCTATTGTAAGCATTGATTTCTACAGGCTTTTCTTTCTCGCCACCATATTTGTTCCTAACTTTAACGTTGTACCCGGTCGTTATCGCAAGAACATCGCGTTTGTCCTTCCATTTACTGACATAAACGCTATCGATTCTTTTTTCTCCAAATATGTTCATCTTTACGCAATTTTAGCAAGGGATTACCTCATCGATTTATTCTGAGGGCTCCGGTAGAATGAGTTTTATATTTCAGTATCTAATTTTGAACACGGGACATACTATTATGGAAGTTGTCCATGTAATCGTGGTGGCCTTTGTTGAGGTAGGTACGGTCCTAGAAGTCTAAAAACAAGTTGCTCGGTTTTAGAATTTATTTCTGGATCTGGCTGCACCCGATCTCTTCCTGGATAAATCTCCATAATTAACATGTGGCCATCATGCGAAGTCAGCTCGTAGAACTTTATTTCATACTTTGATTTTTTGTTTTTAATATATTATCTAAACACAAAACAGTCTCTAAATAATAACATTGACTCATCTAAGAATAGAGCTTCAGTAGAAAAGAAGACAGAGTTGCTATTATTTATAATTAGTTCCAGTAGACTTCTAACTTTTATAAGACGATCTTGTTAATTATTTTCATTCGAATTAGAACTCAAACATCTAAGTATTTGTTCAAATCAATGCCCTCTCAAAAGGAGTAAAAAAATGATGATAAGTACAATGGGTTGTGTGTATAGTTATTTGTATTACTAGGGAGGAAAGTGTAAGATTGCCTCCCGCAGACTATTTTTATGCCAGAG
This sequence comes from Agriotes lineatus, assembly GCA_940337035.1. Taxonomy (NCBI): domain Eukaryota; kingdom Metazoa; phylum Arthropoda; class Insecta; order Coleoptera; family Elateridae; genus Agriotes; species Agriotes lineatus. The sequence continues at coordinate 78,650 of CALNHX010001955.1, forward strand.
CGAGCGTTAGCGAGCGAGGGCAGAAATAATAATCTAAGGGAGGCGATAACACTTTACTCCAGAGTAATACATATAATTTTGTCTACAACTCACTTTTAAAATCATGTCTATGATTTATTATTTTGGATTTCGTTCTAAATTTCGTTTATCAAGATCCAGTATGTTATTGAATCTGTATCATCTAAGATCATTTTTAGTAATCTTAATAATTGTACAATTAATGTTAATAAATAAATTCTGATTTTGTTATCAATTTTATTTGGCGAAAAATTTATTTTGCTCCCTAGGAAGAAAAATTGATTTTTCTCCCTAAGAATTTATTTTTCTCCCTAGGGAGGACATTGCCTACTTTGGGCCCTAATTTTAGGGAGCAAAAGCGTACTTTCGAAACAAGGAGTAGAAAAAATAATTTCCTGATTACAGGTACTTTAATTTGTCCTTGAAGAAGACATAAACAAACAAAAATCAGCTTCCTACTGCTACGGATTTTAGCACGATTCATATACGTAGTACATGTTTCTTCCATAATTGTTGGTGCTAGTCACTATAAAATCCATAATATCTTGGTTCCATATCTGTTCGAATACATTAATTCGCGCCATATCTTGTATAACGTCTATTTTGATACCAGACTGAGTTACATCAAATTGAAAATTTAATTAGAAATATCAGATGTTACGTCTTCCCAAATGTCACATACGTCGATATTATTGTCAGCTGGAATCTGCATCACCACCAAACTCCCCAACATCGCTGTACGGATCATCCTCCTATATAGTACAGTAAAACTAGGCTTTAACCCAAACATAAAAAAAAAAGTTCTACCCAGCGGCAAACTGTTTAGTACTCTCCTCTTAGTAAGTGGTAAAAAGTTGCACAACCTTGCGCGTCGGGTTTAGGCGGGAGGAGGTGGAAAGGTGGTAAAATGGTAGGTTTCGACAGTTTTACGAAAATATCTCGTTAACTATGAGGTTTAGCGCAAACTTTATCTTATACAAAATTAATGCAAATTTAATTTACAATAAAAATCGTCATATGCGCTTTTGCTCTCCAGTAAAGGATTACGGAGATATGGTGGGGTAAAAATTTAACTTTTTCTGTTTGGTCAAAAAAATTATGAACGCCTATAAACTCGTAACGTTCGCTCCAAGTGCATTATATAAAGGGTTGAGAAAACTGGGGAGGCCAGATGGTTATGGTAAAGAACCCAGCACAAAACACGAACAACATTTGCGCAGATCATTCACTACTACACATGTTGCAGTGAAAGTAGAAGATGCAATTAATGTCACTCTTGGAAAAGCAGAATTTCTAACTAATAGTAAGAACAAGATGCAACTGATTGCTCTCATCATCGTACACTTACAGCAAGTTAGCTTCAAAGTGATTCAGTCAGAAGGTGATGCTGACACCAACATCGCTTTTACTGCAATTGACAAATCAAAAAAGAAAAAAGAGGCTATCATGATTGGCAATGACACCGATTTATTGGTCTTGGTGGTTGTTCCTGCTCGAGCCAACAAACAGTTGAAGATGGCTGTACCGAAGAAAGGTAACCAAGAAGAAAAAGTTTCTACATTGGAGACATGCGTGGTATCGGGGAAATTATATCTATAAATTGAAGAAAGAGAACATTCTTCATTTCCCAATGTCTCCAATGCAGTAAACTTTTTCTTCTTGGTTACCTGGGAGCTTAGCGGATGGGAGTTTTTAGGCTATACGCTAATACTGCCCAACTCTGGGTCTTTTCTAATTATATGCTCTTTGGTACCACCAAGCACACAAAAACCCCGGAAAATATGTGAACCATGGTGTAAAGAATACAAGGTGAAACGTTCCCGGTGATGCGCAGTCGTTCAGAAAATAGAGGGGAGATGTCAACCAATCCCCCATGGGCCTACACAGGAAATCTATTATTGCCGCGATCATGGTGTAACCATGGACGCGTTCGTATATTGTTCCTGGCACTGTCAGTCGATGTCAAATTCGAGGTGAACAGGTTAGGTTTTTCGTCAGTCTGACACCAACTGACGCAAATCCTAACCTCGAATTTGACATCGACAGCGTCTTCAACAATACACTTCAGTACTACCAATCCTGCCATTTGTGGGCCCATGTCCTATTGGTTGAATTTGAGGTTCGCCCACATTTTGCGGAACGTTACACCTTGTATTCTTTACAGCATGATGTGAACTAAATCTAAAATTCCAGTAAGGGGAACTAACGAACCAATAAAGAACAAGCTTTGCGGAGAGGTACATTCAAACAAAAAACAAATGTCACTTCGCTATTGCTGTTATAGCGTCAGATAGAAGTGTCTAATTTCTAGGTTTTTTAGTGCTGTTGTTCATTAGTTTTGTTGTTCTTTGTTAATTTTTGTTAGTATTGCTTTTCTTTGTTAGTTCTGTTTGTTATTGTTTACCTATTCGCCGTTTAATTCTGGGCGGCTTGGTTAAACATCAAGTCTAAAATGCTACCTTAAGTTGCAGTTATATATTTATGTAATACCTACCACAGAATAATACAGAATGGCCTGTCGGTTTAAAATTCAGGTAGTTTTTTCTTTGCGCATGCGCGAGTTCTGGTGGTGTGCAGTCAGCTGTTTTCCATATTTTACACGTGTACTTCCGGCTGTCAATGACCCCTTATAAGAAGGTTATGTTCTTTTGTGCAAGTGGTTTTAAAATATTAATTTAATATGAGTGCACAGAAAAGATCTTTTGGTTGCAAATGGTGTACTGTGCATTTCCATATAAATTGCATGGACTTTAAACGTACGGATTATTTCTGTTCAGTTTAAAATTTAGGCGCATAATTTTGAATTTGCCACCTATGCACACCACTAGGATCATGGTGGACAATTTCAAGGTCACAAAAATTGAGTATGCTGACATCAAAAGCGCCGACACAGAGAGGCCATTCTGATTTAGGGTATTATTCTGTGGTAATACCAAAGAACATATAATATGCTCTTTGGCAAAGAAGATATAACATAGAACTTCAGCCCCGAGGTTTATCTGCGTATACCGCGAAGTTACTCGTCCACCAGGGTCGCAGTTTTAGGCCCTCTGTGAGCTGAGTAACCAGTTAAAATCCTCTCAAGGTATTCCAGAAACAAACCATTCTAAAGATTGCTTGGACTAAATCGATTAGCGGTGTTGCCAGATTTAAAACATATTTAAAACGGTGTTATATAATTGCGTTTTCCTCCGTTAACATTGTAGCTCAAACTTGCTACTTTTATTGAAATTACAGAAATTCGTCAGATAGATTAGAATTACAATAATTCAGAAATATATGCTCTTTGGTATTACATACGGCGCCGGCGCCGTTGTTTTGCTTGCGCTCGCATCTTTCGCAATTCACGGACTTCGGCCGTTGGCCCGCTCGATATTTAAAATTGTTTGAAGTGGACGTTGTCCATTCTATCGAATTTGTCAAAGGGAAAGCTCCTACGACGCCCAATTTCAGTTTTCGAGATGGCACGGCTTAGGTATGTGCATACGCACCTCGAATGATTTTTAAAAAACTTGTCCCGAACCGGCTTCGAACTTCCTACCTACCCGCCTAACGTTCGTAGAAGTATTTCTTTCTCTGTCGCTGGCTCATGCAAATTTCGTTTTCCTTTTTAGTGCCCCGGACCCGCGTACATCAGCTGCACCGTGCCACTCGAACGAAAACGTTCGATCGCTGTCTTTCTCTTCTCTGTCTCTGTCTCTCTGTTTCTCTGTCTCTATGCCTCTCTGTCTCTGTCTCTGTCTCTCTCTGTCTCTCTCTGTCTCTGTCACTGTCTCTCTCTCTCTCTCTCTCTCTCCCCTTGTCTCTCTCTCTCTGTCGTCTCTCTCTCTCTCTCTGTCTCTCTGTCTTTCTCTCTGTCTCTTTCTCTCTGTCTCTCTCTCTCTCTCTCTCTCTCTCTCCCTCTCTCTCTTTGTGTTTCATCTTATACATAACATCCGGCCGTTTGGATTTCATGCAGTTTTCGGACCTTAGACGCGCTCGATATTTTTAGATTTGGTTTTAAACTCCTGGGCGCGAGCAGCTACTACTTCTTAGTTTGTTGGTCGCCAACGCGACTTATTGTCACGCGTACGGCTGTTTATTGTTCTCTGCGAAAATTTAATTAATTCTTTTTAAGCTAGAATCCCTGACTTCAAACCTTCTTCTATTTTCTCTCTTTTGTTCGTACACATAATTCGTTTTTCAAATCCTTTCTTACGTTTTCCTGTAAAAAAACTTATTTTCTCATGTGGTTCTTTTGCTTTTTAAATCTCTTTTGACGTTTTCCTGTTAAAGAACCTCTTTTTTCATGTGTATATTCTGTTTTTTAAATCTTTTATTACGTTTTCCTGTAAAAAACCTCTTTTTCCATGTGTATATTTTGCTTTTTAAATCTCTTCTTACGTTTTCCTGTAAAAAAACCTCCTTTTTCATATGGATTCTTTTTTTTAATCTTTTCTTACGTTTTAGTTAAAAAATACTATTTTGTTCATATAAATCTTTCTTACGTTTTAGTTAAAAAAGCTGTTTTTTCATATGGATCTTTTGTTTTTTAAATCTTTTCCTACGTTTTAGTTAAGAAAAACAGTTTTTCATATGGATCTTTTGTATCTTAAATTTTTTCTTACGTTTTAGTTTAAAAAAAACTCTCTTTTCTTATGGATCTTTCGTTTTTTAAATCTTTCTTACGTTTTAGTAAAAAAACTCTTTTTTCATATGGATCTTTCGGTTTTTAAATCTTTTCTTACGTTAAGATAACACTTGCTAGAAATTGGTATCGGCGTTTGGAGTGGAGGAATGACGTCAAATAGATAGGAATTACAATAATTCAGAAATATTTTAATGGTAGGTAATTCACTAATTAACTAATATGTATTTTGTACTGTATTTGGATTCCTTTCTTGAGATAATTGTATCTGGAAAGATTTTGTAGGGTTAACAAGGTTCACCGAAGTCATCACTCATTTATTCTCTGGTAATGGATGGCTGTCCGAATCAGGATAGAGGTATGTGGTGGGACCATCCTCCCCATCCTTTTTTTGTATTATTACGAATATATTTTTATTATCGATTAAATAAACTGTCACATTTTAATGCAGTGTTTTTCATTTTGTCTATTTCTCTAAACGTTTATTTTTTTAATAAACATATATTTTGTTAACTTCATTATACATTAGCATTTTTTCCATTTACCATTTTTGCGAAATATCAAAACTAACGGAGGTACAGGGTGTTAAAGATTCAAATTAAGAACAAAAATTAAACTAAACTTAATCTAACTTAAATTACATGTTAAAAATTATTACCAATCGCTTCTACACATACGTTCCGCGTATAAGAGCGATGCGGCAGCGGCATTTTGACGAAACTCCCAGTAAATAATAAGTATATTCACTAATTTATTATTTTCATAACATGAACCATTACTGTAGCAATAACATTAATAGAATTACAACGGGAAACTAGTTGACAGGTTATTGCTTGACAACAGACATAAACAAAAATAAAATTTTCCAACCACCTTTACGCCAAAGTTTAGTCTTTACTTTGAAACTTTAATACCCTGTACCTGCGTTAATTTTTATATTTCGGAAAAGCGGTAAATGAAAAAAATGCTTTATTTACTGGTAAACTGAAAGAATCAACTTAAAAATCACCATGTAGAGGAAGCATTAAAAATCTGCAAAATTTTATTTTAGTGTCATTCTAAATGCCGATGTAAACGCCGACATTTCATATACATATTTGACTAGCGCAAAAATTCCTTAAAGAGTTATTTCAGTTTAAAAAAGAGTAAGTAGCTTTTATCGTTCCTGGCCTAATCATTTTGATTCCTAAGCGCCAAATTAAAATCGTAATTGTCCAGTATATGTCATATTTGAAATCATAATTTAAGTAATCCTGAAAATGAAGCTTGTAATTCCAAGGTCATTGCCACATAGAAGCAAGCCACTGTGTTGCAACAATGTTAAATATTTTCTCTCAAAGCAGGTAAGACACCATTAGCAAAGATTAAATAAACAAGGATAGGTAGAAGAGTTCCTTGTCTGAACGAATTATTGGCACTTTCTCACGAAATATTTGCTTATGCAACCCATATTACACATTTACGATTGGCATATGGTTGAGCCATTATATGCTCTTTGGTAATACTAAATTCCTTTTTACGTAGGATTACAATGAGCTATAAAGCAAGAAAGCTTTTGTGCATTCAGAAACAAGAAGTACGATTGCAAATGTCATAAAGTGTTTTTGATGGACAGAAGACTTCTAGAACGTTGATATTTTCGTTAGAGCAGAACTAGCAGCCTCAGTAACTGGAAAATCAACCTGTCTGATAAAAAAAGTTCGTAAGGAGTATGCTACAGTAGGTAATACATAAAAAATACCTAACAATATTATTTCGCAGCATTGTCATTAAAAAGCTTAAATCAGGTAATACTTTAAACTTTACTTCTTCCAGGCACAACTTCTTTAACATCTCCGCATAAGAAGAAACTCAAGGAAGACTCTAAAAAAATAGTTCTCGACGAGATTTTGATTTGGGAGTTTTACGAAGAACGGTTCATGAAATGTTCACTGTGGAATATAAAGTACGCTAAACGTATTAGTAAACAGATTGAATGAAAAAGTTAACTATACTGGCCGCCGAGAAACTTTGAGAAAGAATCTAAATGAAATAGGCTTTCATTATAAAAAATATGTTAATAATTAGTAGCTGGCATGGATAGTAATTTAATAAAGGAGAGAAGCAGCTAAAAAACACAAAAATTCAGGAAGTAATTCTTCGTGATGAAATAATTCTTCGAGACGATATACAGCCTGTTTTAAACGAAGTGTGCACTATTGCTAACTTCTTTATTATTGGACGTACGATGTCGGTTAAATTAGCAAACTAGTAGCATTTTTTCTGTTGATTAGAATGGCTAAAACAGAAAAACAATTGAACATCGCCTTCTCGAGAAATTTGGAAAAGTTTACTTTTGTTAAATGGAACACCCTGTATATTTTTATATAAAACGATTGAAAATTGCGATCTAAACATAAAAGTTCATATAAGGTGCGGGCCTAAAACTAACAATAACCGAGTTATTACAACTTCTTACTTTTAGACGAGGTGGCAGTGTTTGAACATTTGTTATAAAATAATTTTTTTAGTAATAGGTTTTTTCTTTTAGTAAGTTGTTTTTTAATTGTATAATAAAGGATGTTATTTAGATTTATTTACAATGTTTATTTAAACATAAATTTTATTTTATGGATACACAGCCACCTCGTCTAAAAGTAAATAATTGGAATAACTCGGTCATTTTCAGTTTTAGGCCTACACCTTATATGAACTTTTATGTTTAGATCACGAATTTCAATCGTTTTATATAAATATATACAGGGTGTTCCATTTAACAAAAGTAAACTTTTCCAAATTTCTCGAGAAGGCGATGTTCAATTGTTTTCTGTTTTTGTCATTCTAATCAACAGAAAAAATGCCACTAGTTTACTAGTTTAACCGATATCGTACGTTTAATAATAAAGAAGTTAGCAATAGTGCACGCTTCGTTTAAAACAGGCTGTATATTTCGACATTCTAAGTGTCTTCTTCAGTCGGTATTTTTTAACCATGTTACCTGTTTGTACCGACTGAAGAAGACACTTAGAATGTCGAAATATTGCAATGATCTGAGTGTGTTATTATAATAATTATATTATATTATGAAATAAATCAAGGATCACTACAAACTAAATATTTGCCTATTTTCACTTTAATCAAATTTAACTGAGTGACCATATCTTATAGGTTCATTGTTTACTTCAATTTTAAAAACAGTAGTTTGCCCTTTTATTTATAATACACTAATCTGATGTAAATTGTGCTAGCTCAAAGATTTAGCATGAAACTCTAATCTCCCACAGGTTGGAGGTTCTTTTTGTCCGTTTGCAATAAGAAAATGTACGCCACTGAGCGCGTAGTTCATATGCGACGCAGTTCGCTTTTGCCTAACATGACATAAAATATATTTTCACAAAATTAGTTTCAAATGCGGGTCGCCTGGTGTTTTACTGTGATTAAAAGCAATTCAAATGAGCGAACTAACAGGTAAGATTTGAATCTGGCGCTTTATTTAAGCGTCCCTCTAGCTTTTGTTTTTAATTTCAGGTAAAATTGTCCACTGCATAAAATTGAGAATTTCCTAACCCCACTTCTACTGGAGTTTGTATTAGAATGAATTATTTGCGGATCTCATGCATTCTACTTGGAAACAACTCCGCAGCAAAGCTATTAGGTCCCTCGGTGCGTTTCTCAGTTGTAATAAATCAAATGGCTTCACACTAACCTTTTATGCCTTGTCTTAGGTGCGAGCCGATGGGCTGCCGATTGAAGAAAATGCCCAGACCTTCTCTCGCAGTAATAGGATGGACGTGTGATGCTGCTGTGATGCCCGTGGCTCTCGGCTGGAACGGCAGGAACTCCTATACAGGCTCTGGAACCCCTGGCGTAGGACGAACTGGTCTCCGAAGGCTGCGTCCTCAGGATCGGAAGGCGGCCGCAGGACAAAATATTTTAGGCAACGGATTTTGCCTTCTTCACTTGTGCATGAACACTAACTTGTCAGGAGCACTTTGGTAAATTTACATGCTTGTAAATTAATATTTAGTATGTAAAATTTATAATTAAACACAAGCCATAAATTGAATGTTAAGCATCAAACTTTTTTCATTTGTTCTCTACCAATTTTTAATTTACAAACAGGATATTGACTTTAGTCAAATTATGTTTTTAACAATTATTAATCTTAAATCTAATACATGTTTACAATTAAATCAATTTATAAAAATTGTCTTTGTATTTTTATAATTATTGTCTATCGATTTTTAAACGCGTTTCACACTTTAACAGGCCTTTTTTGTACACTGGGTACACTCTGATCACTGCTTCCTTTTGTGTCCATATCCTCATTAGCTACTTGAAGATCAATGTAATGTCCATTTTCACTCGTACTTGCTGATCAAAACGCTGTTCATAATCCAGCCAAATTTTCCAATTTTATTTACCCATTTTTATCTTGTAATTCTCTTTTATACCTGATTTTTGTGCTCATTGCACTTTCTTTGATAAGCTTTCTGTTTGATTACCTCTTTTTTAACTCGCTCAAAGAAATCATTTACTATTTATTATTACTTTAAATATTGCTATACACGCATTTAAATCTGACTTCTGTAAGAATATTTCAATTGCATATTTTAGATAATGCCATAGTTTTATTAAAAAGCTTTAAGACCTGCAACCCTATGACAGTCAAGTTTCATTTGATTCTAGCCTTATTTACTTTATTCTAATGACAAATAATGGCTCAATTTGTCCATTACACTTTAAACTGACACATTAGGTACAATTATACAGATTTGTGAATCATAACGACTCTGTGCTTCTATGACTTGGTATTCAACTTATTCTCATGCTATCAGAGTTGTTTTTTAAGGGCTAAATACCATCTCAATATATATCGTCTCGAAGAATTATTTCATCACGAAGAATTACTTCCTGAATTTTTGTGTTTTTTAGCTGCTCCTCTCCTTTATTAAATTATTATAAGAAATGTGGCAAAAGAAAATTGCTCATGGAAAGAAGTGTCATTGTAGAGCGCCGTTCTAGGTATTTAAGGAAAATAGGAGAAAATGGAGTAGGAAAATGCTGGCAGTCAGATGAGGAACCAGGTGTATTATAAGAAGAATATAAGTACTATATTTGGGTCAGCATTTTTTCTCTCTTCAGCTTTTCTTTGCTCTGGCGATCTTAATGTCTATTTCCTTTGTTTAAAAACTTTTATTAGCCTTTTGGAAAATTGATAATTAGGCAATCTAATATATGTATTCTATATAATCTCTCAGTGATTTATTATCATAAAAGTATGTATTGCATTCTTATTTGTTCTATGTACTATTATTTTGGTTGCAATGAATTTATTTAATAAGTAGTGGTTTAGTAACTGTTACATGTAAAAGAACTCAGTTGATTTTTAAAATAAAAATTTTCAATTTCCCGCGTCTACGAATGTTTATAATTTTTCTACGGAGTGTAGTTGTCAAACGGAGCTAGCGCCAGCCTTCCCTACCTGGGGTTTTGTGTGCTTGGTGGCACTGTATACGGTGTCACGAAGTTATACAACCTGTGAATCTGTGCAATAGGGGTGTGGAAATTCACAAATCTATACTCGTACGCGGGAGTAACAAATCCAAGGTCAGGTCCTAATATACTCGTATATCAGGCAATTACGAGCCCTAACAACTATATGTTCGGCCATTTCATAATTTCTATCTAAATATTGTTTTAACATATAGTACTATTACCAGCACAACCTATTTGTTATTATTTTTTTCATAGATTTAGGAATCGCCAGTATTGTGGTTGCTCTATGGTGATAAAATATAATAAAAAATCACAATTTATGTTTGTCAAAAAAAATTGTGTTGCGCTAATACCGACAATTAAATGTTGGGCCAAAATAATATGCATTTTAGATATATCACCAAATTAAAATCTAGATAGCTTTAGATGCTGATTTGACGTTTAGGCAAACAAAAGCATCTTGTTAACCCATATTTTAGTAAGTTTTTCAACTTTGAGTAAACAATTTGCTTAAAAATGGCTCGAGGTGTGGCAACTCCCAAAAAAGTGAGAGATTTAATAATAATCAGCATGTTTGGGCGGGGGGAAAAAAATGAGGCAAAAACTTGCAGTTATCAAAATCTACGGTAACTTCCATCATAAAATCATATGGTGAAAACGGTAACACAGATATTAAGAGAAAAAGCTCAGAACGTTTGTGTTTAGTTTCGGATCGACAAAGAAGAAAGGTAGTTAAAACCTGCAAAAATAACAGAAGAGGCACTTTATGAGAAATAACGGCTGAGTGGAATGAGGCTACAGGATTGTTTCTTTCCAGGGAAACTTGTAGAAAGTGGATACATAAGAGTGGCCTGGGTTTTTATAAGGTAATTTTATCGATGTCAAATTTTTCATTATTGTAGGAATAGAAATATATAACATTTTAGGCTAAAGAAAAACCATTATTGACCCAACGTCAGAAAAAAAACCGTTTGGCTTGGTGTAAGGAACGGCGATCATGGACACAGGAGCAATTCAATTATTTTCAGTGACGAGTCGAAATTTGATGTGTGTGTGGGGGATAATCCAAAAAGAGTAATTAGAAACAAGAAAGATGCGTTTCATAAGGATTGTTGAAAACGTACTGTCAAGTTTCTTTTGGGGCTTATGATATGGGGCTGTATCTCCGCAAAGGGCGTAGGAAATATGCAGTTCATCAACGGAACCGTTAACGCTGTAAAATACCAAGAGATACTAGAAAATAACTTAATTCCCAGTATTGACAAATTGTATCCAGCGGTGCAATTTATCTTCCAACAAGATGGAGCATCAAGCCATACAGCTAAAACCACCGGAATGTGGTTTGAAAACCATAACATGACAGTATTGGATTGGCCTTCCAGCAGTTCAAACTTAAACGTCATCGAAACCCTTTGGCACAAAATGAAACAGAAACTGAGAAACAATCCACAGAGAACTCAGGAAGGTTTGAGGGCTAAACTTCAAGAAGTATGCGACTCAGGGACAGAAGAATTTCAATCTCTTGGAAATTCCATGCCTAAAAGAATTCGAGCAATAATTGCAGCAAAAGGCGGTGTTACACTCGATTAAAATAGTTAAATTGTTACTTCTTATTATGACATTTTATTTTGGTCGAACAATTAAGTGTCGGTTTTAGGTCAATAATAGTAGTTTGTATACCAAGGCACTGAAGTTTAACTTTTTATCACGAATGTGGATTTAGTTGCCGAGGCCCGTAGGGCCAAGGCAAATAAACCACATGAGGGATAAAAAGGAACTTCAGTGCCGAGGTGTACACTATGTTTTATTTGAAATCGAGAAATCGTGAAATTACAACATTTTAACCAACTTTTGTAGGTTATGTTCGGTCGATTGACATTTATCTGTCGTCTCGCCACCTACAAATAATCGTAAAACAATGGATTACTTCACTGCCGATTTCTCGTATTTTAATGACGATTTCGGCGTACTTCACTGCCGATTTCAAATAAAATATTTTTTTACAAACAAAAAAAATGTGATTTTCTGATATATTTTATTATCATAGAGTAGCCAGAATCATTGTTCTTCTAAAATTAAAAAAATAAATACATTAATAAATATCTTTTAACAGTAACAGTATATTGAAAAAAAAATAGATAGAAATTATGAAGTGGCCGAACATATAACGTATGTAACAAAAGTTTTGGGAAAAAGTTTGTGTGCGTATATTTAGTTCAAATTCAAATTTATTCAAAAAACGCTTAAAATATGTTGATCTGACATCCATAGTAACATTAATAACAACACTATATAATGGTAAGCTTTCATTATTTTCAATGGCTCGCAATTCTGTCATCACATGTCGCATAAGCTCTTGGACAGAATTTACATCACTTTTATAATCTTTTGAAATATTCTGCGACGAAGTTGTACCTTATTTTGTGCATCCCAGCCATTGCTGTACACCTTTCTGCTTAGTAAAGCTCAAAAATCCTTAATATGTCTTGTATGAAGAATATTGGGTGGGTTATCATGTTTTGGTATAAATGGAACATTGTGCTGATTCAGTCAATCTCTCGTGGTTCTGGCATAATGGCAAAAAGCCAAGTCTGGCCAAAATATTACTTCATTAGCAGCATGTGTATTTTGGGCACTTACGTCTTTTGAGAGTTTAAAGGATTACGATGCAATTCTCCATGCACAATCATATATGAAACATGAAAATGTCGACCAAACCACCGAACTAATGTTTTTACGCTGTCTTTAGCTCTTCTTACCATTTTGTCGACAATCCGTGCGGACATCTTTTAGGGCCTTGACTTTTAGGTAAACTTACACAAGGTATTCCTTGTTCGCATTCTCTTATAGTTCGATAAATTATTGAAATTAGCACATTTTGGCGTCTGAAGATGTTGACAATATCGCGCTTAGGCATTCGTCCGACCAATTGATAAATAGTTATTCAGATTTCAAGTTTGTAAAACATTTTGATCAGTGTAATTGCAAAATTTGTATGCTTATCATAAATTCTGATATCTATAGAGCTTTTGTTTCCAATGGCAACTTGATAATGCATCGTTTAATTATATTTCTCAAGCTTCAAAAAAATTCTCAAAACTTTTGTTACATACGTTAGTTGTTAGGACACGTAATATATCTTACCCACGAAATGAAGACGGAACCCATAGCCGTTCTAGATATAGGTAGGTACCTTTCACAGACTATTGTCTATCTTCTTTTTTTAACTATTTCATCTACTTTATAAGAAATTACAAAAATGTTGGCCTTATTAGATTTAAAATAGCGTATAATTTTAAAATAAATCTGTACACAAACAAAAATGTAGCTATCGTTTGTCTAATACAAAAGATGCGGATCGAACAAAGAATATATTAAGATAAATACCTCATTATTATATGTAAGTAGGTATAAAAAATCTCAAGGCGAAAATAAATGGTTTCATTTTCTACAATAAAGGCGTTGGGAAATTGGATATGGAGCACAATAGTATCTTTTTTCGTTCTTATAACACATTGCACTATTGTAAGTGATATATTGTGTATCTACTGCATGGTTGTAACAAAATACATAAGTATCGCACTTTAATGTATCTTTTACATGGTATGGTAAACAGCAGAATATGGTTTAGTTAAGCTAAGTAGTATTAACGTTTGCGAAGTTAATGTCCCATTATAATTTGCTAGCACTTGTTACGATGTTTTAACATGTTAATTCGCTGGCTATATTTCTCAACTAAAATAAGCAAAAGCAGATACCTGGAGGGCACGTCTAGCTCAAGTCGAAGACGGCGTGCAGTGAATTAAATGAAGGAAACCGGGAGGGCGCCAGCGAATCCAGAGAAACAATCAACCAGGTATCTCAAATGCTTAATCAGACGATTCGCAGACTGAGTTCTTACAATGGGCTAAGAACTATAGCTGCAAAAGAACGTTATACGGCAACATTGAAAGAAACTACATATAGTTCTCAAGTATCACAGTTTAATTATAATCTTTGGCTCGGAGAAGTCGACAAATGACCCAATAGGGTCTACAGCAAGTAATACTTAAATTTTCATGGAAAATGCAGGATACAATCGGAGGAAAAGCCTCTCAATAATTTACAGTTACACACTAAAAATACTTGGACGTACACACATTGTCATGGGCCTTTACTTTCGGCTAGTGTCCAAGTTATCGCCTAGCTGGTACAGGTAGTTGAAAGTAGATCCGTGGCCTGGGGCAGTTTAATTCATAGGCTCAACATGGCTCGCAAAGGGGGCTTGATGGGTGTCCCTAGTGTTAGGTGTGCTTTCATGAGGTTCACGGAAGCTCTGCTTTTCGACACCAGCGGTTAATAGCCCAGCATAACGATGGGGCCCTGATTAGCCAAGGCGGCCTTAAACGAGGTCGCCGGAGGAAGAATCCCTCAGCTGCCAAATTCCGGATCGTGGATTGTAGCTCGGCACGTCAAGCTGACAACAAAATTGAACCCTAAGCGAAGCACTAGAATGCCGATAAGGACTTACCCCGTATGGGCGTGCAAGAGGTGCTACCATCAAAAAGAGTCCGCCAAAACAGACGCGGCGTTTACAAATCGCCCAAAACTACGTCGTCAAGAGGAGAATCCGCCGAGGGCGTTTATTTTTCAAACATAACTAAATTAACCTCTTGAACGACTTCGAAGATGGTAGCGGCTACGAACGGCACCAAATTTCCAACAGCTAAGGCCTCAGAATAACGCTCGTAACCCGGAAACTCGCCAAAGAAACAAAAACTTATCGGGGAACGGAACCATGTCCCTATCAGCGAACAAAAGTTCCTAACTCAGGAGCGCGCGGAATTTGAATCTACCCACAGAGTTACAATTCGGAGAGCGCTTCCCATGAAGTTACAAAAAAAAGCAGAGTGAAGCGATAAATCTAACGAAAGCGCCATTTTAACGTAACAACTCCCCCCTTACCACAACAGAAAAATTTCCTAGAAATTTTTCGATAAGGCTATCGCGAAACCGTCACTAGCTCGAAGCAACTACACATAAAAAAAAATGAAAAGAAAGGCACCAAAGGCCTCAACCATCACCCACGTAAAAACCCTAATAACCCCCACCACAATACAACAATACCCGGAGAGACGGGCGCGAACCCGAGCGGAACCCGCAACCGGACCTCCTCCACGACAGGGATCGAGACTGCTCGTCGCTGCTGGATGGTAAAGCTGCGCCGGTGAACAGTCCCGTGGCAACCCGTCGCCAAGAAGTCCCAACCACCAGAACCGCTCAACACCCCCACCACGTCCCCCACAAGCAACCCCCCCTGACAACTTCCTAACAAACAAACCAAACCCCGAAGCGGAAGCAAAACCCCACAGTTAAGGCACTGTTAGACCGAAAACCAATAACCCTTCCCACGAATAAATCCAACAACCCGGAAAGCAAGATAAAAATGCTCCCTAAAGTGACCTTCCCTACAGTGCCCAACCAACCACCCTAAATATAACGAGAGAGGACCATTACGTCACAGCGGAGTCATCATAAGGTTTCAAGTCCTTCGCATGCCAAGTACCTTTCAGAACAAGCCCGTCTGGATCTTTTAGCTCATAGACCCAACGGGAGAACTTCCGATTGACATAAAAAGGGCCAATATATTTAGAGGCGAGCTTCGCCGTGAACTGACGAGCGGCATCAGACAGAACGTAATTTCTACGCAACACGGGCTGTCCCGGAACATATTCCAAAGGACGCCGACGAAGGTCATAACGGGCCTTAGAATTCTGATACGCCTTTCCCAATCGGCGCTTGACCTCAGCGTACAATTTGCTCAAAAAGGCGGCACGCGTGTCTAGGTCTCGACCGCGATCGAACTGAAATTCCGGATCTTGTAAAGAGGGGATAACGGTCGGCCTTACCTTTTGGCGAAAGTTATATTTGATGTTTTGCCGGCTGGTAACTATCGGCCTAATTGGGCTAGCTCGCCGCGAGGGTCGCAGGGTTCCAGCTACGCTGAAAAAGTATAATAAAAAAAAGGAGTGGGCGCCAGGTCCTCGACTCAGTTCTAATCCTTATGCCAGACCGTGCACAAGGTCAAGACAATTTCCAGCAGCACGAAGAAAACAATCAAATCAACCACCAAAGAAAATATCACAGCTTTATTAATAAATGGTGGGTATGTACTATAGTGCAAATACAAATATAAATGTACAACAAATCAGGCAGGCGTTCAAATACATATAAGTAACCATACGATGTACCAATTATAAATTTCAATGTAAATGTATATATATATATATCTAAATAAATTACTACAAATGCATGCAAAAAGAAGAAATGTAGTTTCGGGCCGAAAATAAATATTACCATGCAAATATTCATAAAGCAAAATTTAGGCCGCGAATTGTTGGACGATACAAACACTCTAAAAAGAAACGAGAGTACGCAGGGCGTCGCGGAGACAATTAAAATAATTTAAATTGATTAAGCGCGGGTCACGGAGCGAGTTTAAAATTTCGCGTATACCGGCTCAGAGCAATACAAAACCACCTTGGCTAACGTTTCAACCCCGAAGTATAGCCCCCGAAGGTTAGCTAAATGACGCTATATCTATATTCAAAATTTTCTAAAGGGCGGAATCAGCGTGCGTTTGCGTGGCCACACATGAACGACGGTGTCCATATTAAAAATGCATTAAGTGTACGTATGTATATTTATATGCTAAAGAAAGCAAAGGCTTGGATTTGCCCCTTACTCGGTTAACGGAGATCTGCAAATAATCACAATGCTCCCGAAGTGGGCTCACGAGACACTGCTACTGTAGTGTGCCTATCTTCACGGCGAAGGTTTGACATGAAAATATTAATTACTGTCTTGTGATGAAAATAGCGAGGCTTTAAGGCGTCCGAACTGTGTTATGCAAGCGGGTGAGTAGAAGCGACGTCCAGAAAGGACACAAGTGAAGCTCAAAGCTACAAGTTCTACTCTATAAATTTTTCAGATAACACAGAGGTCAATAAGGTTAGGAGACCCGAAGGCACAAACGGAGCAATACACAGGTAAACCTTATGACCTCAATTTAGCAAGTAGCAGAGGGTATCCGCATATCATTGCGCGGCGGCCCTAACATTTAATTGCACAAATTCCAAATATTACTAAACTAACGATGCACGAAACCTACTATCGCACAATCCGTGCTGACAAAATCACACGTGCCCGAAGTGCTAACGGCATGAAACAGTATGATTCAATTATAAAGTACAACAGGCGCAATGCATATTATCTACAATAACGTCTTGCCTGCAGGAAAGTTCACCAGAACCTAATCTCTCCGTTCGCTCCCCCTGTGGTTGGACGTAGCTAGAGAGAAGCAACGATGACGGCTGCAGCTGCGGGGTGCAGTGCCAGCTATGGAGGTTGCAAGATGACTTGCAGGTGAGTGTAAAGCAGTTGCTCAATCTTCAGCGTTGCCCACGAGAGTTGCAAAATTCACAGGCGATGCGACTATCTTAGGGGCCCAGTGCATCGGGCTGGATTCGAGCAGGGTGCAGTCGAACGGGGTAGGTCTACTCCAGACAGGAAGGATTTCAAACAGATGGGGAGTGTTTTAACTCCCACCGGGAATTTGGCTAAAAACGCACAGAACCCAAATGTATTCCCGATTAAGAAGAAACTGGCCTAATCTTACCTCAAGCTGGGGGTCGAGCCGAAAGAAGCGTGCTAAAGTCGGTTCCAGGAGATCCGCCAAAAGCGAAGGGATGCACGTAAGTAGCTAACTAATCATTACGAACATCCACGATAACGCAGAAATGCTTCCAGATCCCTCAAACAATCTATTCGAAGAGGCGAGCCCTACCAAAGGGCTATGAAGCACTTAGCTGCAGAGGAACACCTACTAGCACGACAATTTAGCTTGAAAAGAAAGCCGAAAAATTCAAAAACCCAGCCCACAGGTCATCTGATAACAAAAATTTGGGCCAGAAGATGCCAAAAAACCAGTCAGGCAAGTTTGACTGCAGGAAAAGATAACATTGCTCTAGCAACAAATGGAATAGTTAAAAATAATTTGTATCACCGGTTGCCTAGCGGCCATACCCAAATATTTGTAGAAATATAGCAAGAATAAACCTAATTTGCAAAATATGAGTAATTAAACGAGGGATTGCTTACGAAACTGCATGATAATTATAGGAAAATAATTAAAAATAAGATACAGCTAATTATACCTAGTTTAAAGCTTGCAAAAATTGACAAAAGCCAACCATAAATATTCAAGTTCAGAAATTCAGCTAGCGAAAGTTCAATACTACGGGGGACACTCCAAAAGTATCGTAACAATCTTCACCATCTGGGGTAGGCTCGTGCCTCAGTACAATCTCTCGACCAAAATTTATGAAATAGGGAGTCTTCCCCGTGACCTCATGAACTGGAGTACGCGTCGCGCAAGCTACATGGGGCAGATATTTGTCCCAGTCCTGATGATGGTCAGACACGTAAGCCGTCAACATGGTTTTCAACACCCTATTTATACGCTCCGTCGGATTGGCTTGAGGATGATAGTTGGCCGTAAAGGAGATCTTGCAACCGTACTTGTTGGCTAAGGACCGAAACTCACGGCTACGAAATTGGACGCCATTATCACAAATGATGCGCTTAGGGGCACCGAACATCAGGAAAACATCTTCCTCAAAGTGACGCGAGACCGCGTTAGCTGATGCGGCCCGCAAAGGGAAAGTCAGCGCAAATTTGCTGAAGCAATCCGCCACGACCAGAATGTAGGCGTACCCACGTGACGACCGGGGCAGGGGTCCGATAATGTCACCACAGATGACCTCCCAAGGTTTCGAAATCAAGGAATGGCCTCCCATAAAACCAGCGGGAGCTCGTTGTTCGGGTTTAGTTCGTTGACACGTTTCACAACGACGGACATAGGCGGCGACATCATACCGCAATTTGGGCCAATAATATTTGTGGGCGATACGATGAAAAGTTTTATTAACGCCCGCATGACCAGCCGTAGGGCTATCATGATTCTGCCTAATGATTTCACGACGCTGAAATTTCGGGACCACAAACTTCCAATGATCTTCGTCATCATCCGCCAAGTCAGGATAATCGGACCCAACGTACTTGTAGAGCTGGCCATCACTAACTCGCCACTGAGGGAATTTACGAGGATTGGCGGTAACTTGCCGACACATGCGCCTATACCAAGTATCACGAGCAGGTTCAAGAGGCACCTCAACAAAATCAACAACAGGAACGGCTCGGGACAACGTGTCAGGCACGACATGTTCCTTGCCCTTGCGATGCACAATATCAAAATCGTACTGTTGGAGGCGAACAGCCCAACGAGCAATGCGACCCACGTGGTCCTTGATGTCATTGAGCCACTTAAGGCTGTAGTGGTCCGTTACTACCGTGAATTTAGTTCCCTCGATATAAGGCCTAAGTTTCTCGATTGCGAAAAGAACAGCAAGACACTCGCGCTCCGTAGTGCTAAAGTTCCTTTCAGTTTTTGACAACGATCGGCTGATGTAGCAGATGACCTTCTCTCCGTCAGCTTGTTGCTGGCTAAGGACCGCGCCGACACCATACCCAGAAGCGTCGGTCTGAATTACAAAAGGTAACGAAAAATCTGGGCACGCCAAAATAGGGGCCGAAACCAGATGCTCCTTGATAGAAAGGAAGGCTCGCTCACATTGGTCATCCCATACAAATTTAGCGTTTTTCCGAAGAAGCGAAGTCAAAGGGCCAATCAGTGAAGAGAAATTCGGCACAAACCGTCGATACCATGATGCCATGCCAACTAGACGACGCACCTCCGATACCGAGACGTGAGTAGGTATGCGAGTAATAGCATTCACTTTCTCCGGATCAACCAACAACCCTTGGGCATTAACCACGTATCCGAGATACTTGAGCTCGGGCTTACAAAAATGACATTTGTCTTTACTAAGCGTGAGGCCGGCGGCCATGAGACGAGAGACTACCTCGCGTAGGACAGAGAGGTGTTTATCGAACGTGGAAGTACAAATCACAATATCATCGAGATAGGTAAACGCATAGGGCTCCAAGTCCGCGCCGACTACACGGTCAATCAGACGCTGCCAAGTCGCCGCTGCCGTATGCAAACCGAGGGGCATGCGACAAAACTGGTATAAACCCCGATTCGGGACAGTAAAAGCAGTCAAAGGACGTGAAGAAGCCGCAACAGGGATCTGCCAGTATGCAGACTTAATGTCGAGAGTAGTGAGATAGTGGGCATCGCGAAGCTTGTCTAACGTACTCGATACGTACGGCAAAGGGTAGGCGTCAGGTTGGCTTACTTTATTAAGACGTCGTAAATCAACGCAGAAACGGTAACTAGCGTCCTTCTTCTTAATCATGACGATAGGTGACGACCATGCAGAAGTTGAAGGCTCCACCACACCGTCCTCCAACATCTTTTGCAATTCGACATCCACCTGTTTCTGAAGAGCAGGGGAAATAGGGTGATACCGTTGCTTAATAGGCGGCGACGTCGTCTTAATCTCGTGCTCAACTAAATGAGTGCAGCCAAGCTTAACCCCCATTCGCTCAAAGGTCTCCCTAACAAAATTATCAAGTTGTTCGCGCTGACTAGTCGTTAAATGTTCGACAGTCTGAATGGCCTCTATCACCGGGACTGAATCATCTTTGGAAAACGACCACTCATTACTCCGAAGATCGGGTACGATACCCATGCGTCGCCAGAAATCGGTTCCCAAAATTAAAGTCTGGGGTACCAAAGGCACAACTATTAGATCAATAAGGCAAACCCTATCGCGTATGTTAATCGGAACGGTGACGCTTCCCAAACTCCGACACTCCATCCCGTTGGCGATGACACAAGTGGGCGCTCGATTTGTTTCAAGACGGCAATGCCCTCTTAGTAAATTCCAACCCTTTATGCCAAGAATAGTGCGAGAAGCACCCGAGTCCAATAACCCGAGAATTTTTCTTCCAAAAATCGAAATCTGTAAATAAGGCCTTTCATCAGGGCCTGCATGACTCAAAATAAAATTCAAAACGGCTCTCGAACCCATATCAAAATCTTCACAAGAGTTGACCGAAGATATTTCATCGCAGCTCGCCAGCCGGTCGCCTAACGACGCTGCTTCCCGTTTCCCGCACACGAACGACATGTCCTAATCGTAACATCCGGTTTCCCACACCGATAACAATGACGCCTTCTAGGCGCAGGGCAATCGACGGCACGATGATTAGGCTGATCGCAATTCCAACATCTCAATTCTGGAGTTCCAACAAAGTTTACAACGCGAGCCGAATTATCTCTGGAAGGAGCACCCCCTTCATCAGAAGAAACAGCTACCGTATGAATTCGAGGACTGACTCGAGGTTTCCGATATGCCATGTCGGGTTCCAACATGCGACTAACGTTAGTTGGGGGCCCGCAAAACCGTTGTGCACGAAGATGTGCATCTTCCACTGCCTTACAAACCCGCAGCAAATTTGGAATGGATGAAATCGGTTCTAATGCCAGTTGTGTTTGGAAGTGGGGCAATAAATTCCGGCGAATAAGGCTAAGCCTAGTACAAGTTGAAGGTACCGAGGGCAATCGACGAAATAAATTTTCCATAACAGCCACAAACACGGTAACTGGTTGATCAGCACCTTGAGTGCGATTCCTTATCTCATCCCACAGCCCAGCCTCATAATCGCAAGGAAGAAAAGCTATACGTAAGGCCTTGACTAGAGCATCCCAATTCTGCACAGTGTCTTTTATCGAACGGTACCATATTAACGCATGACCCGTGAAGAACTCAACGGCTGAGACGAAAAGTTGTTTCTTAGAAACACCACGAGAGACCCGTAACTCTTCAACTCGCTCCAGAAAGCTGGAGAGTCCCGATTGACCATCAAAGTAAAGGTTCCATTTATTTATAGGCAAGCAATTGTTGTACCGAGGTGAGGACTCGAAAACGTGTGTGCTATTCATACCGATAGGTGAATGAAATACCCGTGGATTACTAACACTCGGCATACTAAACCGGACCTGAGAAGGAATCTCCGAGAGAATTCGGGCCTGACCCTGAGGATGGTCGAATACCCCATTTGAACCTATCTCGTCATCCAGAACTTGACCGTTATCCAAATCTAGCAAGTTAGCTACACCCGAGGCATCAGGGGCCTGTACTTCACTATGAGGAGTTAGTTTAGTTTCTAAATCATCCATTGCTCCTAAACACTGATTATACAATGCATTCTTACGGTCTCGCAATGAACCCGGAGGACTCAATCGTTCCAGACGATGGGATACATGCAACAGTCGAGTTTGGACGCGTTTAAAATCATTACTACCCTTAACAAGGTTTTCAAAGGCCGCGATCTCGTCCCCTAAGCTCCCTAACTTGTGGAGGCAAATATCGAGTTCCCCCATCGCATCCAATTCAACCTCAGGAAACGAAGCATTTCCGGATCTTTCTAGCCTAACACGGGCTCGAAGCAACTTTCGTTTATCCCCAACGTTGCCATCACAAGTGACACCCCGAATCCTAAGTTCATGGTCTAATTCGTCTACGAGAAGTCTATCGATATCCATGACAACACGTAATTTTACTCAAAGACGCAGAAAATGAAAGAAAGTGAATTAACTCTTCCGTACCAACACCGCAGTAAGACAGAAGCGGAGCTTTCCGCTAATTAAATTAAACAACCAGTATTGATTTCACTTGTAAATTTGGAAAAGCCTAGGTGGGCCTACGCTAAACTATACCAGGCAAAATCGGTAACAAATCTTTCCAATTTACTATTATCGGAGAGTTCAAAATTTTATAACCTAGCTCGGTTTCCCCGAACACAAGCCTGTACATATGCCCCTCAAAAATATAAATAATATATCTTAAATATAAGCATGCACCAATCTTAATAATTACTAATCATGCACAATAATAATTTCTAATTAATAGCAATAAACACCTATAATATATGTAACATATGCAAAAATTCACACATCGGTTTACTATAAATATGACCCAATACACTTTAAAATTCGAATGGCCAGAGAAAAAAAACAGAGGGTCTTATTCAATGTTGCTAACAGAACTCAAAATTTTGACAAAGTGCAAAGCACGTTTACGGAAACCAGGCCACACACGTTGGAGCGCCAATTTTTTTTGTTACGATGTTTTAACATGTTAATTCGCTGGCTATATTTCTCAACTAAAATAAGCAAAAGCAGATACCTGGAGGGCACGTCTAGCTCAAGTCGAAGACGGCGTGTAGTGAATTAAATGAAGGAAACCGGGAGGGCGCCAGCGAATCCAGAGAAACAATCAACCAGGTATCTCAAATGCTTAATCAGACGATTCGCAGACTGAGTTCTTACAATGGGCTAAGAACTATAGCTGCAAAAGAACGTTATACGGCAACATTGAAAGAAACTACATATAGTTCTCAAGTATCACAGTTTAATTATAATCTTTGGCTCGGAGAAGTCGACAAATGACCCAATAGGGTCTACAGCAAGTAATACTTAAATTTTCATGGAAAATGCAGGATACAATCGGAGGAAAAGCCTCTCAATAATTTACAGTTACACACTAAAAATACCTGGACGTACACACACTGGCATGGGCCTTTACTTTCGGCTAGTGTCCAAGTTATCGCCTAGCTGGTACAGGTAGTTGAAAGTAGATCCGTGGCCTGGGGCAGTTTAATTCATAGGCTCAACATGGCTCGCAAAGGGGGCTTGATGGGTGTCCCTAGTGTTAGGTGTGCTTTCATGAGGTTCACGGAAGCTCTGCTTTTCGACACCAGCGGTTAATAGCCCAGCATAACGATGGGGCCCTGATTAGCCAAGGCGGCCTTAAACGAGGTCGCCGGAGGAAGAATCCCTCAGCTGCCAAATTCCGGATCGTGGATTGTAGCTCGGCACGTCAAGCTGACAACAAAATTGAACCCTAAGCGAAGCACTAGAATGCCGATAAGGACTTACCCCGTATGGGCGTGCAAGAGGTGCTACCATCAAAAAGAATCCGCCAAAACAGACGCGGCGTTTACAAATCTCCCAAAACTACGTCGTCAAGAGGAGAATCCGCCGAGGGCGTTTATTTTCCAAACATAACTAAATTAACCTCTTGAACGACTTCGAAGATGGTAGCGGCTACAAACGGCACCAAATTTCCAACAGCTAAGGCCCCAGAATAACGCTCGTAACCCGGAAACTCGCCAAAGAAACAAAAACTTATCGGGGAACGGAACCATGTCCCTATCAGCGAACAAAAGTTCCTAACTCAGGAGCGCGCGGAATTTGAATCTACCCACAGAGTTACAATTCGGAGAGCGCTTCCCATGAAGTTACAAAAAAAATCAGAGTGAAGCGATAAATCTAACGAAAGCGCCATTTTAACGTAACACACTACATAATAAATATGTTCCTTTAAAGAACGTCGACTGGATGTTCACAATATTTACATATTTTTGACGTCTTTCCTAGTACAGTTTGTCCAAATTGAGGTGGTGCAGTCCAGGTATACGGATTATATGAGGGATTTGCTGTAGTTAATTGGCTTCGGAGGTTACCCTAGTCATTTGAGATTACAAAACCCCTTTACCTGCAGAACAGGTCCGCATTTAGTTAGCAGTGGTTTTTCGCACAAGTTTATTCTTTATTTAGTAAATTGTTAGAGCTGAGAAAAGGTTGTTTGGTTTATGTCAATTTGTACGTATAATCAAAATAATTATACATAATATAAATCAATTAGGCATATACCATATTGCGACATAACATTTCTGTAAACTGTTTACATATTACGTGTACATACCCGAATAAGATGTTATGTCGATTACATCTATTTGTCGTAGGCTGTACATTGCCACAAGAAATATTTTGTATGCAAACAAAAAGAGGTAGTGGGACGTCTATTTTATGCATATACCTATTAATAGTTAATAGGTATATGATTTTATGTAACTGGTTTACTGGGCTACTTAGTAGTAGGCAAAATGGGCTTTTCAGAAGCATTGTTAAAAAGAAAAGCAAACTTTAGCAACAAAACATGAAACATTCTTACTACAAGACGAATGCATTAAACATTTATACCCAACCAGATTGAACAGTTACCTCCAAATAACTACCACCAAGGAAGATATAGAAGAAGAATGGCAGATATTCACAAAGCTGCATTTGTAGGTATACTTATGTTAACGAAAACAATTAATATACGCGTCAATTAAAACAAGGTATGGCACCAGCTCTATTAAATAAGTGAATTACACCGTATTTAAATAACGCTCTGCGCTGACACTCTCGGGTCAGCCTCCGGAGACCAAATCTGCCCGCTTACCGACGCATTCGAAGTTATAACCCAATATATTTCCAAATTTTTAGGCAGCTCTCTTGCAGACCGTGTTATTGGCTGTAAGCTAACACGGCCAATTCTGAAGTGTTTTTCGCTCTCGAAAAACCAGATCTGCTAACAAATAACATATGTATTGTTTGAGGCTTTCGCGGTTACTCAAATTATTCTCCTTAGCATAGAATTTCGGCTTAGACCGCGTAGTATTTGTATATGAACACCCAGCATTTTCTGGCTTAGACATCGAATCTGTTTCTAAAACACCTGAATTCTGTACATCCCAACATACAATTCACAATGGAAGTAGAGGAAAATTGCAGTATTCCGTTTCTAGACGTCCTGGTGAAACGTAAATCAGATGGCAGTTTAGGACATGCAGTCTATAGAAAGAAAACACACACGGACAGATATCTAAATGCTGACTCACACCATCATCCAATTCAAAAAGCAACAGTTCTCCAGACTCTGGCGACAAGAGCCGTTCGTATCTCAGACGAGAAAAATCTAGAGAGAGAAAAGCTACATCTGTTTGACTCTTTACAAAGGAACGGATACACAACTACCGCCATACGAAAAGCTCTAGACAAGACTATGACAAAAAAGGCTAAAGAAGAATCTCCACCTCTGGAAGGCTTAGCATTTCTACCTTACGTTAAAGGCTCAACTGATAAGATAGGACGTGTCCTGCAACGATGCAACATCAAAACTGTGTTCACGGGCAAGGAAACTTTGGGTAACGGCTTCAGATCGGTAAAAGACAAGATTCCAAGTTTAAAAACCGCTGGCGTATATCGCATTCCTTGTTCTTGCGGCTCGAGTTACATTGGACAGACTGGTCGTTCCGTTGATCTAAGACTCCAAGAACATAAAGGCGATTGAAAACACAAACGCATCACAAAATCAGCCGTAGCTGAGCATACATTTACAAATGGGCACACTTTAGAATTTGAGCATGCCAGAGTACTTGCCAGAATACCTCATTACTTCCCGCGAGTGATACGTGAAGCCATAGAAATAGAAAAACATCCAAATAATATAAACAGGGAAGATGGCTTTAAGCTTAGTAAAACGTGGACCCCTGTGATACACGATCTAAAGCATTACAACCACTCTGCGTCATACGGCCACGCCCCACGGATTACGTTGCACTCGGATGACCAACCAGCGTTACGCCACTCCGCGCGCCTGGCACAGAGGACTATAAATAGCTCCACACCGACCTTCGGTTCTTAGTGCGACTTTCACTCTGATGATGCAAGCTGCAAGGTCTTGCGAAACGTTAGTGAATATGGATGCACAAACAGCAAAACGGTCAAATCTGCCTAAGTATCCTCGTTCTCAAGATACTCAAACAACACGAGCCACCAAAGAGCATGGCCATCGCGCGGGTTTTTGCTCGACTTCACAAGGTGCAAGGCACATTAAGCCAGAAAATGCTGGGTGTTCATATACAAATACTACGCGGTCTAAGCCGAAATTCTATGCTAAAAAGAATAAATAATATAGTTCGGCCTATGCTTCGCCATACACACATGTTAGTAACTCATGCCGGGTACTTATAAACTTAACATTTACAGGTGTCCAGCTAATTTGTCTTATCACCAGGCTTAGGATAAATATGCACTTAATGCATTTAATAATTACATTGTGTAATAAATTTTCAAATTTAAATTTGCGTCGATTATCAGAAAGAATGGTTTTGTATTGCGAAAAAACTCTTTCGACATCGCACGATACAAGTGGAGCAAATTCCAGTTTGGCAATATCTGCAATATTTAAATTAACAAGGCTGTCATCAATTTTTGAATTATTTTCTTGCACGTCACTAACATTTTTAAGCTGGAGATAACCACTGTTTTTTGAAAGCACTGATCTTAACTTTATGATGAAATCCTTTTTCTTCAATACATTCAAGGCACTAACAACTTGTTCTACTGTTTCAATGTTTTTTTTAATTGATGTTCCTTTTCCTTGCAATTTACAAATTGCAGATGATATGCAAGTCAATTTGGTTGCGATGAAAATTAATTCTTCGCGAATTCCTTTTTTCTTTAAAATAGATTGTGCATCTTTAATGCATTGCGCTTCTTCGATATCGAATTCGTTTGCAACAGTTTTTATTATTTCAAAGTTTTCAGCGTAATACTTCCCAGCTTCGATCCATGTTCCCCATCTCGTGATTACAGGCACAGGCGGAAGCGGCAGATTGTCTGTAAATTCCCTAAATTTTTGCTGACGATTGGGTGCTTTCAGAAATACTTTTTTAACACTAGGTATTAAGAAATTTACATCAGGATAAAGGGAGCGAACTAATTCTGCAACACGATGGAATCCATGAGCTACACAAGTAACGTGTATCATTTTAGGATACAAAACCTGCAGGCCGTTTATTGCTTTGCACATATATGAGGCTGCATCCGTGCATACCACTAACACATTTTCATACAAAATTCCCGATGGCCACAAAAGACTTAAAGAATCGTTAAAAAACGCCGCGATTTGTATGGTCCAACACTTTCATTGTCAGTAAGTAAGACTTTTCCTTTTCATCGTCCGACGCCAAAACACCAAACACAAAATTTGCAACAGCCCTGTTTTCCACATCGGTTGTCTCATCAAGTGAAACCCAAATATTTTTATTGTATTTTACAATTTCCCTCATTTGGTTCAATGTAGCACTGTACAGGTCAGGAACGTAATTTTTTCTTAACATTGATTCGTGAGGAATATCTCGCTTCATGTAGGTACTTCTCTAGAAATTCTGTGAGTTATAGATTTTGTAACTTTGCTAAAGGTATATCGGCAGATATGAAAGATTTACATAAATCGTAATTAAACTCAGAATTGTTCTGTCCTGGTTTTGGCATTGTGCTGATCAATAATTGTTGCTGTTAATTAGCAGTTTTTCTGCTTTTATTGCTCAGATGTTTTCCTGTTTGCATATGCTGAGTAACTTGAATTTTTTCGAAGCTGCAATTGCGACTTCGCAATATCGACAAAATAACACACTACCATCCGCGGTAAAGTCTTCAAAATCTTGCACAAACTGCTTTAGAACTACACTTAAAGATCTTTTCCCATTTTAAATATTAATTTGGGATTTGATTTGTGTGTCATATACGAAATTCAATGTTAACTGTAAGATGGATGTTGGAGAACTAAACTTGTGGCTCTACTACAAAATGAAACTTGAAGAGGTGGCAAGAAACAGATTAGTACCGATTTCCTAAAACATATTTTGTCAATCAACACTAAGACCCTTTTACAAAATCTGGTTAAATGTTAAACCAGTAATACCATCCATCACTCAAGAGTGGTGACGTATACAACTGCTCATTATATAGCCCCATTAAGGTGGCTTAACCAAAACATAAGTTTACCTGGGCTATAATCCCTAGACCATTCTAAGGCTTGAGGGAAAAGGATTTGCATTTCCTTGCTTAAACTTAAAAATTATCAAAATTTAACCAAACGTTTAAACAGATGTATTTTTCATACTGTTCTGCCATTGAAAGTACTAACAACTTGCAGAATAAATACATTTTATGCAACTAGAAATTAAAGTTTTTAGAAATATGCAATGTTAATTAGAAACCTTCATAATATGCATTTATTCTATAAAACCGCAAAAATATGCATTTGCATATGCAGATATGCAAATGCATAACTATCCTAAACCTGATTATCACCATAGTGCTCAGAGGACATAGTTATTACAGTTATCGGTATTCACAACTCTTAAACATTCGTACGTCATAAAGGGTCCCTAATGTACCCTGTCAACATCATACTTGGTACTCAGTGGCCATCAATCTTGTCACTCCGCAATGCTCAGAGGTCTCTACCTAGACTTGTCATTCGGCAGTGCTTAGAGGGTACTCTAGGCTTCTTACCCTACTATCAACCGAAGCACATGCATCTCCTACTATAGTACTTGGTACTCAGAGGCCATCAACCTTGTCACTCCGCAATGCTCAGAGGTCTCTAACTAGACTTGTCATTCGGCAGTGTTCAGAGGGTACTCTAGGGGCCGGTTGCAGAAAGCAATGTTAAGTCTGGCGTTAGTTAACGCGACGTCAAAGTGAACAAAAACGAATCAAATCTCAAATGCTTATGGTAACTAATACATTAGTAAACAACATTTGATGCGATTTTGTTCACTTTGACGTGATGTTAGCTAACACCAGACTTAACATTGCTTTCTGCAACCGGCCCTTAGCCTGTTACCCTACTATCAAACAAAAGCACATGCCTCTCTTAACATTGTACTTGGTACTCAAGAGGCCACGAACCTTGTCACTCCGAAATACTCAGAGGTCTCTAACTAGACTTGTCATTCGGCAGTGTTCAGAGGGTACTCTAGGCCTGTTACCCTACTATCAAACAAAAGCACATGCCTCTCTTAACATTGTACTTGGTACTCAAGAGGCCACGAACCTTGTCACTCCGAAGTACTCAGAGGTCTCTAACTAGACTTGTCATTCGGCAGTGTTCAGAGGGTACTCTAGGCCTGTTACCCTACTATCAAACAAAAGCACATGCCTCTCTTAACATTGTACTTGGTACTCAAGAGGCCACGAACCTTGTCACTCCGAAATACTCAGAGGTCTCTAACTAGACTTGTCATTCGGCAGTGTTCAGAGGGTACTCTAGGCCTGTTACCCTACTATCAAACAAAAGCACATGCCTCTCTTAACATTGTACTTGGTACTCAAGAGGCCACGAACCTTGTCACTCCGAAATACTCAGAGGTCTCTAACTAGACTTGTCATTCGGCAGTGTTCAGAGGGTACTCTAGGCCTGTTACCCTACTATCAAACAAAAGCACATGCCTCTCTTAACATTGTACTTGGTACTCAAGAGGCCACGAACCTTGTCACTCCGAAATACTCAGAGGTCTCTAACTAGACTTGTCATTCGGCAGTGTTCAGAGGGTACTCTAGGCCTGTTACCCTACTATCAAACAAAAGCACATGCCTCTCTTAACATTGTACTTGGTACTCAAGAGGCCACGAACCTTGTCACTCCGAAATACTCAGAGGTCTCTAACTAGACTTGTCATTCGGCAGTGTTCAGAGGGTACTCTAGGCCTGTTACCCTACTATCAAACAAAAGCACATGCCTCTCTTAACATTGTACTTGGTACTCAAGAGGCCACGAACCTTGTCACTCCGAAATACTCAGAGGTCTCTAACTAGACTTGTCATTCGGCAGTGTTCAGAGGGTACTCTAGGCCTGTTACCCTACTATCAAACAAAAGCACATGCCTCTCTTAACATTGTACTTGGTACTCAAGAGGCCACGAACCTTGTCACTCCGAAATATTCAGAGGTCTCTAACTAGACTTGTCATTCGGCAGTGTTCAGAGGGTACTCTAGGCCTGTTACCCTACTATCAAACAAAAGCACATGCATCTCTTAACATTGTACTTGGTACTCAAGAGGCCACGAACCTTGTCACTACGAAATGCTCAGCGGTCTCTCACTCGACTTGTCATTTCGTAATGCTCAGAGGGTACTATGGCTTGTTACCCTACTACCAAACACATGCAATATCGCAATAATTTTTTTTGCAGTATTTATTAAGCAAACAGTAGCAATCAATCAAACTTTCAAACAACTAACTAACTCCCTAACACGGACCATTCGTGACTAGGTAGTACTTACCGAAAATAGAAAAAAAATACTCCGTTTCAGAAGCGGAGATGGGTGAAGCAAGTATAAAGAGGGGAAAATCCAGTGGTTTTCTGGACAGTGGTGTTTAATGTTAATTGCACCTTTTGCAATGCGCTCGTCCATTCTGACTTCTTACTTTCTATAATTAGCAAGTCTACCATCGTACGCACGTACCGCTCGGGGCTATGACACAACGCCCACTGGTCACAAACCCCAACTCAGAATTTGGTCATAACGCCCAACTTCGATTCTGGTCACAACGCCCAACTTGGTCACAACGCCCAATTTTGATTTTGGTCACAACGCCCAACTTGGTCATAACGCCCAAAAGCGATATTGGTCACAACGCCCAACTTGGTCACAACGCCCACCGACGCCTGTTATAGGAGAGAGCTATCGACGCCACTTAAACCACCCTTTTGGTCATAACGCCCAACTTCGATTTTGGTCACAACGCCCAACTTGGTCACAAGGCCCAATTTAAATTTTGGTCACAACGCCCAATTTGGTCACAACGCCCAATTTCGATTTTGGCCACAACGCCCAACTTGGTCACAACGCTCAATTTCGATTTTGGCCACAACGCCCAACTTGGTCACAACGCCCAATTTCGATTTTGATCACAACGCCCAACTTGGTCACAACGCCCAATTTCGATTTTGGTCACAACGCCCAACTTGGTCACAACGCCCAACTTTGATTCTGGTCACAACGCCCATTTTTTATTCTGGTCACAACGCCCAACTTGATCATAACGCCCAAGTTTGATTTTGGTCACAACGCCCAACTTCGATTTTGGACATATCGGACAGGCGGCACACAAAGTAAGAAAAATGTGTATTTAAAATAAATAATAATAAATTAAACTAAAAGTTCTTAAAAACCTTAAAAAGATGAGGTAATAGGTAGAAAAATTTTCAAGTTTCCGTAAGAAGTATAATTATTATTTATTTTTCATAATAATTCAGTGGCGTAATGCGTTGTCCAAAAAGTTTCTAAATTCGGATTATAACATATAAAGTTGCATTTTTTATATGAAACTCATAGTTAGGTGGGGCATTATGAGAAAGAGGATTTTCTCCCATTTCAGTGACATATGTCGTATGGGATCGAATTATTCATTTTCACTACTTTATAGCAACAATTCACAATTTTTAATATTTCGTCGTTTTGTAGTTGAAAACTTGTGCCATTTAGAATATACGTGATTAAACAAAGGTTTTGCGTTGTTTTAATACTACCGTTTTATTGACAGAATTAATCACGTTTGATTGTTGCTTATAATATTATAGTGTCCTTCATATATCCATTTATCAGAACACTTTATTGTCCACTAAAACCTCTGCAGTTTCTCAGATCAAAAATGCATTTGCAAAAATGTAAATATCCTACTTCTATACGAAGGAGGTTCGAAAATATGAAAATGATTGAAGAAAAAAGTACTCTTATTAGTAGAGGGAAGTGGATGGTTCTGGAACCTACCCCCACCACTTGACCTTGAGTTCAAGGTAAGGCCACGTTCAAGCCCAAGGTCACATGCAAGGCGAAGCCACGTGCAAGCCCAAGGTCACGTTCGAAGCGAGGCCACGTTCGGAGCGAGGCCACGTTCAAGGTCAAACCCGCGTTCGAGGTTGAGGCTACTTTAAAAAAATTCAAGGTCAAGATCGCGTTTACGGCCAAGGGCATAGAAAGAGTTAAGTAGTGCTTAGAACAGACTGCGCTTAACATATTTATTTAAAAAATTAGGCATGAAGTAAACGCCTAGAATACTTCATGTCTAAATTATGATTCGACTAGGATTCGAACCTAGGTCTCCCTGTATATCCGCAATCTGCAGTCGAGGGTATCTTTACCTCTAGACCATCGAGTCTGATAGAAGATTTGGTTACTCATCCAGAGCACCTTCGTAGAGTGAAAGATATACATAATTTAGTAAAAAGTGATATTTAATATGCACATACAAACAGTAATTACAGTAGTGGCTAGACTAAATGATTATAATACCAACAGATTAAGAAATACGTTACAGACATACACATTAGAGCGAATAAAATAGTGCTTAAAACAATAGTAGATATACAGCAGGAATTATCCGCGGGTGAGAGCAGCTTCTTCAAGACATCAGGTTTATTTTTTAGCAAAATCGTTTGCCAATTCGTATCTAACGCATATGAAGGGAAATAGCATTTTATCTTGAACGTTAAAACGTTATGTTCAGTAAAGTTGTTCACTTGTATTTTAAAAACGGAAATAGTTGTCAAGGAACTGGTATCCATTTTACGCCACGTCACGTTGTGCACTCCATCATTGTAGGCGAAAGAAGCTGAACTGCACCGCGGCGGTTGAAGGACGTAGAGAATCCCATCATGAACTGCAGCGAGAGCAACCAAAAATTGTATTGGTAGCATGTTCAACAAGTCGATGGCAACTAGTGAATGGTTTGGCGCCGCACTTTGCATCATTTATGACAACAGCAACCCTTTGTTTTGTCGGCCGCACCCGTTCCATTGTTGCCAGCCACATCTACTCCTGGGGAAAAATGAAACGCATCGAAAAGTTGCATAGTCAAGTCTTCGATGGTTTGTAATTGCTGGTAGACCTTGGCAATTTTGCAGTTGGGTGACCAACGGAGGTGTTCAGATAGGGGTTTGTCATTGCGCTCCCAACCAGAAATGTGAACTCCGCAGTAGAAACACTGTACACAATTAATCGTGTCGCTGATGCAAAAGAAACCGGCACCTGCTAGCGATTCTGGAGTTTGACCTCGACTCCAATCGCCGAATGTTCGTAGCCGTTTGGAGTAGCTCCCAAATTCTGGATATCGAGGTTCTGAGCTCATGATGGCAACTAACTACGCACACGTTTGTGAAAGTTTTATATTCTACAATTCAAGGTCACAATCTCGAAACTTTAAAGTAAAACCACAGAAATATTTCTAAATATATTTATTTATTTCCAAGTATAAGTTATATATGTAACTTCCCCATCCTCCAGTAGGCCTAGGTACCGGTCCACTGGCTTGAAGATGTTGGTCTGCCACCACACAGCTGACGATCCGTCGAAGACTGCAGGCCACGTCCGTAAGGTGGTCGTCTCCGCTAGGGTCTCTCCTTGTAGGTTCAAGGCGTACTCCATTGTGACCACTGCCTGGAGAGACCGTTGAGAGGATGCTGGAGGGCAACTAGCCAAAAACCGACGAAAATGACGGTAAAATTGTTCTGCATTCTTAAAGTTAGTTGCCATAGCTGCTTGATGATTATGGTAGGTGCTGGAGGATTATGATGACTGTTACAGAAAACAGGCAACTTAATATAGGAGCGTAGTCAAGGATGGGAACGTAGAAGGTCAAGGGTCTTACCTTGAGATTCACATATAAAGCGTAACGGTTTTCCACCACAGCTACCAGTCATCATGCCTGATATTGTTGTTGATGCGCTCTTTGAAGATGCTCCCACATTTTACAAGGAGTTTGAATACTTCATCACCTCTGAACCGAGACCTCCATCAGCTCGTCAACTCCAGGCTGCCGTAACAATAGACTATTCCATGAGTCTTGGAAGCGAGCGCCTATGGCAGTCGACCCTCCTGAGGACGCTACCCACCACATACGAGGGTGACCCATTCCTGTGGTGGCGGCGGCATGTAGAGGTCCCCATCCAGCGCTTTCTCGCTCGGCTAGCAGATGGGGATGTAGTATATATTACTTATTGTTGGTTTAATTAAATATATGTGTATAAAGGTGTCTGTGTTTTTATTGCACTCCTAGCGACGTCTATGATTATTGATATTTTATAAGTAGAAGCCCACGCTTTCAGTATTCATATCCAGTTCGACGCTTGAGCAATGCCTATCGATAAATTTGGCAAACATATGCATGCGAATTCCACGTCACACCCGCAGGTGTTTGTGGTTGAAGAGCTAAGCGAGCCTTTATATTATGAACGAGATTTACAACTAGTATCCATTGCCGTCAATGATGATAGATGGTACATCCTACCGCATGGTGACATCGAATATACTATTCCCTTCCGTGAAGCTGCAATAACAAACGTCTTACTTTATCCAGAAAATACCGAAACTTATATCAACAAGTTGGGGTCATATAACTTTCGCGAAATGATTGGGATGACATTAAAAACGGGTGATATGCTAAAATTTTGGGCAGTCAAGCCAAATATGTTATATGTGGAATTTCAACTCAAGGTTCCCATAATTGTTGAGTCCAAAAAGGTAGTGCAGTAAACATGACTTCAAGGTTGCGTTTACGCTCACCTCCTACCACATATAACCTTGGAAATGTGAAAATAAAAGCGCGTAGAAGAGTCTGCAAGGGTAGTAGCATCCGATAGTCGTGCAGAAATGGAAGCCTTGTTGAAAGCTATCGAGGTAGTTCAGAGTAATAAAGCAAGAAAGCCGCAACCACTGTTCTGTCCAGAACTTCTGAATAGTAAGACGTACAAATTAAATAAATCAAGTTCTAAGTACGTGAGTGTAGGGTTTGATTGGAGTTCGCAATTTAACCCAAGTATTATAATACGGGGTGCCAAAAATGACTGGGTGCAGTTAAATGAATGGGAGTGGACAGCCCTGATTGCAAATCAAGGAGTGATTTCCAACTACTTCTATTCTCTCGACGGTGAGTGGCCAGCTCTGGAAATAGGAAAGAAGAGGATTGTATTTGAAGCGATCCAGACAAGGAAAATAATCAAATTGGAGGAAGTGGGCTTGTCAGAGGTGCGTTTAGCGAGCGAAACTGTAGAAGAATTGTGGCGATTGCAGAAACTCGTGGAAGTGCGATTCGCACAATTAAAAGCGTTACACTTTGAGAGTTTCTATAAAGAGATAGTGAAGGGTGTAGCAAACCTTTGTGGAGACTGTTTAGTAAATGTATGGTCTGTAGTGGATCAGCTGGAGGAGAACTCTGAAAAGACTGCGTGTATGGTGGAAGTGCTAACGTTCGCGAGTTCTATGGTAAAGTGCGACATCGAAGTGGAAGCCCTGAGTCGTCAGTTGGCAGTGTAGTCATGTGGATGAATTATAGAGAGGCTGCTCGACCGGTTGCAAGAGACGTACCTAGTGCGGTTGAACGATTAGTGAGTTCGTTAAAGGATTTAGCTTTTGAAGCGTCGCACGAAGTCATATATGGGTTAGGACGTTCCGGATTCAGTGACGAAGAGTTGTATAAAAAAGAAAAACAGTACAAAAATGGTGCAGCTGTCGGTCAACTATTTTTAGACGGAGCCATAAATGAAGGCCTCCTTGTAGATTTAATGAATAGTCTTGGCCTAAAATGGCATATGTGTGAAGTAAAAGCCTTTATAGAGAGGAAAGAAAATGAAGAAGAGCGTGCAGTTTGACGACTCGAAGAATAAGATTTATAATTTGCATACGTGGACGTATGCGTATCGAGAAGCTCGAAAAGGACGGTGGGAATATGCAGGTGTGGATAGGTTGCGGTTCCATCGGAGGATACTTACTATGGATGAAGTACTGCGAGACGTCTTGTGCGCCGAACATAGGCAGACAATTTATGTAGAACGCTTTTCCACTAGTACGTAGATGTTTAATCCATGTAGTTAAACTATACCGGGTGTCCATTCTCAAAGTCGAACATAAGCAATTAACATTAGTGCATTCACTCGTTCTTCATTGAGATAATTCATTTTTTTGTAGATAATTTTAACAGACGTTGACAGAAAATACCTGATTTACGCCAACTAATTACCAATTTTTTGACAAATGCTATCGAACTTGAAAAGCAAGGCATTGCATATTTAAAAATTCCCAAGTTTCAAAGTAGTATTTTAAAGTAAAAATCTCGTCTTGAATATGATTATTGGTATCATATGATGCGTAATAATTTTATCTTTCCATTGATACCATTATCTTCCCTGTAAGTTGAATTGGCGAGCAGGAATCGGCAAAAACGTTCAATACAATGTTAATTGCCTATGTACGACTTTGAGAACGGACACCCGGTATATATTGTAAACAAATAAAAAACAATAAAAATTAAAAAAAGGTTGTTTTATTCCATTATGTAGTGATTATAAATATGATACACGTTAGATAAAGCGCAATAACAAATCGGTTTGGAATGATATAAACAAGCGGGTTGTGATGGGGTTAGGGCCGGTCTTTCTTCCACTTCGATGATTGGGATGGTAGTAAAGCGGCGTAGAAACGTTGCCTTTTCTCGACCTTTCACATATACTTCGGTGGCACCTTGCAGAAGACGTCGCAAGATTGCAGGAAACATGTATGCTGGAGTAAATCCCTCATTCCAGTCGATGCAATGGTGATTAGTCATTACCCAGCGGGCTTGTTGTTGTAAATGAGGTGTTAAGGAATGGAGGGCGAAAGGGGGTTTAAAAATGTGATGAGATACTGAGGTACCGTCGTAGGAGGCCAATTCTTTTGGGGTAAAGTGTTTATCGGACTTCTTAAAACCTTGAATATCGATAATGATCTTCATCGTATTAGGTATAGGGAGCATGGTCTAGTTACGCTAAAAGTCGAGGTGCAACTGAAGTGTTTTGCGAAATTACAGTTGTTTAACTGCTTTTGACAATGCGTTGTAAGTAAAAACCCGATCGTGAAGAACGAGACAATACGCAGTTGTGTTGGCTGGCACGTTAGCGGAAGTTTCAAATTCAACACGAAAAACGACAGCGTTTGCATGAAGGTAGTCTTTTTGATGGGAACAATCGATTACAACAATGGGCGCCTTGTCTGCAAAGTCATGGCGGGAGAAGAAGGGCTCATCGATTTTGCTATAATAAGATGATTGAAACTTGGAATACATGTCGTATAATGTTGCGTAATGATTGAGTGCATAATTGTTATGTAAATTGTCGTATGGGAATCGTTCGGTGTTCAAATAAACTCGGAAATTAGTAAGACCAATTTTATCGAAATTAGCATTGTCTTTAGCGATTAGCCCCGAACGACCTGATTGAAACCCTACGATGACATATCTGGGGGTTTGTAATTTTGTGCTTGTAGCGATAGCGTGAAAATGTTGAGTCACAGCATGAACACCGGGTATGATATGAAGCTGCCAGCTGCGAAATGCGACTTGAGTGTCAATATTTTTATCGATGTATTTGGTCAGGGCTAATTCTTGAACAAGACCTGGAGTGATATGAGGAACCTTCCAATATAGTTTGCCAATCGTAACTTTAGCCGTCTCCCCTACGGTAGCACTGAATACGGCGTCGGCATCGGTGTTGCTGCGAATTAATACGAGTTCTTGTCGGATGTTAAGTATTACTTTACCATAATCTTCGGCGAATCCTAACAGCATTCTCAACGGTATGCAGGCACTAAAGTTACCTTCCTGATCGGTAATGGGAGGATCGCCGCCGGCAAACCAACCTGCATTTTGAAGCTTTTTAACGTCAGCGGAACTGTAGGACACATATCCCTTAAGAGTAGACGTAATACCAGGTTTGGTGACAGAGTCGACAACGACGCCATTGATTTCGTATCGGATTTCGCTAAATAAGTGAGCCAAACCATTGTTAAGAAATTTAGCCGTTGTAACTTCACCGTTTTCCTTCCGCAACTTTCCCTCTAGGTACAGATAGCTCAGGCCGGGAAGAGTTGACATATCTTCGGGAATTGGAATTCGAATTTCATCGTTATAGTCAAAACGGTTCGTATACGGTTGATGTGTGTGCAATTGATTGCTAATGATAGAAGTGTCGACGAGGACTCGCTCTCCAATATTTAAAATACTCATTACACTATTGTAAAGCCTAAGGACCGCAAGAAGTCTCTGTTTGCTTTAGTTAGCTGCGTGGTGGACGAAGCCGTACTGACCTTACGAGGGTGTGGGCGACGATTCTTATAGGAAGTAAAGCAGGGGTGGTACGGAGTGGTGAATCGAAAACCCATTACAGTTTCTTTAAATGTAATGTTACCGTAACGGTCTCCTTACTAAAACTGACAGGATTATCCGATTGGTCTAGTATTTTAATAGTTAAGTTAGGGATCTGTTTCGTGCTGATCGGTAGATAGATGACAGGGTTAGGGGTTTCTACTATTTTGTACCCGGGTGGTACTATGGGGAAGAATTGGTGAATGATATGGCCGGGCTTACCATTTTTATATGAACCAACGGAGATGTTGCAATGAATAAGAATCGAGTTGATGTTCAAAATTTTCGTAACATGTTCAGCTGTGTGCCACCTATCTGCAGCATAAACTTTTTTCTCAAAGCCTAACATGTCCCGGATAGTATTGTCGCTTTGAAAGTCGATTGGAACGGTGGACTTTATTTCGGTTTTTAAGGTGCTGTTGTTTCCACGTAGCAGTACCTGTTTAACACCCGCATCAGAATCGAGTTGGTTATGTAAAAATTCAGCAATGTCGGTAATTTCATATGCTCCCTCCGGTATAATAATAGGAGGTTCTCCAACAAGATGAAATTCATTGTTGGGAGGTCTAACGTTTGGAATAGTATAGTAGGTTTCGAAACTTAACAATCCCAAGACGTATTCGCTACCATCGTCTAAGAAAATGGGAGGGTCAAAATTTGCAGTAAGAACAGATGAATCTCCCGTAAGAGTGAATATACTGGACATGATGAAGCGCGGCACTTAAACTGACGACAAAAGCGGTTTCGCAAAGTTATATAAGAATTTGAGACACAAATGTCCGCATGTGTATGATGCGAGTTTTTGATATCTATTAGAGTTGTACATAATTGTGTTGTTGCTACCATTGCTGCGAAAGTAGTTTACTAATTCGGGAGGAGGTTGTAAGCGACCTATGCTATCGAAATACAGAACAAATCGATCAGCTTTAACGTAGGTTGTCCAATGTGTGCCAGGTCCAACATCATCGTCTAAGTTAGTAACACCACATTCTCGTTGACGAATTTTGTCGGGTAGAGCATCTCGCATAAATATCCCCCTAAAATGGGGAATTTCTAAGCGTTTAACGTACTGTGCAATATCGATGTTCGTCAACGCTCGGCGTGGTAGCTTCAACGGTAGTTTTTTGACTGATACGGTCGTAGATATAGTCCTTTTCCTCGAGCAATGGATTCCATAGCTTTGTTATGCCGTTCCTTTTCCTGGAAATCCTTTTTAGAAGCCTTTGAGTCGCCAACCGCTTTAGCGGCTGCTGCAGCACCGCCTCCGAGGGACCCCAATGCTCCTAATGCAGCAAGTATGGGTACAAGCGGCAATATACCTCCTCTCTTGGGAACAGGTACTACTCTAGAACGAATTCGGCGTTTCCTTCGAGATTTAAAAACGACCGCGCCTCCAATACGTTTACGCCTACTACACCTTGAACGCTTCCGTTTTCTAGATACCCCCGTACCAAATTTTTGCGCAATACCGACAATAGGTAGTGCACGCTTTCGTTTCCGGGAGACTCTCGCAGCAACAGTGGGTTGTGTACGCTTCCGTTTTCTAGATACTCCCGTACCAAATTTTTGTACGGCAATAGGTAATGTACACCTTCGTTTTCGGGGGACCGTCACACCAGCAGTGGGTAGTGTACGCTTCCGTTTTCTAGATATCCCCGTACCAAATTTTTGCGCTGCAATAGGTAGTGTACGTTTTCGTTTCCGGGGTGTTTCCATAACAGCAATGGGTTCTGTACGCTTTCGTTTCCGGGAGACTCCCATGCCGAGTTTGGTTTTCCCTTTCATAATCCCTGTAACAGCAAGAGCTGCCGCTCTTTCTCCAAGAGTAGAGTCTTTTGCTTTAACGCGTTCCCAAGCTTTCTGTGCAAGAACTTTATCCGCCGCGTGACGCGTCGAAAGATTGCTAGATTGTGAGTATGCGATGTCGTGTTGCTTGCAAGCCTCGTCCAGAGGGTTTCTTCCTCGATCACCTCGAGAAAGCCGTTTGTTTAAACGAGTGCCAGGTCCGCAAAACTTGTAACCTGGTATATGTAATTCGAAGGGTAACTTGTCAATAAGGGTGTTCAACAAACCGCGACCTTTCCGTCTTACGATTCGACGACGACTACGAGTTTTACGTCTAGTATAACTCATCTTAAAGAAACGCTCGTCGAAGAGCGACTGACGATGTGAAGCTCAAAGGAGTAGATATATACTTAGCACAGCGCGGTTAGAAGCTAGTTCGTCCCCGTCCGAAAACGATGAAGAACGTCAAACTTGTGAAACAAAAATGTTCGCTGCCGGTAGTAAATCATACAGTAAATTCCATGTCACAGAGGTTCAGACGACACGGCACTTTACTGGGTATAGGATGTAAAAGGGGTTTGATCATTGGTCCTTCCGGCTCTGGGAAAACAAATGCGATGATCAGTCTTTTGGTGCACCGCAATGGGGTGCGGTTTCACAACTTGTATTTGTATTCCAAAACCCTTGACCAACCTAAATACAAATTTCTGAAGATACTCCTGAAGTCACTAAAAGAAATCGGATTCTACGAATTCAGCGAGGGGTGTGAGGTTATCAAACCACACGAGGCGAAAGAAAATTCTGTTATTGTGTTTGATGATGTGGCATGCGACACTCAAAGCATAATTAGAGATTATTTTAGTTTCGGACGTCATCGAAATATAGATTGTTTTTACCTCTGTCAGACTTACTCATCAATCCCGAAACAACTGGTGCGAGATAATGCGAATATCATAATCGTATTCCGGCAAGACCACACCAATCTTAAACACATTTACGATGATCATGTAAACACAGACATGTCATTCGAAAAGTTTAAAAACTTATGTTCCCACTGTTGGATCAAAGATCACGGATTTTTAGTTATCGACAAAGAAAGCGAAATCGACGCCGGTCGTTATAGAAAAGGGTTCGACAGTTATTTCACTATATAGGCATGGACCACTGCTGTACAAATTATTAGTCTACGAACAACGACAGTAATAGCAACATGGACAAACGGTTAGTAAGCGATCTTATTAAAGCTAGAAAGGC
This sequence comes from Agriotes lineatus, assembly GCA_940337035.1. Classification (NCBI taxonomy): domain Eukaryota; kingdom Metazoa; phylum Arthropoda; class Insecta; order Coleoptera; family Elateridae; genus Agriotes; species Agriotes lineatus. Next base: position 120,680 of record CALNHX010001955.1, read on the forward strand.
TGTCAGGCGGAAATATGAAACTTTAAAAGCAGATATCGCCGAATCGCAGACGGCTCTTGCGGAGCAATTTAAACCAATTTCCCAACCACTCACGGAATTGCTAACATCCATTAAGCAAGAAGGAGGTCAAACAATACAGCAAGAAGTAGGACCTATGCTGAGAACCATCAAACGACGAGTGGCCACACCATCTATCCTACCCCGTCCGAGAAATGGCAAAACCCCCGTACGAGCGTCAACTCCCGACATTGCCCTTCCCGGACCGTCGACTTCAGCGTTGGTAACATCCACACCTAGATTTCTTGACAGAGAAGTATTGTATGAGAGTTTACCAGATGAGGAGCAACAGGTAGAAGTTCAAGAAGAAGAAGCGGCAATTGAAAGTTCAGTAGCAGAGGCTAGGGAAACCGTGCGACAAATGATGGAACCGGAAGTTCTAGGGGAATACCTGGAACAGTTCTCAGGGTTAGCTAGAAAATATATCGAGGGAATGATACGAGATACAGAGAGCAAGTACGATCTCCACTATGGAGTTCGATGGGACATAGACACTGATAAGTTTGCAATTGGGAATAAACAGCTTACTTTTGAGGGTCAGGACATGGTTATTACAGATCACGGAAATAGAATAGTATACAAAGGCACCCCCGGCTTTTACGAATTAATGTTCTTAAAGAAACCGATAACTTATACAGCCAAAGACCGTGGAATTTACTATGACATAGTGAACCGATCCGCCGCAAATCGTAAGAACTACGATCCAACCCAAGGGATAAGCGGCAACGCCGACGCAAAATATATGAAAGTAGTACGCCCCCTGGCGACATCCTCCGGCATTAGACAACCTACCAGAGCCGCATCGAGAGTGCAGCGTACCGGTGGGGGATTATTAACAGTAACCAATAAAAAAGTGGAATTTGTTCCTTGGAAAGATCCAAATTCATTAGTGGATCGTCTGCGCATATTACTAGTCTCTCAGGTAGCGGGGCACACCGGCCATTCCAACGAAATCGTAAGCATCACCCAAGCTCTACGAGATGCAAAAATAATTCACTAAGACGAGTACAAAAGCAGAGGACCTATTGAATTACGATCAGAAGGTGTTAGACGATAGAGTAATGCCCATAGACAAATTTGGACGCCACTACCATAGCGCGCGCTACGGTTCTCATCGCAAACATATCTTTATGAAAGTTCAAAATGTAAACCGACTCCATATAGAGGTACCACTGCTGCTAGTGGGGCGTGGTTATGATGAAAGCGGATATTCCAAAATTTTCGGTAATAATGAGTACATTTTTCCTTTAACGATCGGTGAGATCATAAGTGTCCAAATCAACGGACCTTTGGTAGTATCACACATCAACGGCATCAAACACGACACGCTTGTCGGTAAGACATTGCGGCGAGGAGATAAACTGAAATTCGAATCCATAAACACTAAGTTATACGTGCAACTGCTGCTTAAATGTCCCATAGCAGTCGATACAGCAACATTCGGCAATGAGTCCTAAGGAGGATCTAGTTGCAGAACTTCACAAACCAGCGCGAAGAAATTTCAAGAGACGACGGGTGATTCTCAAAGGATTGCATGATTTACTACAAGCGGATTTGGTGGAGATGCAACCATATGCACGAAGCAATAAAGGTTATCGATACATTTTAACTGTTATTAATGCGTTTTCTAAATACTTGTGGGCTCTCCCGGTAAAACGGAAAACGGGAAAAGATGCAGCAGCAGCTATGCGAAAAGTTCTTGCTAATATGAAGGTATCTCCAAAAAACGTACAAACCGATTTGGGAAAAGAATTTTATAACAGCGATTTTCAAGCATTGATGCGACGTTACAAGATAAATCATTACAGCACGTATTCAACTATGAAAAGCAGCATCATAGAAAGATGTAACCGCACCCTTAAGAACATGATGTGGAAGCAGTTTAGTTTGCAAGGGTCCTACAAATGGTTGGACATTCTGCCCCAACTTTTAAGCAAATATAACACAACCAGGCATAGCACAACAGGTATGAAGCCGGCTGAAGTTAATCTTAAAAATGCCAAACGTCTGTTACACACCGTGTACAGCCACACAAAAACTGTAGATCCGACACCTCAAAAGTTTCATAAAGGAGATTCTGTACGCATTAGTAAATATCGTTCGATATTTAGCAAGGGCTACACACCCAGCTGGAGCAACGAAATATTCAAAATAGCCACAGTGCGACTTACAAATCCTACCACCTACAGACTCACCAATCAGGAAGGGCAAGAAATCAAAGGTGGATTTTACTAGCACGAATTACAGAAAACCAAACACTCGGACGTATACCTGGTAGAAAAGGTGTTGAAGAAGAAGGGTAATCAGCTTTACGTAAAGTGGTTGGGATTCGATAATCGTCATAATTCCTGGATATCCAAAAACAATGTTGTATAACTTATTATGATTCTATAGAACTCTTTCAATAAAACACTTTTTTTGTTTTACTACCATTTATTTTCTTTAAATAAAAACTTTTTATGTTTTACAGTAATTTATTATTGTAAATGCTGAACATGAGTGACTACAGTGTTAAATAACAAATATACTTGGTAATGCGGACCCAAACAATCAGATTTTTTGTAAAATTTAACTTACTACCTCTATCATACAAGCTAGTGTTCTTAACCTATACTATAACTATATACAATAACTAAACCTACAAAGTACAAGAAAGCCGTGTAGGACCTCTGCTGTTAAGTAATAACGAATACTGTTCCGCGAACATATTGCTACATCATCGTTTCGGCAATGCGCAGCAAGTTGTCTAGACGACTGTAAACATCTATATCACGGTGACCCCACGCTAAGGTTTTGGTAGTATTAGGAATAAGGAAGCGTTTATCATCTCGCGAAGAAAGCGCAACCTTATTCATTAATTCGGTGTACATAGTGTGTAAATGGGAACGAAACACATACATCTGACAAAATACAACTTCCCTCTTGTTTTCGGCTACAGATTTATAAATTTCGGTGGTGAGGTGATTCCGAACAGCACTCTTTCTAACTCCCTTCGCCTTTTTGGCTTCTTTACCAACAGCGTTTACACAGTATGTTTTTGCGCCGACCCCGTAATAGCTACACACAGCCACCCCAGCGTACTCATCCTTAAATTTGCCAACAACGGACTTGGTTCTCGAAATTCCGTGCAGACCATTCTTGTAATTTGATGTATCAAAGAGATCAAGGTGCTCTTGCATGTCCGCGTAAAAATTTTCAGTAAAAATTTCCAAAATGTAAGAATCCGTGTCTGTATACAGTAGAGACACATTACGGCCGTATTTATGCTTCAAAAATTTGTAATAAAAATCGTACATTACCGTTTTCGAAAGATCTAAAACTGAGAAACCAACATAAATGGGTTTGTTATATAAAACCGATGTTCTGTTCATTTCCACTGCTATTAAATTTTCCCCAAACCGAATTCTATCTTTAAAGTTAGGTTTCGATATCAAAGCTTCTGCCCCCATTCTATTACCAATTTTCTCCCAATGACTAATTAACTTTACAAGAACCCTTTTGTCCACGTTTTCCATGGTTTTACCAAAGACGCTATTGTTAGCTAGTTTGAATGAATTTCGATGAAATTCATTGTCAGACTTGTTACGTAAATTTGTGTTTAAATCGATGTAGGATCTGAGCCAAGGAGATTGTCTAAACTTAAGTATTTTATGTGTTTTAACCAAAATCAAACCAGCCTCTAAGCATTGCCTCAAATTTCTGTAGTGAATAATATAATTGTGTTTGTCATACAAATTTGGAATTAATTTTGCATTTTTAAATTTTCCCTGTGGAGGCACCAATAGCTCGGGGCAACAGGGAAAGTCATTGTGATCGTCAAATTTTCGGGGTACCGCAAGTCAACTTCCAACACGTACCCAGTATCTGAGTCGTCCACAATTTTAAATACGTCAAAACTATCAATTTCGTCGTCAGTCAACCAAACAAAACCACCTTGCGGTAGAAACTGCCTCATACTATGAGCATACAAATTCGTGGCATCTAAATAAACAATAAAAGAAGTGGGTTTGAAAGCGTCATAGTTACCCGCAAATTTATTGTTGGCAATAGCCTTTCGCCCGACGCAAGTACTGACTCCTCCACGAATACCCTTTCTAAAAAAGTGAAACATATCCATATCCGTCAACAGCTCCAACTCAACCCCCGTATATTTTAACATGGCGTCCCAACTTAAACCGGGGGCGGTGAAGTACTGCGCCGGATCTAAATTATATTGATTCAAATAAAAATTTCGAAAGTTTTCGAAAACGTCTGCCAATATAAACACGTCACATTTGAGGTAAACATCGGAATAGTCGCCCAACGTTTGACATTCGAAAGTTTTCCAGACCTTAACGGCGCGTTCGTAATCGACCTCAGTAATATGCGTCTCGGTTAAATGATCATAAAACTGAGCGATTGTGGGCAACGCCGGCTCGTCTAATTTTGTAAATGAATCCAGATACGAATAGGGAAACACACATTTCTGTCTCATCAGTTCGAATTTGATGTCATGTCCGAATTGCTTATGAATTTCAACACACTGATCATCTGATAACGTGGCGGCCAGCGATGCTAAAGAAGCACTTAAAAATCTGTAACTATCTAAAAATCGAATTTGCATATAAACGTTTTTTCGTTTTCCGTCAACAACGACTTCATCTACCCAAAGACGTTTACCAAATGAAATATATTTTTCTTTATTTTCCGGAATGACATCAAGCTCCTCGTTATTTTGAGCTAACTGTTTGACAAAAAGGTGGGAATCGTAATTTAAATTGTGAAAAAATACGGGAATAAAATTTGGAAGTTTATAATTCAGATTACAATTGGAATGGGCAGCTCCCCGATATTCTCCGGTCAAATGGTCGTGATCGCGAACCTTTACGTCCCCCTCTCCAAAAGGACGATTGCAAATATGACATGAAGCAGCATCCTTAAAATTTTGAATTTCTTGCGGGGCCAGAGGCTTGAGGGGTACAACATACTTTAAACTGTTGGAATATAAGGCGCGAACGTCTCTGTCTAGACGCTCAACAAACACGTCCACAGCATCCTCGCCCCTATAAATTTCGAATTTGGATAGAGTATCATCAAAAGAACATTTCAAATAATACGCGAAAGAATACGGTTTGTGCTCGCACGTTTTGATCGTATATGGTCTTTCGCGATCCGGCTCCTGATCCCCACCATCGACAGGTGATAAAACGGTCTCGAAATCTGCGTAGCAAACATAAGGCACTTTCAATTGCTTATGATAATTATCAAATTTAAGAATGTTCTGGGGCCTCACCTCCCCACACTTATCCGTGATCGGCTCTGTCGTAGGCAACTTTGTGCACACATGATTACAGTCAAAAAGCTTATGGTTCTCCAGATGGGCATCGGTGCGAAAGTAATTTAGACAACCATTACAAAAATGTTTTGCATTTTCCCTAGCCGTTATTTGCCGCGAAACTAACCTAGACAAATTGGTGATCCAACAGTAGTGGTTATTACCTTCGCCATCTGTTAGAAGCAGCAAATTTATATGTCCGTTTTTTATACGTGGCGAATAGTACAGAGGTCCCACAACTTCATATATGGTAATATCGTTTTGAAAAGTCTTTTCCAACGCGTATACATTTATAGAAAGTTGAGGGTTATTTTTTTCAAATTTAGAAATATCGCGCAATCTAACAGGGAATTCAATGTCCTTAAAATTTAAAAACTCGCTGCAATCTCGATACAAACTCGTTCGATTAGACGGTCCATCTGGTTCGCAGATGGCCGAGGTTACTGCCCACCCGAAACAACGCTCGTCATCGACGTTTTGGACGTTCACGATCGCTTTCTTGGACTGAATCTGCTTCGGGAGCGGGATATACGAAGACGCCCGAAACGGATTGAATTTATTTATATTTAATTCTAGGTACAGCAACTGCTTCAAGATCCACCCTGTAAACATTTTGCGGTTAGTAACATTAACAAGAATTACAGTTGTAATACACACCTGAATCGCGTTCCTCAAATTCGGACACCTTCTGGTCCAATATCCCCGTTAAATTATCATATAATTCGTTCAAGTCTGTACCGCGAGTGACCACCTCGTTGGTCGTATTAAAACTTTTGACGTCTTGTACATCTTGAGTCTCCAAAATAAAATACCCGAAAAGTTCGAAATTGAATTTTATACTGTTTAATTTGGTCAGTTGCCCTTCTATAAGACCTATAATTTTGTCTTTCAGTTCGGTCATATATTCTACAACACTTATATGATAATTTTCCGTGGACACCCTGTAGCTGGCAACATGGGACTTGAAGGCGGTTGGAAGGGCCACCACTCCTTTCCCCAGATGGACGACATCACACCGCCTCGTGTGACGATTGCTCCTCAGGTGTCCAACGAAACAAGTCCGAGGAACATTTTCATCACACACGTCGCAGTATTGCGTCCTGGGGAGCTGTTCTGTTAAACCAAACGTTAGAAAACATGAAACACTACAATAGAGACACACTCACCACCGCTGGAGTCATTAAGTCTTGGGCGTTTACTCGCCGATGGTCCCTCACCAGCTGCTACCGAAGCCTCCATAGCGTCACCTTTAGGAAACACACAATTGATATAATCAGCAGCAATCAACACGTTTCCACTTACCACTCGTCGATGGGTGGCCAACCTCGTGGCGACAGCTATCTCTTCTATGGCGAAACAAATTGTCAGCTCTGGTGAAGGACTCTCCACAAGCAGTGCACCTGAACATACTGGCAAATTAGTCTTGCGCAATCGGTTAATATGCTAATTGCGCGATTAGCTACCCAGCTCGAGGCTTACTATCCACAAACGAAATGAACACCTTTATTTACAAACACTGATTAACAAATTAAACCTCGAACGGAATACCCAGGTGTCACCACGGGGAGGATTCGCTTTGGACACCCTGGAGAGGATAGGGGGGTAGGTTATTTGTGTTAGGGGTGTATGATATGTTAAACGATTATCTACTCGTTACTTAGCCTTTTTATCGAGCTCCTGACGTCTTGCACGAATCGCGCTCTCCACAGCTAACAGATCTTGGATTAGCTCCAGCCTTGCTAACGCAGCATTCTTAAAGATGTCCATGTTAGTTGCGCTGTGGCCGTGGCGGATCTTAGGTAAAGCGGCTATGCTTTTTAGGTACTCATCGTGCATCGTCGCTTCTAGGCTGGCGGCTCGAATTTCTAGTGAGCTAATAACAATATAAGCTATTAAACTGGGAAAAGCACGTTCTGAACACCTTCAATGTTAAATAACATATATGGATAGAAAAATAATATCTAATATCTAATATACCTTATATAATGGTCACCGCTGCGAAGATCGGCTGCTTTAGCATCTATTGCATTGCGATTAGACACGTATTCACGTTCGGCACGCTGGGATGGCGAAATGTCATTCATGTCTTCCTCCTGCGGGGTAGACGTAATCGACACCACAGTGTCGACTACGTTACTCCCAGTGGCTACAACAGCTACACCACCCGAAACCGGAGACTGCACAATTACAGACGGTGCTGCGGTCGCATTTTCCGAAGGTTGGATTGTTGGCTGCTTCGAAATTCGACTGGTCGGTCGACTTGAGCCGGAGTCGATCTCCAAACCATCTACAAGGGCTCTAAACTCTTGCGCCGCACCGTCGCCGGAAGCCACCTTTCCCAATTGAATGTCATCAAAATCGAACGTTTCCATAAACATTTCCGTTTGCGATAAATGAGGAGACTCAGATTGCATCGACATATTTTGAATTTTTGCCACAGGAACATCAGTCTCCTCATTCATACACTTGACATACTTCGCCAAATTGAATTTTGCTGGTTTTTTCCGTTTCTGACCTTTTTTTAAAGCTGATTTTAAAATTTTACTCGAACCTTGACTACTTGGAGAAATAATTTCGTAATTAGGAACAATTAATACGTCACTTAAAACCTTTATGGCAGCTTGCGGCGACGTCTGTGCAGGCGCAAAGTTTAACTGTACCCGTTTTTTTCAAACTGAGCCTATTAAATTTTGAAAAATTTTTCGGTAAAATCGAACCCTCGCAAAACTGACAAACAGCGCTGTTGCTAGCCATTGCAAACACAAGATAATGACTGCTCCCACCTTAGCTAGGTGTATATATAGTAAACTTGGTGGGGCGGAAGGACGACTTTCGCACGCAAACCAGTTGAGGTCGTTGCAACCTACACTTTTCTTGAAACTTAGCTTACACAAAGGAAGTTAGCCTTGAAATACCTTTACGTTTGCTGTATGTCTAAATTTTTGCAGACTGCGCGTGCAAAGGCAACAAAAAGTATTTTTCAAACACAGTTTGCAAGTTAATACAGACGAGAGTGATATTATATTTTACAGTAACATTCATTAAAATGTGATACATTTAATTGCCTTAATATCTATCAACCTATTAATTTCCTACTGGTTATGAGCATAGAAAAACGTACACGGCCTATATTTTTTGCAGTTGTTCTATCAACAAAGACGTATTTATTATTTCAGATGCGGTAAATTACGTTTAAGTAATATTTAAGTTTATTTAGATTTTAATTGATAACCAATCTATGGGAAATTGTAACAATTTGTTTTTTAATACTTGCTTATAAAGAGCTCTGAGTATTTATTTTTCGTTCGAGACGTTTATTTAGATTTTAATTGACAACCAATCTATGGGAAATTGTAACAATTTGTTTTTTAATACTTGCTTATAAAGAGCTCTGAGTAATTATTTTTCATTCGAGACGTTTATTTAGATTTTAATTGACAACCTATCTATGTTGTTTTTTAATACTTGCTTATAAAGACATAATTACATTTACAGAGCTCTGAGTAATTATTTTTCATTAGAGACGTTTATTTAGATTTTAATTGACAACCTATCTATGGGAAATTGCAACAATTTGTTTTTTAATACTTGCTTATAAAGACATAATTACATTTACAGAGCTCTGAGTAATTATTTTTCATTCGAGACTGCTACAACGCCATTTCATTATATAATTTGAGTCCATTATAGAATAAGTTTTTTGAGAACGTGATTTTGCTGTTAAGGGCGATCTAAAATCATTTACAAATCTAGTCTTATAATTATGACAGTTTATTATTAATAATTTTAATAATTAAAACTAGCGTATTAATTAAATCCTTTGCTTAATGATTAATTTTGGAACTTTTTCGACCAAACAAGCCTATCTTTTTCACAGCTTTAATTACAATACACTCAATATGTTGTTTAAATTTCAATCTATTATCAATTATAACTCATACATATAAGTAATAAATATCTACCTTTACATTCGCTGACACTGCACTGGTAATTCACTTTAAAATGCATGTATTTATACGTGCATTTTGCGTTTAAAATTCATACACGATACTGGGTTCACAGACTGCTTAATATGCAGACATAACGCGTGCGTTTCAGTGTCAGTCAATTAAAAAAATATTTTTCATTAGTATTCCCCTGCACTAAGGAACGTGCAAAACGTTAAATGCGGCGCTTTATATTCAAGGAAATGCGTGCTAGCAGAACGATTGCTTACATTTTAAACAGCGCATCTAATTTTATGCCAGCATTTGTCTAAAAATTGCCATTTTTAGACAAATCAGTGGTATCTTGAAATTATTGAAGCATCTCAAAATCAACAAAAAATTAGTTTGTTTATTAGTTTGCATCTATCACTTATTGCACCTGATCAGCTTCCGATTGTAAAGCTTTGAGTACGTATTTTTCGTTCGAGACATTTATTTAGATTTTAATTGACAACCAACCTTGTTATTCTTATTCAGTATATGCATCTCACTTGCATAAATTGCAGTTGGGCGAATTGCTGTTTAGTGCACTCTCAGTTTCACTTTTCGAAATAAACTTTTGGACAGAAGTAACTTCCGCAGATTAGCTTCACTTGTGTGCATTATTCGCACTTTAATTTTCAAACTGCTATCATTACGTGTTCTCTTTAAAATTGTGCCGTCGTCGTTAATTATTAATTGACTGTGTTTTTCAGCTCTTCTTCAGGTCAACATATACCGACTTTTTGTTTATTTATAATATAACGGTTCTTCGTGCTTATTCTTGTAATCTTTCCATCATTTAGTTTTGTTTGTGCGATTATGATGACATCGTCCGCATAAGTAAAGCACTGATGCGATGCAATTTATTAAAAATCCTACCTGTTCTATTTATCTTTCACACGTGCCTGTTATTACTTCATACTTCGAGCTCCGCCCGTCTCCTTCCAGGACTTCATCTTCCTTGTGGTGCGTTGTTATTTTTGAGTATTTATTTCAATATTTCATGTGTCAAATGCCCCCCATTAGCTCATCTTAGAAAGTGCGTATTTGAAGCTATCCTAAATTTGCATCTTTTGATCAGGACCCAGTTTTCCCTAGGTAAAAGCAAGCTGGTGATGCTATTCTGTAGAATTGAAATTTGGTCATTTTCTTATCGGATTCTTTATTCTAATTATTTGGACGTCACAACCTCAGTATTGGAAATGAAAGACTTGTTCCAATAATTTAATAACTTAAAAAAAGTAAATTAAACATTTATTTAGATTTTAATTGACAACCAATCTATGGGAAATTGTAACAATTTGTTTTTTGAATGATCATTCGAATACTTCGCTCTATTTCTACATGTCGGTTTATTCATATAAATATATTTAACTTGAAAAATTATAATTCTAGTTTATTTCATTATTAGGTTTTCTAATACTGTAGCAAACGTAAACAGATGGATATTTTATAATTATGCATACATTCCTAATAACTGCCAAATGTATTACTATTTAGTATCAAACGGTTCGTTTTTTAACGAGGAATATGAGGGTTTCGCAAAAAAATTTCTATTATTTAAAATAACTGAGATAAACGCAAAATTAGAATCTGCAGCATAATTTGTCAACCCTTTCCTCCAAGTCGAGATGTAGGTAGGAGAGATTTGTATATAAACCAGTCGCTGTTGCATGACAAAATCACAGTTTCTTCAGCTGCAACAATCTGCTCCATTGGTAAGATATGTTTGTATATATGTTTTATTTTATATGTCTATGTCTTTGAAAAATGTAATAGGAAAAGTTCTGAAAAAAGTTTTTTTACTTTTCTAATGTAAATGCTCACATCTCCCTTCTTTATTAAGATATTTGATCCCCGTCTTTTGTGCCTACTTCCATATACACCATTTCTAATATTTTTTCTAATGTTTCTAAGCAAAATAAAATGCTCGTATCATCATTATTAAGATATTTGATTGGATTTTTTGCATTGTACAGTTACTTCGCTATTCTAAATTCTAAAATATTTTTCAGATTAAACAGAATGGGTAAGACGCTGATTTTTTTTGTATTCTAAACAGTATACATATAAGAAATTTACAGAACAATTCCTCGACTCTATAATTCTTGGTGCTGCCATGTCAGCGTTCGGTAATATTGTGTTAATTTTTAATAGTTGATGTAATAACTTTTTATAATTTTAGAACTACAATTGGTGCAGCATGTTTCGAACAAATATGACACTGTAAGAAAATATATATATATAAATCTGGTTCACAATAAATTTCTTTTTAGCAAGACATAGTTCTGATGAAGAACTCTACCTACATCCCGGAAGCCACCCTAGAGGTGGGGTGGTTTCTGCGATGTGAGGCCACCCACAGCTTTCTAGGTTAGGTTAGTTAGTAAGTTAGTTTGTAATATATATAATAAACGTTTTAAAATTTTTAATTTTTTTATTACATCGTTATAACTACATGATAAACACTTATTGTTCCAACGTTTGCTGTTGTTGGGCGTATTGTTTAAACACAATATCATATCTAATGACGTCCAAAGCATACTTTAGCATTTCATGCATGCAGTATACATTTTCGGATTTTATTGGCGGTAACGCATCCTCAATGCTTCTTTTAAAGTCGCCGGGTAAATTCGAAACCGCGTCTATTACACTAGTGTAAAATTGTTCAAAATTCTGACTTTTCAATAATTCAGCTTTAGAATTTAGCAGCTGTAGCAACCCCCACAATTCTGCTACTGATTGCATACCGAGATACACTTGGGATCGCTTAAGTTCCTGCAGCACAATCACTTTCTTATTTCCGATTTTTTGGAAATATATTCGTTTGTCTGGACTTATATCCACCGGTTTTAAGTCTCCATCTTCATAGTTAAAATGTCTGTTTATCACATCTTCATTTTTAAGAAAGACTTGCCATTCTCCTTCGTCTAGCAGTATAAAATTGTTGTTAATCCCACTAATTAGCACTCCCGGCACAAACGATCCAAAACAGGTCAAACCCAAACTCACAGATTTATTTCTTGACTTATTCAACGGATAACTTGTTGCGTTTAACAATACTGGATATAACAGTTTCACTTTTTTCTTTGACCCCTTCACAGTTTCACCAACCTTTTGTACCTCATCCATTGTTTTTGCTAGTACAGCACACGATATACTACTGAACACAAAACTACACCTCATGTTATACCCAGTCTTCAAGGTTACTGTTGATGGCCTCGCTTCGAACGTGATCTTGGGCTTGCACGTGGCCTTGCCTTGCATGTGACCTTGGGCTTGAACGTGGCCTTGCCTTGAACTCAAGGTCAAGTGGTGGGGGGAGGTTCCAGAACCATCCACTTCCCTCTACTTACAACTTCACTTCCAGTTCGAAATTGTGGTTAATAACCTCACTTCACTTTATACCGCACATGCGGTAAAAGTAAACAGCTGATCTCTTTAAACACGCTAATTATAGAATGTCACATTTAGTGAAACAAGCTAGTGCTAAAAGGCCTACTTTTAGTAGTGGTCGTAGAAAATAGCGATTTATGCAACAAGTGCTAAAAGTCGACGTTTATGCACGAGACATGAAAATTATGAAACGAAGCCGAAAATTTGCTAAATAAAATATGTATTTGTTATTATTCGTGCTTTTACCCATTTCCATGGCTCGCCTTACACTTACACATAATAATCGGGTTCTTTTAAAAATCTCGTCTCTTCAGTTTTCCTGTTTTTGTTCCTTTTATAGCACATCTCTTCTCTATATCTAAAACCCCTACTTTATCCATACTACAGTGTCTTTCCTTTTTAACATATTTCCTAACATAATTTTAAAAAGCAGTTTGGCAACGTTAACGTTACTCTTAATTTTAGCGGCGTTTGAGTTGTCGGCGCAAATTTATCACTCTTTCAAATATAACTCATTTTTTCACTTAGACTTTAACTACAAGGTATGGCAGAATGAAGTATCAATTTTCAAAGTTAATTCATTTCATAATATATTGAGATATAAATTCAAATCAAGTCGCCATGCTTACGCGATAACTGGAAATTTATTATCTCAATAATAACAAAAAAAAGACAGTTGTCAAAGTGTTTGCGAGAAATGTCAGTTTAACTGTAAGTAAATATGGAGCATTGGTCAAATATTTTATTTTAAAAATAACAATTCTGTTGTAACCACCCAGCGTTTATTTCGTCGTCACTTTCATTTAAATCCACGAGATCCAGTTCCTAGTCGAATAACAACTAAAAACAGGGTACACAAGTTTCGCAGTACTGACTCATGTGCAAAAGAAAAACCAAAAGGAAGAACTCGTTCTGCACGCATACTTGAAAATGCTGAAAGGATAAGAGCAGCTTCAAGAGTGCCATCAGCGAGAAGGAGGTCACTTGACTGATGTAATATTGTATGTATGTATGTATTATCTGTAACCTAATTTACCTTGCGGTGTCGAGGCTGGTGCTTTATGCGCTGGCATCTGGCGGTACAATGATCAACTTGCACCGGATTCGAGATACAGAGTTGGATCGCGCCTTTGGTGCTTGCGCAGTAACCATTGTGTGAGGTATGTGTTGACCTTGTTACTATCTCTAAGGTCTGTGGTTCTGAGTAGAGCACAGTTAATTTGGTGCCCAACTGTGAATGGTCTCACCGAGCCCGATTTTAATCGCCAAGGCGGAAAAATTCCGACCCCCGCGGGATTCGAACCGAGGACTTGCTTAATGCAAGTCTGGCGCTTACCCAACAGCGCCACGCGGCTTCTTAGCTGATGTAATATTTAAAAAATAAAATTTCCGTGTTTCCTTAAGAACCTTTTGTTTAATTTTTGAATAAAATAAAAACAACTCAATTTAAAATGATATATATCATTCCTTCGCTAACAGCTTTAGCGATTTCCTAAATGAGTCGCATACGTGTTCTGCTCCCTCTGTTTTATTTAACAGCACTTCACTTCACCATTTCCACCAAATATTAACCGTCACTTCCTATTACACTCTCAAGTCCAATGAACTTACAAATAATGAAGAAAACGGGCACCCATCTAGCTACAATGGGACGCAGGTTTTGGACTCTTTAAAGGTGTAGGTATTGGTGTCCAACACAGTTCGGGAGGATGTACAAATAACGTAAAAAATAAAATTTGTCGAGCGCCACTGGATTATAAAAGACTAGCGTCCTCTAACCCAAAAGGTAATTACCTCAACATAGGGATGTCGTTGAAATCGGTGCAGCTGTGTACTTACCCAGCCTGCACAGAGTAACGTTTAGTTCGCTCATAAAATCAGCTGCATGCAGTTGTACAAATAACAATGTATGTTGAACACACAAAACTAAGTACAGGGGAAAATGTTCGGCAGTCGCTGGAGTTGACCGCTATTCAATTTATTCTTATCCCATAAAAATGGCTCTAACGGTGACGTCATGGTTACAAACTGTGATTTATAACCTATTAGACGGGTTCAACCTGTATAGTGACAATATTCAATTCGTTCCCTGACGAGGAGAAGCTCAAAATTGGTGTTCATAAAGCGAACACTCGAATAACACACAAACTTATAAACTAATGTCAAGCTTCCAATTGTAAAAATAGGAACTAAAAAGGACAAGGTAGTATTTACAAGCTATGTAAAAGCTATCCAGATAATCGGATGTTGGCGACCAATAGGGCAATCTGTATTTTTGAGACTGCAGTTCGGAACAATGTTGTGGATTTATTGTGCCAAGTGCGAAGATTTTTTAGCCAGGAAGCTCGTCTACGTCCAGGATTTCTTTTTCCTTCTATTCGTCCTTGTAGGATTAACTGCAAGGGTTTATAATTTTCTCCTCTGGTCTCCCCTGCGCCAGGTACTCCAATTTTTGCCTCTTCATGATTGGCATTATTTCTAGTGAACAGTTCATTCTTTGCAGTATTTTCACGTTGGTCACTTTGTCAACCCACGATACGCGAAGCATGCGTCGATAAGACCACATTTCGAAGACATTTATTTTATTGCACAGGTCTTCACATATATGTATTACTTCTATATTGCTAGTAGCGTCTGGGAACGGGCGGGTTCCGACATAGTCTCACTCTGAGCACTACGCGTCTCGTGCGCATGCCTTAGAATTCGAACTCCGCCTTTAGAAGCGAATTTTAAACTTGACTGGGAGGTTCACTTCCCCCACCGCGCGGACGACGCCGACGCGCTTGCGCACAGCTCGCCAAGTACCTAGAAGAGTTGGTTGTCTGTCTCACTTACGCTGTGACCTCTCTACTTACAGGAGCTAGCAATATAGAAGTAATAAATATATGGGTCTTCAGTTAGCGTCAATTGTTTTGTGGTTAGCGTCCATGATTCCATTCCATACGGTAGCACGGGAAAAACATAACAGTTTAAGAACCGCTTCCTCAGCTGTATGGTCAAACTGCGGTTACATAATAGGTGTTCTAATTTATTGAACGCTGCGTACTTCCAGTTGTTGTCTTCGCTTATCACTGATTATGGTACCCAGTACCCAGATATTTATACGTGGATGTTCTTTGTATTGTTATGTTGTTTATTACTATGCCTGTAAGGCCTGGTTGTTTTTTCGTGATTACCATATATTTTGTTTTTAAGGTTCATTTCTAAACCATACATTTTGCTAGTTTGATATACGTGACTGAAGAGAGTTTGCAGGTCTTGCTCGGTTCCGGCGCCGGCCATGAGAGTGGAGTCGTCGGCGTATCGTACATTGTTTATTACTACCCCATTAATTTTGAGTCCCTCTGTTCTTTCCAGCGGCGTAACTAAGATTTTGCTCTGGGGGGTGTTCTGGGAGTGATCATGTGATCAACCTTACAATAAGAATTAAAAAAAAATGAGTGTACCATAAAGTATAGTTGATTTTATTTCTACAGGACTTGCGGTAGGCCTTGATGTAACTTCTTGGCAGTATAGACCACCTAGTTACATTTAAGAATTTTTTTTGCTTATTATTTGCTTATTAACAAAAAGAAGTCAGAACTAATTATTTGCTAAATATATACAAACTTAGCTTTGTAATGCAGTATACCGTACGAATGATGCATTTAATTTAAATAATATCCAGATATCTAATGTATATCATGTGATGTACCAGTTGTATGTTTTAACTAGTGGGGTTGTAAGGGCAACCAGACAGAGAGTTGTTTATAACGAGTGTTCATAAACAGTCGTCATCCCAGTAGGTTTTGACTTCAGAAACGTATGTCTATTAAAATTGAGAAAAAATGCGCTATGACAGTACTCAATGACGTTTCATTGTGTTGCACGAATTAATCAAAGACATAACATTTTGTTTTTCAAAGCAACTGGGATGACGACTGTTTATGAACATCCGTTATTTAGTAGTACATAAATAACTTGAATTGATAATCTACGAGAAATAGTCACGTTAAGGGTTAAATTCCCATTAATTGTGAAGAATAATAATAATTGATGATTTGATACGTATTAGCAATATAGTATTCTCTACGATCAAATTTGACTTTAAGTCACAAATATTATACAAATATAAAATTCAAGACTATTTGATTCCATTTAACGTGGTATATTACTACGAAGCCAGTAAAACCAGTGAAAGCCAGTGTTATGGTGTGCTGTTGAACTGTCTATACACATATTAGAGGTTTCAAAGAGCTACAACGAGCTTTGATTTGGCCGGGAACAACCCAGGCAGGTGCTTTCTGACTAGAATTTATCCAGTTAGAAGCTGAGGTAGAGAATTCAGGTACAAGAGAGACAATCAGAAGGTTAACGCCCATTTCTTACGAAATATTAAGAAGTTATACAGCAAGTTTGGTGCGGCAAATCATTAAGATAATTGTAATTGTATTTAGAAATTAATTTAGAATTATTTTTCTAAAATTAATAGTGATTCGAGTACTCGACGTTTTTCGACAATTCTATTTTGAAATTTACTTCTTGAAATTAGGTTATTTTTAGAATTTTCATATAAATCAAGTTTGGACATATTTAATATTCGATTAAATTGTTTTTGACAATTTCTATTTTATTCTGTAATGTCAGATCAAACTTCAATGTGCTACTAACAAACTGAAGTACCTGCAACGTGTTTTTGATTCATAAAGTCAAACAGCTATTATATTTTAAAAGTAATTCAGTCTTTAACTGCAAAATAAAGTTGTTAGTTGAAGATTAACCCATTCAGCTGAGATTTATGAGTCCCATTGCTTGTAAAACTGACTAGTCGAGGTTTCAAAAAAATAATCGCATGACATAATTTTAAATGTCAAATTGATTTATGAGATACGTCAATTACTAGTCATTACATTAAGAAGTAGGGTAAGTACATAAGTGAACTATACCTGATAGTGCTTCTTTTTGATAATTATAAAAAGGGTATATTTAATTTGATATGTAGTAGTGCTCCAAAAAGAGAGCTATTACATTTTGACTTACACTTTGGGGTTTGATATTAATTGTAATAACACCGCGAGAAAGAATTATATTACAGCTTGCTTGCAAAACAAAATTCGAAGATAATGCATGTCCTTGCAATTACTCTATAACCTATGAAAATGCTAAATGATATTTTGACTGTAGAAAATTAGTTGAATCACGGCCTACTGCAAGTCCTTTAGAAATGAAAGCAACTATACTGTTTATTTATAACCAAGAAAATCATTACAATTGCAATACAACTTATAGTAGTAATTCAAGTTCTCTTGTTTTTTTTGCTAACTCGTTTATAATTTCATCTACGTTCAGCTGCAGTTCTCTGTGAATGGAGAGCATTGCCAATCCATTCAGCCTATCTTGCGCTGTTGTATTTCGGAGGTAAGTCTTAATTATTTTTAAGGTGGAAAATGATCTTTCAGCTGTTGCAGTTGACACAGGAATCGTTGCACGAATTTGCAGCAACTTGAAATGCTTGGAAACATGTTCTTATTGCACGTAGCTAGCGCATCAATTGCTGTCTTATATGGAAGATTTTGTACATTTTGGCAATTTCAACTAATCACTCACGTCCGAAGGAGGTTCGTTGAGATCGGATTTTAAAAATGGTCGAGTCCGAATTCCGAATGTAATAATTGATATTCAATTATTATACCTAAAAGTAATTTTAGATTTTTTTATTTAAGACGAATTTTAGTTATTCCTGAAGCCTCTGGGGGGTGTTCCGACACCCATATCACCCCCCATAGTTACGCCATTGGTTCTTTCATCCAACGCTGTTCTAAATATAATTTCCGAGTATATGTTGAATAGGAGAGGTGAAAGAACGCATCCCTGTCTTACTAGCCTTTTCTGTAAGCTTTTCGTTAGCTTTTAACAAATCGTTATATCGGAAATTTCGTAAAGTGAGTTATTTAATTCTCGCTTTATATCTATCTCTTCCGTTAGGGGCGTTAGGAGTTCTGTTGTTTGTTTCCAATATAAATTGACAATGATCCGTATGTCTTGGTAATCTAAGTTTAATTGTTGGAGTATTTCTAAAAGATTGGTATGACGAATCCTATGGAATGCTTTCGTGCCATCGATGAATCCCACGAATACCTCCGTATTCATGTCTAGACATCGCTCAGCTAGTATATTTATGGCAAATAGTGCTTCTGGCGTTCCATATCAATTTCTGAAGCCTAGCTGCGTTTCTGACATAATGTCCTCGCATTTAGTGTAGATGCGAGAATGTACAATTTTTAAGAATATTTTTAAGATATGACACATTAAGTTAATATTCCTATATGCGTCACAGTTTCTTGGATGTGTTGCTTTAGGAAGTGTTACAAATGTTGACTTTAACCAGTCGTGTGGAATATTTCCGGACGTAGAAGTAGAAGTAATCTTGCCTTCGTCTATAAGTTTTACTAATTCTGTAGGAATTTCGTCTGGTCTAACGGCTTTATTAACCTTGTAATTTTTTATTGCATGTAATATTTCTTCTTTTGTTATTTTTTGTGCAGTTTCGGCGTTTATTAAGTTTGCTGGGTCCTCTCTTTCGTCATCGTAGAGTTCTTCTGCATATTCTTTCCACCTTCTAAGCTTTCCTTCTACAGTTGTAATAACCCTTCCTTGTTTATCTGTGAGTAAGCCATGCTGTTTCTTGTTGCGCAAGTTGCATACTTCTTTCACCTTCCTGTGTACATTTCTCGTATCATATAATTTCTGCAACTTTTCAATTTCCTCACATTTTTTGAAATCCACTCTTCTTTTGCTTCACGAATTTTTTTGGATATAATCTTGTTAATTTCGTTGTATTTGTTGTTATTGATGTTCTTCGCTTCTCTTCTTTTATCCATTAACTCCAAGATTTCGGTTGTCACCCATTCCTTCTTTTTTGGTTGGTAAGATTTGGCCTTTAAAATTTTTTTAGTTACATTCTGCATTTTTTTATGCTATCCATGCGCTGTCTATATCTCGTTCGATTATTATACTGTTACGTTTTTACGTTTCGGGCTATTTAAAAATTATACGACGCTTCTCGGACATTGCATTTATTTACACAGATCTATCTTAACTATTTACAAAGCAACTATTAAACGCGGACACAAATTTATATAAACTAATCAGGAACTATTTCTAACAATGATACACTTATTCATTTATACATGACTTAACATTAATGATTTATATGATTATATTTATTTGTTATACACGCGTTATTTATCTCACTAGATTTATGTACACACCGGTTGATTTATATTGCATCTTTACGCGTTTCGAGTTGGATGAGAACTGCCCGCTATTCCTGCAGGCGCGTATTTATATTGCTGGATAGTTCCTTCTGGAAAACGTCTCGAGTTAGCTCGACCTTTCTGGCAACTCTGACGCGTCACGCGTATTAATCACCGAGGCAGCTGACTCATCCGTCGCACCTGGCTCCAAGGTCGTTTCTCGAATATTCGGGCCACTGACTCACGCGTCTGCAACGGCCTGATCCCAAGGTCGTTACAATACCTTTTGGTATCTGTTTCAATTCGTCATTGATTCCTTTAGTTAGTTTAGTTTTGGTTTCAATTTCAGTTAATTGTTCTATGTTTATGCTTTTGTGCTTTTGCATTTTTGTTAGCTTTTTGAGGCCCATGTAAAACGTAGCTATTACTGGGTTGTAACCCGAGTCTACGTCTGCTCCTGGATATGTCTTGACATCCTTTATACTATTTCTATACCTTCCATTGGTCAGAATATAGTCTATTTGATTTCTTTTTCGGGGCTCTTCTGGTTTTGCATGTTTTCTCCAAGTATAAAGCCGCCTGGGATGTTGTTGAAACATGGCATTGGTGATAATATATCCATTTTCTTCGCAGAAATTTACTAATCTTTCGTCTCTGCCATTTCGGTTTCCCAGTCCATACTTGCCTACTGCAGTTCCTTGTTCGCCTTTGCCAACTTTAGCATTTAGGTCGCCCATTATGATGCTAATATCTTGGGAGTTAATTGTGTTTTTATTTCCTCATAAAATGTTTCCACTATTTGTTCTTCTTTTTCGCTGGTTGGGGCATACACCTGAATTATATTTATATTCACTGGGGAATTTTTTATTTGTAGAAGCATGGTCCTGTTAGAGTACGATATAAAGTTTATTATTGCCTTATCAATTTTTTTCGTGACTATTAAACCTACGCCGTATCGGTGGTTTGGGTCGTCACCGCCGGAATAATATGTTACATGATCTTCTGTTACTAATCTTCCGCTTCCCGGCCATCTCATTTCACTGATTCCAAGTATATCGATGTTAAGTCTTGTCATTTCCCGTAGAATATTTGCATGTTTTCCTGCCTTAAACATGCTACGAACATTCCAAGTTGTTATCTTCTTTCTGTTATGTATTTCCGAACATTTGTTCCTTTTACTGCACAGGGATTTCGCTTGATGATCTGGGAGGCTCTGTGGTGTATTTACGGTTGTCCTCCCCTGCCGAATCTGGAGTTCCGTTCTCCATGATTAGTAATGTTAAATCTCCTTTGTTGTGTTGCCGTATTAACTGTACTAGGGATGCTCCTGGGAGCATTTAATACGGTAGTTTCCCGTTGTCTTCCGTGTCATTATGCCGTTGCCCTGTTTGGTTCATCCGCTTTTTGGAGCAATTTCTCGCGCCAAGGACAAAATAATGCCCTATCTCATTCTGCTCCTCCGCCCTCTATACAGAGGTTGTTGACAAATTGGGAGGAATAGCTGATTCCGGCGATCATTCAGTGTGTTGCTTGGTCGGGGGCTGCTTATTCGTCAGATATGTTTGCTTATTTCACATCTAACCTCTATATCTATATCGCCACCTGTGACCCCCCTGGTAGCTTGCAGCTCAGCCTCAGCAATGAATATATAACCAACAAAAGCGGACTTTTCAGCAACACGCCCCCTTTAACGAAGTATACATATAAGCACCTCAAAGCTAATTTAGATACGCCTCCTTTCGTTGCCTGTCTGCTACCTAATTCTACATCTTCAGCTAAAATAGCGAAATATGGCAGCCCGCCCAAGGAAGTAAACACCCACTGACGTCGAGTCGCGCACGTCAATGTGCTAGGTTCCCGAGTAGCCTTCCTGCTTCGAGTCGAGTGATAAACTGCAGCGTGAAGGTGACCATTATTGCTGATCACCACTTGGCGTTCAGGGCCAGCATCACCGCTTACGGGCTGAGATCATAGGCGTGCGCGCCAAAATTCCAGCGATAGCTTAAAATTTCAAATATCATAACACCTCTACCAACTTCACTACACACGGCCAATTGATGAAACAAGTAATAGATGCAAGCAGTGTGAAAGCTAATTGAGGAGACCGACATGGACATTGGAGAAAACAATAATAGCACTTAAAAGCCAAGTGGGAGAATCTGGAAGAAATGAAGCATCAATGATCAAATTATTCAGATAACACATCGTCTGAAACATTGTCGGCTCTGGTTTCTTCCCAGTGCTGACGGACCTACAGCACCCCGGGTTTGCCCTCGAGTTAGAGTATCGAATGTATTCATCCATCGAGATTCCTATTTCGAGCTGGTGACCAGCCCACGTCTTCACAATTTGGTATCGTTATATTACTGTATTAAGTAGTAATCGCCCATTTATTGTATGTGTAACTGATGCATGAACACTTGCAAAAAAATTGCGTACACCTATTTTTCGTTGTATTAAGTCGATCTTGATTTTTTCATTTGCCCGTGTCCAAAAATGTTAAATGCCAAGATTGACAGAAAACGAGAAGCGTATTCTATTTCTAAGTTAATGAGGGATAGTCTGTAAAACCAGCAGCAAATAATTATGGCCTAAATAAAAGTACTTGATTTTTAAATTGTACGCGATTATTTGCAAGCCAGTGTACATCATTCTTCATCTTCGATACGGTATTTACCACGCTTTTGTTTGCAAATGACATTTATGCTATTTATATATGTACCTAACGAAGAAGAAGTTTGAGTCCTTTCCCTTCTAGGAAGAATAACCGCCGTTTAGACACGCGGCCAGCCTATCAAAATGACTTTAGTGGCACGCTTGTGGTGACGATGTTCTGAAAAAAAAGGTTTTTGGCATACCTTACCTCAAACCGAATGTGTTCAGTCCATTCCCATACTTCATATGTTTCACACATTGTAATGGAAATTTCTGCAGCAGCAAGCATGCAGAAGATGGTGCCAATATATTTGTATACAATTTTTTAAAATGCTGAGAATGCTACTGGCTTCCACGATAATCCATGCTTTTCGTATAAGCCTACTAACTGCAGAATGATTTCCTTCTCGCACTCCATTGCAAAAACTAAATATGGCTCATTTTCATGAACCATGGTAGAACCTGCTCAACACATCTTGGCTAATGACTTATCTTACCATGGTGGTGCGTAACCCCTAATAAACATCCCTATACTTCTCTACTGATTTCAATTTAATCAGTAAACAACTGCACTTTTAAAGTAAGGCCCCGCCCACGTCTCTTTGCCAGCTAGTTACAAGCACCTTTTTGTCGTAACTGGGTTTTCACGTGTAAAATTTTCCATTGCAGTGATCAACTATCTGCTCCTAGACTTTCCCTATTGTTAATGGTTTGTGATCATCCTCAATAAAATGTCATTCGGTGCTCGGTGATTTATCGAAGCTCCGCGATCCATGTAGTCGCGTAACTATCAGCAACAGAGCTCCCACATTTCTGTCCCGAGAAGATCATCGAAGTAAAAGGAGGCTCAAACGGGTATAAAAGAACAATATCGGGCCCGGCCAAGACACTTTTGGGGTCCAGCTTCATTCGGCGAAACAGGCCAGCAAAAGGACTTGCGGCCCCACTTCATCAAGCAAAGCGGGTCAGCCAAACAGCGAGCTCTGATTCATCCCGAAAAACCAGCCCCCCAAGCCAGAGAAAGCAGGTTTTGAATCGTTTCATCAGGTTAACCCCCAGAACCTCCAAGTCCAGGCTTTGTGATCCCTTATTGTTTACATGTTGTGCGCGCTTGATAATTAGACAACAAGCGACTCACGCAACCCTACCGCGGGCGCTTGGTAATCAAGTAACAAACATTTCCTGAACCCGTTACTGGCTTATTTTGTCTACACCGCTGTGTGCGCTTGATCTACAAGTGACAAGCGATTCTCGAAATCGTATTCAGGTCATCCCCATTTGTCCTGTTGATGTGAGCACTTAAGACTTCGGCGAGAAGCGACGCATGAATTCTGCAGGCTACCGAAGCTTTCGACGGAAGAACGTCAAGCTACCCCAGGTTATGCAACTGCAGGTCACTGTTAAGGTGGTGAATTATCGCTTCTAAGTTTCCCGAGTGCAAGCCGGGAACGTACTTTTCAAGCTCAATTTACGTGGTGAAAACGTCCTCAGATAGGTCGTTGTGTAATATGACATGCACAAATATCCTCATAACGTCATAACACCAGCAGATACAAATTCTTGCCTTTTAAACACATCGAGCAAATTGCACGCTATTAGATGTTTACACAATTTTAGTTACAGAAAACAACCTGCCTAAGGGGTTTCATGATATCTACTGCTATACAAACTTCAGCCCCGCCGCCTCGCACTCATATACAGTGGGTTACATCCTAACCAGGCGCTGTTGGCCCCACTAGAGGAGAATTATTTGAACAATGTTTATTTTTACATTTTTGATTGTAAACGCTTTGTGGTAAACATATTTAGTCTAGAAGTCTGTGACATGTAATAATTGCAAATAAACCAATTTATTTCTATTATCTGTCTAATTAATTAGGTAACCTCGAATCCTGGCTTTTGAGCTATACAAAAGGCAATTGCAACCGGGAGAAATAAATTTAAAACCTCCGTTTCATTGCATAATGTGGCCTAACCTATACGTTTTCATTAAGTGGACGATGATTTTTCCCATGACTTCAATGCCTATTTTAAAGTTTAATATCGCTCGCAAAATTTTTCACTCCTTTCCTTCTTTTTTATGAAAACCCAAGTTTCTGATGGATATTCCTTAACTGTTGATTGTATCTTTTTTTTAAATTGAATGTCGATAAATAACCTCCTCTTTTTCATTTTTCCTTTTTTCTATATCTGTATTTGCTGGTTCAAATATTTCTATTTTCACTTTTATTATTTTTCTGTTTTTGTTTACCAATTTTAACTTCTTTAAGTACCTTTGGATGGACTCCTACATTCGTCCACTAAAAACATTTCCACTTGTTCGTTCAGATTTCGTTATTTAACTTTCATACCATTAATTACTATGTCGTTTCTCATCCAGTTCCAGTTTTTTCTCGAACATTTCAGTTTTGTGGCTCATCTGCTTCTTTTCTTCTTTCCATATATCCTCTTTCTTTAATTCTTTCTGAAGTTTTCAGTTAATTTTTGGCTTTATTCATTATTCGTTAGTACATTTTTTGCCTGCTGACAACGCACCTCTCAAGTAACAATAGATAATAGTTTGATAAAGAATATTTAATTGAAGAAAACCTACAAACACTGTATTCATATACAAACTATAAATGATAAAAAAAATTAAACGCAAAAATCTTATTTAAGCAGCTGATATAATAAGATGCAACGATTTTATAATAATTCTGGATTATCTTGATGTTTTCTTATGGCCCTAAAAGACAAACAAAATTAAATGTACCTTTCAGGAAATTTACCGAACTCACTCCATGTTCCCATACAAAGGTTGTTCGTCTTCTGCATGACTCATAGGCTTTAATCGTATTTTCGATGCACCACCTCCTAGTCGAACTGTAGTTCTCCTTTTTAGAAATACAGTTTGCATAGTATCTTCATCTGCAGGTACCTGTTTGGATGACCCTGCCTGCATTTCTTCCATAGGAAGCACGTCCCTTGGTACCTTGTCTTTGTTGCGAAGACACTCTAACTCGCTCTTCGCTAAAAGCAAACCATCAGATCTCATGTTGTACAGAAATGTTGCCTGACGCTAACACTTACTCAAGATGTACTCATCCAGGGTTGTCAGCGGATCAACACCAAAGAAAATGGAAATCACAGTATCGCATTTGGCTTCCATAACCAAAATTATAATGGACAGGACGATGCATATTATTCCTTAAATACATCTATTGAACTTCGTTTAGACATATTTCATGTACATACCGGTAACGAATGTTGCCCAGTAATTAAAGCCAAACTTTGTTGTGATTATGGCATCTTCAAACGGTATAACTAGAGGGTGGGGATTCCTGATAACCAACCAAAGCAGGTTTGCTAACAATAATAAACCTCCTGTAAAGCACAGCAAATAGGCTCCGTAGCGTATGACTGATCGGAAGAGAAGATTGGCCAACAGCCAACATGGAAAAGCTGCCCACAGAACGATGTGTGTATACCAGCCAGCAGTGCGATAAAACCGGCCGAACCTGAATCCTTCCCCGTCAATGACGAAGTAATCGACTATCCACAAAATGGGTAAGGGCAAACCTCTGTACTGTGCTGCCCTAAACTGCTGTTGTAAATGTCCGGCTACAAAAAACAAGTAGGTACTTATCTCTCAGTAGATAGTCCAGTCGGTATGTCCGAAATCCTTATCTTGAAGTCCGACAGTCAGCCGCCGTGAGTGATCTTTTGTGGTTTGTTAGGGGGGCCATCTGCAAGTATAGTGGCGAGTTGTCGGAAGGTTACGTAAATAGCGTTCGCCGCCATCTCGAAAAAAGTGTTAAACAACTTCTATGCAAATATCTCGGCTCTTGTTAACGCTATATTAAAAATTGATGCAGCGTTTTATAGGGCGTAAAATTTCCAACAATTTATGTTCAATTAACTTTTTCCACAGAATTACTATTTTTTAATTTTTTTGTGCGGTAAAGTTGAAGATGAAAGCGCAACAACCGGTTTTTCGTATTTTTCTCGAAATGGATAACTCGCACGGAAAAAATCTTTATTATGGAACTTGTATCGCTTGGTATATGCAATTTTTACTTTTGGTTGGTATTGTGCAATGTAGCGTGCCGCAAAGGTCCTTTTGTCAACGCGTAGCTGGGGCAACCTTTTCTACACCACCCCAGAGGTTCTAAACAAAAATTGAATCCCTCGGGGATTAAAAGTGGCACTTTGGTCCTTCAAAATGACTCTTAAAGTAGATCGTTTAGTCCCGGGAGTGCAAAAAAATATTGGCTGGTTAAAAATTGACAGTTTTGTTTCCTAAAACTAGGACGCAAAAGCTGACCCTGTAGAAAAACAATTTTTTCGTGCGAGTAACCCATTTCGAGAGAAATGCAAAAAACCGTCTGTTGCGCTTTCATTTTCAACTTTACCGCAAAAAATTAAAAAATAGTAATATACGAAAAGAGTGCATACATAGAACATAAATAGTAGAAAATTTGACGTCGTTTAAAAGGCTGTTATCAATTTTTAATATAACGTTAACGGGGGCCGAGATATTTGAATAAAAATGTGTTTAACACTTTCATTAAGATGACGGCAAACGCTAATTGCGTAACCTTCCGACAACTCGATACTACACTCGCAGATCACTCACGGCGGGTGACTGTCGAGCATTTCGAACATACCGAATAGACTAAAGAGCAAAATAATTTTCTGTAGTTTTATAATAGACACTATAATTATCCTGTCTGTCCAAGCAAATAACAATAACATACAGGGTGAGCACCTTGGGAAACTACGTTTGCGCTTCTTGCGTCTCACAATTTAATCATGCAAAAGAAGGTAACAGTGTCAATTGAAAAAGGATATTATTACGCATAAGATTAGGAGGTATGATCAAATATGGTACATGACCCACAATTGCAGATATGTATACATATAGAAGCAATGTTGTATTTGACTTAACACACATCTGGCAAACTTCTATCATTAAAGTTACAATAGTCCAAGAGCTAGCAACGGATTTCTTACAGTATTTTTAACAAGCGTGTAACTGTTATGGAAGGTCCCTGTTTAGGAACCAAACATGAATTTTAATCCTTTTAATTTAATTAGGCAAATATTTCACAAACACATATTGCATACGGAAAATGCTTAACAAAGCGTCAGCAGTAATGTAATCAGTGCTCGAATGACCGGTGAACAGCCTGCAATTCTGCACTCTGCAAGTTTGTTTGTTATGAAATTGAATACGCAAGTGCATATGCGAGCTGAAACTAGGGCAAATATTAAACTTTGTAAGCTAAGTCAGTATTTTTGAATGTATAAATAGAAAAATATTCTAGTCAATAAACATACAGTTTGAAGTTTTGTTTCACTGTGTCACGCTGACCAACGGCCCCAGGTCTTTTTTGGTATATCTTCTCGTGTGAGACCGCACGAGACCGTTGGTTTGCACCTCTTTTTAATTCCTGCACCCCTAAGATATTCCTGCAACTGTCCAAATTAAATTCATACAGTCCATTACAAGCTCCACCCTGAACATTTTGGTCCTTCAAGCCATTAAAACGTTCCTGCCCCTAGTATTTGATATTTCGAGCCTTTCAACGTTCCTGCCCCTAGTATTTGGTCCAGTGATCCCTTAAAACGTACCAGCCCTCATCGAACAAGACCGTTACGATGGCGCAGCGACGGGAGATTTTTACAACCCAAGAAGATTTAGCAGAATCCATTCGCAGCCAGATTATCAACGTGAGGAAGGATGGCCCATCAAGAAAAAATGCAGCATATATCACCGCTCGCAGATCCACCCTAAAACAACTTTGGGAAGAATTTGAGGCCAACCATTCAGACATGGCGAAGGAAGTCGAGGAAGAACACCCTTATTTTAAAAACAATTTTTTTCAGCAAACCAAAGACGTTTACAATGAAGGGGTTGCCCTGCTCGACAAGTGCGAAGAAAATCTAGCCACACTAGGTGAAAGTTCACAGCAGCCAGCTGGACCAAAAGAAGATACGACCGCACGTGCTGACAAGGAGGGACAGTTTCGAATAAGAAGGCTACAGATCAAGGTGAATTCACTCCAAAGCGACATTCAGGAAGTCTGGAATAGGTTGAATGAGGAATGCAGTAAAAGGTATTGTGAATACAACATTAAGAATTTTAAGGATGATTGGGATGACATCAGAGCTCTAAACTAGGAGATACTATCCCACGGTAGCTACAACGACAAGGAGTTCCGTGAGACCAAGAAGATGGTCAACGAAATAATTGTAGTCCTGTACCAACACATCCAGGATGGAGAGGTTCAAAGTGTCAAGGAACACAGCCATGCGAATATAGTGTTGCCTACTCTTAAAATTCCATTTTTTGAAGGGACCTACGAAGCATGGCCTAGCTTTCATGATATTTTCCGAAGAATTGTTCATGAAAATTCACGACTAAGTAAAGCGGAAAAAATGCATTACTTAAAGTCACAGTTACGAGGGGAAGCCAGCAAGTTAGTGCAACACCTGGAGGCAACTGAAGCCAATTACGAGTCTGCATGGTTCATTATAAGGAACAGATACGACAACACCAGGCTGCTACTTGCGAAGTATTTGGATGACATATTCAACCAGGCAACCCTGTCGAACGAATCTGCAGAATGGATCAAGAAACTCCATGACACGACTGCAGAATGCCTAAGAGCAATTGAGAACTTAGGAATTGAAACGGCCACATGGGGGCCTATCATGTGTCATATAGTGACACGGAAGTTGGACAAGGAAACCAACAGACTGTATGAGCAGTCACTAACGGCACCAAGAGAAGTGCAAAAATTCGAGCAGCTACTGAATTTCTTAGAAACAAGATTTCAGTCGCTGGAAGCTGTACAAAGACGGAACAAACTCGAACCCAGAAAACAAGGAATTGGGAAACCATGGAAAAGTCACCAGGATCGGTGGGCAGTGAAGACGTACCACACTGCTGACATATCGTGCTTCCACTGCGGAGGATCACACAGCATTAAATCCTGCCAAAAATTTAGCAATCTAAATATATCCGCACGTTGGGACTTCATAAAGAATAAAAAATTATGTTCAAACTGCTTCAAGCCTACAGGAAAATATAACTCCAGACACTTTTGCCCAGGGAAATGCAAGGTATGTATTAAAGACATCATTGGCTTTTGCACGAAGATTTTAGCAAACAACAGCCTCCCAAGACCACAACGGCAATTTCCAGTGCGACAGCAACCAATAAGAACGAAAACATTGTTGCAAGCCTAGTAGGAAGACAGCATCGCAACGTTTTGCTTGCAACTGCCCTAATTAAGGTCCAGTCATCCTCAGGGAGTTTGGAGTATCTCAGAGCCCTGATAGACTCCGGATCACAGGCATCATTCATCACAGGAGATGCAGCTCAAACGCTGGGTCTACCAGAAGAAAAGGTGAGAGTGCACATTTCTGGATTAGGCAAGAAAGGAGCAGGTACAGCCCGAGGACGATTAACTGTAAACCTACGTCCACGATTTCCAAGCAACTACACAACCATATGTGAGATGCTGATACTGCCACAGCTAACCAAGTCACTTCCAGAAAAACCAGTCGAAAACTATCAACTTCAGGACTGTAAGAATATGGTGTTGGCTGATCCACTATTTCAGAAACCTGGACCAATAGACATTATCCTAGGAGCAGACATCTACAAGGAAATCATTTTGGAAGGAGTACGAAAATTCAACGGAGGCCTGTTAGCGCAAAACACGGAACTTGGATGGATCATCACGGGGAATGCAACAGCACCATCAGAAGAAAGGAAAATTCTTAGCATGGTCGCATGTGCTGCAGAAGATGAACAACTCACAAAATTTTGGGAGATTGAAGAAGTTGTACCAGAAAAGATGATGTCCAACGAAGACAAGGAATGCGAAGAATTCTACAACTGCAACCACCAGAGAAATGCTGATGGTACATATACAGTGAAAATTCCGTTCAAGGAACCAATAGAAAAGCTTGGGGATTCAAGAAAAAAGGCAATTGCACGGTTCATTCAACTGGAGAAACGGTTAGAAGAAGATAAAGTTCTAGGTAAAGAATACAAAACCTTTATGAAGGAATACTTAGAACTAGGACATATGAAACGCGTTCAACCAGGAGCCAATCTACGAAAAACCTACTTCATCCCTCATCAAGCAGTAGTAAAGGAAGACAGCACAACCACGAAATTAAGGGTAGTCTATGATGCTTCCTCAAAAACCACTACTGGACTTAGCTTAAACCAGCTAATGACTGCTGGACCAAGACTACAACAAGATTTGAAGCATATCCTGCTGAGGTGGAGAAAACACAAATTTTTTTTTTCGGCAGATATTGAAAAGATGTATCGTCAGATTAAGATAGCCGAAGAAGATCAGGACCTCCAAAGGATAGTATGGCGGTTTTCTCCAGACGAACCTATTCAAGAATTTAAACTCACCACTGTAACTTATGGAACAACAGCAGCACCATACCTGGCAATCCGTACCCTTTTTCAGCTAGCCGAGGATGAAAGACAAATATACCTAATGGCTGCAAAAGTAGCAACCAAGGACTTCTACGTAGATGATTTAATCTCGGGAACTGACTCCGTAGAAGAAGCAAGGCATCTCCAAGTAAGTCTAATCAATATGTTAAAAAATGGAGGGTTTACCCTCAGAAAATGGGCAAGCAACAGCTCAGCTCTTGTTGAAGAATTGCCAGATAACTTACAGGACAAGAATTTACTCGAGATCGACGAAGGAGAAACAAGGAAAACCTTGGGAGTACACTGGAGTCCAAAGGCAGACGAATTTAAGTTTCGAGTCAGT
Source organism: Agriotes lineatus (assembly GCA_940337035.1). Lineage (NCBI taxonomy): Eukaryota > Metazoa > Arthropoda > Insecta > Coleoptera > Elateridae > Agriotes > Agriotes lineatus. The sequence continues at coordinate 152,097 of CALNHX010001955.1, forward strand.
CTTCGAGCTGATGCAAATCCTACAAAGAGGGTAATCTTGTCAGAAATATCCCGTTTGTTTGACCCATTAGGATGGTTGGCGCCAATTGTAATAAAAGCCAAATTAATAATTCAACAACTTTGGTTACAACAGCAATCATGGGATCAACCAGTGGCCACAGAAATAATGAACGAGTGGAAGCAGTTTCAAGAAGAGTTACCATTGGTTGAAGGCATATCCATTCCAAGATGGTTAGGGTACCACAGCAGCATCCGGGAAATGGAGTTGCATGCATTCTGTGATGCGTCGGAAAAAGCTTACGGTGCTGTAATTTAGAGCAGGGTAATGTCTCAAGACGGACGCATTCAAATAAGTCTATTGACAGCCAAGTCAAAGGTTGCACCTATAAAAATGAAGAAAACGTTGCCACGGCTGGAGTTATGTGCTGCATCGTTAGCAGCAAAAATGTTGAAGGAAGCTATTAGTGCACTGGACATCCCCAACATCTCCATCTTCGCGTGGTCAGATTCCATGATAACCTTATCCTGGATAAGAGCAGGTCCGGAGAAATGGAAAACATTTGTTGCAAACAGGGTAACAGAAATATTGGAAGTAACCCCCAGCGGAAATTGGCATCATGTGCGCTCAGAGGACAATCCAGCAGACGCTGTATCCCGAGGGCTCACTCCTGTCAAACTACAGCATCATCTATTGTGGTGGAACGGGCCGCAATGGTTACGAACTAATCCTTTGCCACTGACGGAAACAACTATTCCCATAACAGCTACAGAAGAGGAAAAGATTCACCAAGTCCAAGCGTTTATCGCATCAAAAGAAGAATTGGACATCTTGTCCAAATATTCGTCACTGCAGAAGTTACTGCGGGTCACTGCATACTGTAATAGGTTTGCTCAAAAATGCAGAAGACAACCGTTTCCGACCGAATACCCTACGGCAGCAGAACTCAACAATTGCCTCATTCAAATCATCCGTATAGTGCAAGCACGCAGCTGGGCAACAGAGATTCAAACCTTGAAGAAAAACATCTCGGTTCACACAAAAAGTTCCTTGGCACCATTACGACCATTCATCGATGATGAAGGAACTCTTAGAGTGGGAGGACGACTTCAAAATTCAATGTTGCCATATAATGAGAAACATCCTATTCTCATTCCCCATAATAGTCATCTAGCCCACCTAATAGTGAGAGACGTCCATCAGAAACTGCTACATGGCGGAAGTCAAGCTACAGCAGCATACATCCGTAGAAAATTCTGGATCATCAATGTGAAGAAAATAATACGCAAAGAAATTCACACCTGTATGAAATGTTTTGCATTCAGAAGACAACCGTTGCAGCAACTCATGGGCAATTTACCTGAGCCTAGAGTAACGCCGTCCCTGCCATTTTCTCACACTGGCCTGGATTATGCAGGGCCAATACAAATCAGAACCGCAAAAGGAAGAGGGAATAAGTCATACAAAGGATATATTGTCATCTTTGTATGTTTGGCTACCAAAGCAGTTCATTTGGAGGCTGTCAGTGATCTAACAACAAACGCCTTTTTGGCAGCCTTCAGAAGATTTACATCCAGAAGAGGAACATGCCTTCATATCTATAGCGATAACGGAACCACATTTGTAGGAGCAAATAGAGTTCTGCAGAAGGACTTCAAGAAAACTCTAGGAGACTTTAGCGTTCAAGAAAAACTTACTCAAGAAGGAATCCAGTGGCACTTTATTCCACCGGCAACTCCCCACTTCGGAGGAATCTGGGAAGCAGCGGTGAAGTCAACAAAGGAAAAGGATTGTAGGGAACAGTACCCTCACGTTTGAAGTACTATCGACCCTCCTGTACCAAATAGAGGCATGTCTCAATTCGAGACCACTTTGTCCATTAACCACAGATCCCAACGATGTGGTAGCGTTGACCCCTGGTCATTTTCTAATTGGAAGGGAACTTATAACGCCAAATGAACCACCATTAGAAGTACATTCAGAAACACTGACAAGATGGAAACTACTTCAAAAGTTGAAAAACGACTTTTGGAAAATATGGTCTAAGGAATACCTATCTGGGTTACAACGCAGAACGAAATGGACTTCGAAGGAAGATAATTTGCAAGTAGGGGATCTAGTGTTACAAAAGGATGAAAACAGTCCTCCCAATCGATGGCCTTTAGCAAGAGTGACAGAAGTGCATCCAGGTACAGATGGCATTGTCAGAGTTGCAACCGTTAAGACAAAGGGAGACACAATTCTCAAGCGTCCTATTACCAAGCTCGCTCGTTCCGTTACCAAGACAGGAGGAAGAGGAAGGAAGTAGAAAGCAAAGCAGGGGTAGTGGAGTGTCAACAGTAACAAAAACTATAACACTCTTACTTACGTTATGCACCATAATTTCGGCAACCAAGGGATCGTATACAGTAAAGTATCCGTCACCTGGCCTATTCATTAAAGAACTTGGCCACGCAAAACTCTCGAGGGGAAACTTCAGGATCGAAGTAGCAGTGAACATCTCCAGCATCCAAGTAGATGAAGAAGATATAAACAAGACAATCCAACAAATGAATACCTTATGCTACAAGGCACTGGTATTATCTGCAGAATCCCATTGCAAAGAATTAAATCATCACCTAAGAGAGCAGCAAAGACAGATCATCTGGAATATGAGAAGCATTTATAGTCAAGATGTCAGAAACAAGCGAGGATTATTAGGGCAGCTACTAACCTCAGTATTTGGAGTCAACGATGAAGTCTACCATGACATCGAATCATTGGAGAAAAATCAACTAGAATTAATACATTCATCTAATCGTCAGACGAAGATCATGTTGTCAACTGCAGCAACTCTAAATGAGACTGAAGCCAGAATATCCCAGAAGTTGGATAATTTTCGAAGAAAACTCAATGAAGGGTTGCTAGCAATCAATGAAATGGAACCTTGGTACAAGAAGACGGACGACAACAAGCTAAACATACATGTGTTGACATCATATCAGATGGCCACCCACTACTTACAAGAGATGGGTGAGAAGTACAAACAACTTCTAAATGTAAAATTTAAAAAGGCAGACATCATGCAATTTATTCCATCGTCACAATTTGACAGAATAATGACTAATGCAATGGTCAATCTTCCAGCAAACCTAGAGATTCTTACTACGCCAACGCACAAGATGGAAGTTAGCTTCAACAATGAATCAATCGAGATCTTCAGTTATTTTCACATAACTGAGAAGCGGGAATACAACTTGATAAAACCAACTCCTATTCCAGTAAAGAAAGGAAATGGAACCTACGCATCACTGAACTTGCCAATGGAGTTCTTAGCTATCAACTACAACGAACAAACTTATTTTGAAATCCAAGAGGACAAGTTAAAGGAGATCGAGCCAATAGAAAAACATCTTTACCTATGTAGGCCATCCGCCGTTCGAAGTATTGAAGACAATCCTAATTGCATCATTGACGAAATCTATCAACGATTAAACAAGATCAAATGTTTGGTCCATCAGTTTACAGTTAAGACACTGGTATGGAAGAAACTGTACGCAGCGAATACATGGTTGTTTATTCCCAATCAACCCACAACAGCAGCAGTACAATGCAGCGGGAATCGAGAAGATGTGAAGATTCAAGATGTTGGCATAATCCAGATATCCCCAGATTGTACTATATACACCAAACGGACTACCTTGCATACTCAGCTATTCACTACTATTCCTGTCGTAGCTGGGTTCAACAAACCAATGCAAGTAATTATTAACACTACTTTGCAGAATACGAGCACCCACCCTCAACTGCAAATGGAGGAACCTGTGTTGCTACCGTCCGATCATTTTCAACGCCTATAAGAAGAAGAAGACGAGTTGCAGTTACATCAGGAATATCCATTGTGGCACCATCAACATACCATCATGGTGAACACTGGTACTACAATCGGTATCTTGGTATCAGTTTGTATCATCTGGACATTATGGAAGTACTGGAGAAAGAATAGGAAACCGCAGCCACGCCCAAATTCAGACCCGTCAGAGAGCTTCAGGTTACAACCACTGCCACCTGACGAAGAAGATGGAGAGACAGCCTCAGCCACACCATCCCGGCCCTTTGTCGCTCGGCAGAATGTTTAGGAACCAAACATAAATTTTAATTCTTTTAATTTAATTAGGCGAATATTTCACAAACACATATTGCATACGGAAAATGCTTAACAAAGCGTCAGCAGTAATGTAATCAGTGCTCGAATGACCGGTGAACAGCCTGCAATTCTGCACTCTGCAAGTTTGTTTGTTATGAAATTGAATACGCAAGTGCATATGCGAGCTGAAACTAGGGCAAATATTAAACTTTGTAAGCTAAGTCAGTATTTTTAAATGTATAAATAGAAAAATATTCACTTATAATACCATGAGTAGTCAAAGTTATGTTGACTATTTTTGCGGTGGTGTTACGAATGTCCATTGCGCTTTGGTACGATTAGGACGAGTGCGCTAGCACGAGTCCTAATCCCAAGCGCAATGGACATGAGTAGTGATACCACTGCAAAAATAATCTACTTAACTTTGACTAAGAATGGTATTCGAGGGACTATTTAATGAACCAAACTACTTTTTCAAATTAGTTTGCAGTAAATCTAGCAACAAACTACACAATTTCTATAGTAACAGAACACTAATATTGAATTTTTCTAATAAAAAGCGCATTTGTTAAAAATAGTCACTTGAATACCTTCTAGGAAGATATATCCACTGATATTTTTTTGATTGGTCAAGAAATGTCAGAATTCTGGATTTTCATTGGTTACTTTTTGACAGATGACAGGTGAATTGAATAGTCTAGTCAATAAACATACAGTTTGAAGTTTTGTTTCACTGTGTCACGCTGACCAACGGCCCCAGGTCTTTTTTGGTACATCATCTCGTGTGAGACCGCACGAGACCGTTGGTTTGCACCCCTTTTTAATTCATGCACCCCTAAGATATTCCTGCAACTGTCCAAATTAAATTCATACAGTCCATTACAAGCTCCACCCTGAACAGTCCCTTTGAATATACTGAGAAAGGAACCCGAAGTCTGGCAAGCCTGCGGTGGTGGTTTTAGCCCCCTTGCGTCCTTGAAGAGTGAAAAAAATAATTTGTCAAAACTGACACAAAACCAATGAATAATATGTTGGTAACACTGTAAGTCTATGCCAAATTCGAGGTTAGCAGGTTAGGTTTTGCGTCAGTCTGTGTCAAAACTGACGGAAAACTTAACCTGATAACCTCGAATTTGACATAGACATACAGTGCCACCAACATATTATTCATAGGTTTGAATTTCCACACCCCGCTGAGGATCAGTTTTTTTATCTCTCGATATTTTACTGTAAATGGTTAAGTTTATTATGCAACTTTATGCGAATCTGGGGTAAACTTACCACCCGCGAAAGCGTCTGTAATTTTTTTTACTTACATAAGATATGATTATCTTTAAATGCACAGCGACGCCTATAATTGGCCTAACGGATGTTGGCCGAGTGCGAAATAAATAAATAAATAAAAAACATAGCAAAACGCCAGACTTGTTATTACTTATACTTCTTTCTTATTATTTTTTTCTATCCTTCAAGGACGCAAGGGGGCTAAAACTACCACCGTAGGCTTGCCAGACTTTGGGTTCCCTTCTCAGAATAAGTATTCAAAGGGACCTTCCATAACAGTTAAGCCCGTGTCCCACTGTAAATTTTTTTATAAACATTTAAATCAGTTTTATAAACAGAATTTTGATAGTGTGACAGCCCACAGTTTTATAAAAATGACGTAACTGAAATTTACGTTGACGGTGTCTGTATTTTGATGACGTCACGTAAAATAGTTTTTTATTATACCTGCATCAGAATCGTGGTTTAAAGCACGCCTGAGCGTGCGAAAACAGGCGATTAAAGCTCGCCGAGCTTTAAAGGTTGTCAAGAAAACGACTGAATGCAACAACGGACGTTGACGCGACAAAAACGTAAACAATTCTCGTAACTATAGTAGCAATATTATTATGCCCTCTCGATTTATCACGACAAAAATTATTTCTAAAAGTTAGCGGCTTCACCGCTGTTGTAGTGGACTGTAATTCAGGTGTGTTAAATAAACGGTCAGTTTTAAGCTGAGTTAGTTCAGTTATAATTAACGCAGCTCTGCATGCTAATACATAGCTAAGTGAACGGTGAACTCACGTAAGTTGGTTCCATAACTATCGCCTTAGTGATTACGCTCGATGGAGGGAAATTTACCCCAGGAGATTATTGGTATACCACTACGACATACAGATATCTGAATGTGTGACTACACGCGAGATGCTATTTAATAAATTAAAGGTGAAACGCAGTACAACTGTGTCGTTCACTTAGTATTCGGGTTGTTACTAAAGTACTTGTTTTGGCCAACTTACAGTGGAAAGTAAATAATTTTAGAAATTAGCCTTACACGCCCTCAGCGAAGGCTGCGTTTTCGAATGCACCCTGTTCAGATTTTGATTAATTAAGATTGTGATATTTTCCTAAGTGATATATTTATTTTGTGCTAGTATTGTTATTGTCCGTTAATGCCAGTAATTACAAGTCGATTTTATTCCCCCCATTATTAATCTATGATCTATTTGAAACAGTATACGCTTTATCAAACTGTGGGTTTTCATTGTTTATTTTGTATCGTTACCGTGAGCGATTTTAATGGTTTGTTCGCTTATATGAACGAGGGAACATGGGCTTGAAACCATTTGGCGCCCCTATGATTTCGACCGTTTAGTTTTGAAGGTAAGTCACCCATGCCCTTCCTCTGAACTAGTGCAAGTGCATGTTCCGATTTACTAACGGCAATTATTAATGTAACAAAATGGCGTCCCTGTCGTAAAGGCATTTTTTTTGGGAAATTTTTCTAGTTAGTGATCCCGTAATTACTGGCAAATATTTAGTTAGTATTGTTTGATGGTGCAGTAACCCCGTTAGCTTATTTATTGAGTATATTACTGGTTACTGTTTGTACCTTAGCCCTTGTTACTCCTGGTATCCGGGTCGTCTTGGCGAATTTGTTTATATCGGGATATGTTTATAGGAGTCTTGTGGAAATTCGGTTTTTGAATATTTTTTTTGGAGCTAAGTGCTTCCGATAGTTAAGTATTTATACGGCTTGGAATTGTGGTGTTGTTATTACGAGATTTGTGTGACATTCTCCACCCGTGCATATGATTATAGTATTTGGCGTTTGGGCCATTGTTTGAGATTTAGGGATTCGTATGGTAGGACTTTCTCCATCCTTACGAATATTTAGATTTTTGCTTGGTAGCATATTTGGCATTCGGGCCATATATTTTTGGTATATTAGGTGTATGATAGATATTGGATTTTGGCATTTAGGTATATTTAGGTGTAATTTGAGATTTTTGGTGAACCTTTGTTGGTGCATGTTATTGTTAAGGTATAAATATTTAATCGATTAATCGAAGTTTCTAGTTGCATTGGATAGTTATTTGTATTTATTGTTTTTGATCATGGATCCTCATCGTTTAGCTCGCGAAGAGCTTATTTATGAATTAACGGTTAGGGGTCGTACCAGCTTGAAGGGAGAGACTGTTGCTACCATGAGAAAGAAATTAAAGGAACAATTTGGGGAACTTCCAGTAGCACCGAATTTTGTGGCAGATGTTGCGAAAGAGATTGAGATCTGCGATAAGAAGAGCACCGAGTTGGCAGATTTTGTTAGTACAATTAGGTTGTTAAGACTCCCGATTTTCGTTAAGAACCTATGTGTAATTCCGCATTCTGCTCCCGAGTATTGCAGCATAATTTAAGCCATCGGGCATCTTTTCCAAATTCTCTAACTGTTTGGCACATATGTAGGCCAGACCCCGACATCTGTCGCATAAAGTATCTTAATTAAGGCATTTGCTTCAATATTGAGGCGGACGCTGTAACGCATGATCATAGCATCAAAACCCTGCTAAGTGACATAATAAATCGCTGGTAGATGGAGTTTGCATTCAGTCCTCAAGTTAAAAGGCGAGGCCTTGGATATCAGATTACAGCGCCGGCGAGACGAGGTAGTGCACGGGGGAAGTCCCGCGTTTTGTTGCACGTTACATTTTGGGTGATGCAATTCAGCACTTCGAACAATAGATCCTTTATGTACCCGAGTAAGTTGCCCAACTATGGAAAGTTTTACGCATGACGCAATCATCGAATTTACGCTGCGTCCAGCGCGTTCCCTCCCGGAGAGTCCAATTTAAGCTTCGCTATCGCACGGATGTGCAAGTTAACTTAAGAACAAAGAACAACCCCTTTAGTTCTCAGGGGCGCGTTGTACCCTCGGACTTGTGGCAGTTATAAGTGCTTTTTGTCCCTTAAAGTTCTAAGTACCGGTGTGCACAATTCTTCGCCCAGGTTGGCGGATTCGTAACAGGAACGAATACAAAGCATCAATATACAGGGTGAGCAGTTGTGAGTTATCGTTTGGCTCCACCCTGCTACTTCTTCGAAGGATCTTGCCGCCACAATTCCCCGAGTAAGCTGGTCAACCGTCCCTATCTGTTTATCAACCCCTGCCGCATCTAAGCTGCTATCGCAACCCTCTTCTGTAAGCATCGCCAGAGCGTTGAATCTCCAGGTCGAAATCTTCCGGCATCAGCACTTCAACAACACAGTTGCTTGGAGCCCTAGCAGTAAATCAAGGTATTGTACTAGTAGTTAAATAAAACAGTGAATTGCGTATTATACAGTGACGTGCGAAGTTTCGGAACTCTCAATCTATCGTATATGCTATTTGTGGGCCGTGTGCTAATCGCCCGAGCCCTAGTTATCGTCAAGTAATGTAAATAGAAGCCTTCAGCCCTTATTGTGTTGCATTGTTTACTAACCCCAATTTGTAGCATTTGCTACCTGCACACTTGCCTTCGGGCCTGTAACTAGTATGGTAATAGATTACCCATTTTTAATTTACCTATTGTTTTTCATTTCAATTATTTGTGCATTTTTGTGACCGACAAGAATTGAGTTTCTTGTTGCGTTGTGTATGTATTCCTTTGTACAGGGCCTAAGCAACTGGAGAAAGGACACCCAAAAGGTAGGTGTAAAAGCCAGTGCCGTGGGAGTGCCCCCTTGGAGTGCAACGCAACGCTACGGCGATTGGTTTTCGACTTTTGACCGGTCGTCAGTTAATTATCAATCTTAACATCTTGCAAATGTCCTGGCGCCCCATAACTTTGTCTTAATAACCCGATATCGACCCCCCGTCGTGGCATTTCGCCCCAAGACGCACCCTAAACCTGTGAACCCTCCCACGCGATTGAGTTCTGGCCGGAGCATTTGAGCTGTGGGGGTACGTGCAAGGGGCGGACACTGCTACGAGCATCCCATGGGGTCTTAATGAGCAATTTATCGTGTAACAAGGTCTCCAGAACAAAATAAGTTTAGAGTTGTCTTATCAAAACTTCGACATTTATATGGACGTTTGAGTAGGTTGGTCGTTTCAGATAAGAAGGCAGGCCTTGAGAAGTCGATCAACAAGGTAGTGGATCAGCTTAATTGCATTGAGGATAATTTAGATAAATTAGGTCAACCTACAGGAGATCCTTTGGTTCCAGTGGGAGTGGGGAGTTCTGCCACTTTTGTTAATGTTAGTCAGCCGCCTTCGAATAATTTTAACGCTAGCTGTAAGGTTGTACCAGTCCACAAGTGGGGTATTTCTTTCAGTGGGGATAATACTGAACTTAGCGTAAATGGTTTCATTGAAAGAGTTGAAGAGTTACGGGTCGCCCGAGGAGTCGCTCCAGCAGACTTGAAGAATGCCATCATCGACTTGTTGTGTGGTATCGTTCTGTTAGGGGTCAGATCAACTCGTGGGACGACTTTATTCGTTGTTTGGGGGAGGAATACTTGCCGTTAGACTATGAAGTCGAACTGTGGAATAAAATTAGAGCACGCGTCCAGGGTCCTCAAGGGAAAGTTGGGAATTATTTCGCTTGTATGGTGAACTTGTTTCCTAGGCTATCTCACCCACCATCAGAGCGGAAGAAATTGACTGTGATTCGACGTAACATCGATCCATTTTTTATTCAGGGGCTTTACAGGATTATCACAGCGTTTCCGAACTACTGCAGCTGTGCAAGAGGTTGGAGGCTACTAAAGATCTTGCAACTAGTTATCGAACTCCTACGGTCAATAAGGTTGATTTTTTTGGAACCCGACTTAGCTTGTCCATCGAATAGTAATACTCCCGAGGCTCGTGTCGAATCTATTGATACTGTGGTCCTATCAAGGAAATGTTGGAATTGTCTGGAGACTGGTCACAATTTTACTAGGTGTTCTAAACCTCAAACGAGACGTTTTCGTTTCTCATGTGGTGCTACGGGTGTAGTAAAGAGTACTTGTCCAAAGTGTTCGGGAAACGAGACTCGAGGTCGTCGGGTAGCCGGACGTAGATCCTAAGAGGGCATTCGGCCAATTCATAGGGGAGTCGGAGTCCTTGTTCGAGTTTTTAGTTCATTCTCTAATCGAAAAAAGGACCCTCGTCCTTACTTACAGGTTGAAGTTTATGGAATATCATTCGTGAGTCTGTTAGATTCCGGGGCTAGTCGAACTGTGATTGGAGGAGCAGGTTGGAAGAAATTACAGGACATCGGACTTACATTAGAGAGCAGTTACTCTTCTGTTACGGTAGGTGATGGTCAATCTTGTACTGCGCTGGGAGAAATTTATATACTTAGGTTGAAAGATAAGGTCAAGGTTATTAAGGCCGTGGTAATACAATACGTCGCCGAGGACATCATCTTAGGCATCGATTTTTGGAAGGGGATGGACCTGGTTCCGCACTTTAGGAAGAATACTTGGGATTTTGGTAATAAGGCTGTTGTCAACGCCATCCGTATGTAGGAGTAGCTAACCAGCAGAGAGGCTCAAGCTTTAGATGACTTGGTTGCACATTTTTTCCAGCAGATGAAGCCAGGCTTAGGTTGTGCCAAAGGGGTTAAACATGTTATCGACACGGGAGACGCCCTTCCTATTAAACAGCGTTACTACCCGGTGTCGCCTTATATTCAGAAAAAAATTGATCGCGAAATAGACACTACGTTAGAGTTGGGAGTCATTGAACCTTCTTCTTCGCCATGGAGTTCACAGTGGTGATGGTCAAGAAGTCCAGCGGGGAGTATCGGTTTTGCGTGGATTTCAGGAAGGTGAACGGTGTGACCAAGCAGGATCCGTACCCTTTGCCGTATATGTCCGTCATTCTTGATAGGCTTTCTAACGCCCAATAGTTGTCGTCCATTGATTTAAAGTCCGTTTACTGGCAGGTGGAATTGGAGGAGAGCAGCAAAGAGAAGACAGCGTTTGTCGTTCCGCTCTTCCAGTTCCGTCGACTCCCGTTCGGGTTGCATAATGCGTCCGGGACTTTTCAGCATTTGGTAGACCAGCTGTTGGGCTCTGACTTGACACCTTACGTGTCAGTCTATTTGGATGATATCATTGTGGCCATCCCTACCTTCACAATGCATTTAGATTCTGTAAAAGGTCTTCACTAGGTTGTTACAGGCTGGACTCACGGTGAACCCCGAGAAGTGTAAGTTTGTGAAATCGTAACTGAAATATTTAGGTTATGTTATCGATAGGCAAGGCTTGCGAGTGGACCCGTCTAAGGTTGAATGTGTGGTAAATTATCCCACTCCGAACTCTAGTAAGGATGTCGAGCGATTTGTAGGGCTCATCTCGTGGTATAGAAGATTTGTCAGAGATTTTGCCTCTCAAGTGGCACCACTTCATCGTTTGACTCGTAAGTCTGCGAATTTTAGCTGGAGTCCTGAGGCCGAGGTAGCATTTCAAGGCATAAAACAGTGTCTAGTTTCGGCCCCTATCTTGACTTGTCCGGATTTCAAGGAACCTTTCACCTTGCAGACTGATGCCTCACAAGTTAAGTTGGTTTAGGTTGCGTACTCAGCCAGAACATCGGAGGGGAAGAGCGTGTTATCGCCTACGCTAGCAGGAGTTTGATTCACCAGGAGAAAAAGTTTTCAGCAACTGAGCTCGAATGTCTCGCTGTGGTATTGGCTATCGAGAAGTTCCGCCCGTATGTGGAAGGAGTCCAATTTCATGTTGTTACCGATCACCATTCTCTATTGTGGTTATGGAAGTTGCAGAACCCTTCAGGTCGTTTAGCTCGTTGGGCGTTAAGGTTGCAAGGTTATGATTTTACGATTAGTTATCGTAAGGGATCCGAGAATGTCGTACCTGATGCATTGTCTAAGGCTATAGCAGCAATCGAGATTCAAGAAGCCGACCAGGACCAGTGGTATAAGAAGCTTAGGGCTAGAATTGTCGAAACCCCTCACAATTTTCCCCAGTGGCATGTGGAGGGCAATAATAAGTTAACGCATGCAGGGTCTCCTAACTTGAATAGGGATTATGATTGGAAGCTGGTGGTTCCAAAATCTTTACGTGCCAGAGTTTTAGTGGAGAATCATGATGAGCCGAAGGCTGGACACTTTGGTAATTTCAAAACTCTTAGGCATGTTTCAGCCCGTTATTACTGGCCAAAGATGAATGTCGATGTTGCCCCTTATGTTCGTAGGTGTCCAGTATGTAATTCTCAGAAACCCGAGCAGAAGGAACCTTATGAGGAAATGCACAAGCGTATTCTTTCTTTTCCTTGGGAGGTTATTTGTACTGATTTTGTAGGTCCGCTTCCGGTGTCAGCCAAGCGTAATCGGTTTATTTTAGTTGTTGTTGATTGCTTCACAAAGTACGCAATGATGTTCCCTCTGAAGACAGCTACAAGTTCGGCGATGGTTAAGCATCTTGAGAATGAGGTTATGTTGGTCTTCGGTGCTCCCGAGAGAATAATTTGTGATAATGGGAAGCAGTACGTTAGTAAGGCATTCCGGGATTTAGCCAAGCGCTATGACAGCAAGATTGTGTATAATGCCAATTACCATCCACAGGCAAACCCATGTGAGCGGGTGAATCGAGTCATTAAGGCCATGATACGGTCCTATGTTAACAACGACCATCGAACATGGGATGAGAAGTTACCGCAATTGGGTTATGCGTAGCGTACAGTGGTACATGAGGTTACAAGTTATTCCCCAGCATTTTTGGATTTTGGTAGAGAACCGTGTTGGTCTGGGAAGATGCATCGACTTCAGGACCTAGGCAGCCAACCTCTTGATTTCCACGATCGGAACGATCTTAACAAACATCTTAAGGGTTTGAGGAGTATCTATACTACTGTTAAGGCACGTCTCGATAAAGCTTTCCGTATCAGCACTCAGCGTTATAATTTGAGGCGTCGACCAGTTAGTTTAGAGTTGGGTCAGACCGTTTGAAAGAGAAATTATACCCTCTCGAATAAGGCCGATTACGTAGCGGCAAAGTTAACTCCCAAGTATATCAAGTGCCCTGTTAGGCAAAAAGTATCGCCGAATATGTACGAGCTAGAAGATTTTGAGACTCGTCGGAGTTTAGGTTCGTGGCATGTACAGGATTTAAAGGTCCATGAAGATGAGGATTTAGAGTGAACGTGTTTAGGGTGGTTGGTTGGGCACGCAGGGAAGGTCACGATAGGGATCATTATCATCTTGTTCTCCCCATTTTAGAGTATAGGGTGGTTGCTTGGGTACGCAGGGAAGGTCACGATAGGGAGCATTATCTTGTTCTCCCCGTTTCTTTAGCATTGGAGTAGCTAAATGCTTGCGAATTGAGTTTTGAGTTTGGGTGTCGTTTGGTTAGCACCTTGTGTCTTGCAATATTTATTTTGGTTATGTACCGTTTACGTCATTTGAGGGATTTTGGATTGCTTGACACTCGTCATTGTTGGATTTAGGTAAACGTTCGTGAGTAGTTAGTTGCACAGTGTTAGGTTTGTTTTCCGTTAAAACGGAGTTATCGTTCACAGATTCTTCTGGTGAACCATTTTTTTTTGCTTTTACGATTGAGTTTCAGATAGTGAGGAATTATTGTTGACAGATCCTTCTGGTGAACGTCTTTTGGTTCGTACGGGCGAGTTTCCGAAAAAGCGGGATTATTGTTCACAGATTTTTCTAGTGAATGGTTTAGTTTGTGTCGAGACGATCAGTCCTTCATTCTTCGCCTTCTTTCCTTCCGACTTTACCTATCCCTTTTCCTTTTCGTCTAGAGTATGTGGTCTTTGGTGTGAATGTGTTGGGTACCCATGAGTTGCTTTCCTATTTTTCTGACTTTCTCTGTGATCTGGTATGTTTGTGACTTGAGCGTGACTGGAGTCTTCGGAATGCATGAGGTAAAGGTTGTAGGGACCTTTGTTCCCTCCGTACGAGGTGTGGGAAGGACCCTCAACCAGTATGATTGGCGAGAATAAATGTGGCTCTGCCTGTCGCTTCACTGATCTTCTTCAGATCCTCTTTTCCCGAGGTTACCTTCTCCTCATGAGCGTCAAAAGAAGAACCCTGATCGTTCTCCTAGTTTGTTTTTGTAGTCATATTTCGGTCTAGCAGTACCATAACTGCCGGGGTACCTTCCACCTCGGGGTTTTTTAAGTATTCAAGGGGGCGGGTACTTGGTGTGGTCATGGGATGATGTTTGGGGGGTCTCGAGTCTGGGACTGCTCCGCGATGGGTCGTCACGGGTCTACTCACCGGGGCAGCACTTTCCACCTAGCAGCGGGTTCTCGTGGTTTTTATTGTTGTAGTTTGGATGTTTGAGGGTCAAACCTCTTTAAGAAAGGGAGGGTTGAGACCAATTTATAGTCATTTTGTAATTCATTTAGTAATTTCAAGGGCGAAAGCGCCCAGCGTACAGGCAACACTACTAGCATGTCGAAGTAAGTTTCCTCCAAGCGGCAGAGTTCTGCTTAAATACAGTTTCCTATGTAGTCTGCCTTTATTTCTGCCGAGAGCATTAATTGTCGCTAGATGGCGATACAGTTTAGCGTCACTTCCGTTTTTCGAAAATGTCACAAAGGTGAAACACTGTTCTATTTGCCGGTACAAAAATCTCGAATTATCGTGCCCTGTGAATATGGCACAATTGGATTAATGGATTGCAGAAATTAACCGTTGCGTCAGGCGTATGTAGCATAAGCGATTTGGCCACATTTTCGGCCCTAAGCCATGAAAATCTGAAATTGTTGGGTGAGCACATTGTCGGCGTAGGATAGGCAGAACTTCTCTGGTAAGCCATCTCATCCTTGTTTATTCAAATTGCTCATTTGGTGTGTATATACTTAGCCTTCAAGTTACGGGCTAAAACTGCCCCGAATAAAGCAGAGACCTACTGCATGGCCGAGGGACGTGCCGTGTAGTATGCGGTTGTAACCGCTGGGAACTACGATGGAGGTTCACGTCAAAACCGGAATTTATTTTTTTAAGGATGTAATTAAAAACTATATATAGATTAAACCAGTTTTATTTTTCAATATACTCCCCATTAAGACCTACACATTTATTTCACCTTTGTATCAAAGCTTGAAATCCTAAAAAATATAAACTTTCTTCCTGTTGTCTAAACTAATTTAGAACACACTTTTTAAGTGCGTCTCCTTGAAATCGTTTGCCCCCTAGATGATTTTTAAGCGGTCCAAACAAATGAAAATCTGAGGGAGCCTAGGCCGGACTATAAGCAGGATGCGGTAGAATTTCCCAACC
The DNA here is from genome assembly GCA_940337035.1 of Agriotes lineatus. Classification (NCBI taxonomy): domain Eukaryota; kingdom Metazoa; phylum Arthropoda; class Insecta; order Coleoptera; family Elateridae; genus Agriotes; species Agriotes lineatus. The sequence goes on from CALNHX010001955.1 coordinate 167,718, forward strand.
AAATTTGTTCAAAAATCCATGGTAATCTTAGCCGTGTGTGGCCTGGCATTGTCTTGTTGAAGGATTACTCCTTTTGATAACAATCCCCTTCGTTTTTTTCGAATTGCTTGACGAACTTTGTCAAGGACGCTACAGTAATATTCACTGTTTATTGTCTGACCTGGTTGTAGAAAATCGACATAAATAACACCTTTGCAGTCCCAAAATACGGACGCCATCATCTTGCCAACGGACGGCACCAATTTGAATGTTTTCGGTGGAGGCGAATCCGAATGTTTCCATTGCATGCTTTGCTTCTTGGACTCAGGTGTATGATAATGAACCCACGTTTCATCACATGTAACAATACGTTCAAAAAATGCCTGTCCTTCCTCGTAGAAGCGTTTAAGTAGCTGAGACGAAATGTGGAAGCGGGTCAGTTTCTGATCCTCAGAAAGTTGATGTGGCACCCATCGAGCTGACACTTTTTTAAAGTTGAGGTGTTTATGGATGATTTTTTCTACTGATCCAGTACTTAAATTAGTCCTGTTCACTATTTCCGAAACAGTAATTTGCCGATTCTGCTTAATCAAATCATCAACACGTTGAATAACGGCAGAAACGACTTTTGTTGCATTGGAACCTCCTCTTCCTGGATCATCACTTACACTTTCGTTGCCATTGTTGAACCGAGCAGCCCACTCAAACACTTGCGACTTCTTTAGTGTACCTTTACCAAATTGTGCACTAAGTCTGCGTAAAATTTCAGCAGGTTTAACGCCTTCATTGACAAGAAACTGAGTAATAATGCGCTGCTTTAAAGTACAACTGACAGTGTTATCTGCCATGTTTAATAACAAATGAACGGCTACTATAACAACAAGCGTACTTGATTATTTGTTTAGACTAAAGTACATTCAGTATTGCATGTAATAAAAAATTACACTATCCAATCAATTTTTACTTTCGCAGAGGAAATTCCGATTTTGGCGTGAACCCCCCTCGTACATCACCTTCACCTTTGTGCTGGATTTGGTTTGAACTTAACGGCTATTTTGTTATGATGTTCCACGTGCTATTGAATTCCTAACGGCCTCGCCGAATTTTAGTAATTCATATCTGCATTAAACTTTAAAGTTAGCGGCTTCACCGCTGTTGTAGTGGACTGTAATTCAGGTGTGTTAAGTGAACCGTCAATTTTAAGTGAGTTAGTTCAGTTATATTTAACGTAGCTCTGCATGCTAATACATTAGGTAAGTGAAGGGTGAACTCACGTACGCTTGTTCCATAACTATCGGCTTAGTGATTAAGCTCGCTGGAGGGAAATTTACCCCATCAGATTATTGGTATACCACTACGACATACAAATATCTGAATGTGTGAGTACATGCGAGATGCTAATTTAATACATTAAAGGTGGAACGCAGTACAGCTGTGTCGTTCACTTAGTATTCGCGTTGTTACTAACGTACTTGTTTTGGCCAACTTACAGTGGAAAGTAAATCATTTTAGAAATTAGCTTTACACGCACTCAGCGAAGGCTGCGTTTTCGAATGCACCTGTTCAGATTTTGATTAATTAAGATTGTGATATTTTCCTGTGATATATTTATTTTGTGATAGTATTGTTATTGTCCGTAATTACAAGTCGATTTTATTCCCCCTATTATTAATCTATGATCTATTTGAAACATTATACGATTTATCAAACTGTGGGTTTTCATTGTTTATGTTGTATTGTTACCTTGAGCGATTTTAATGGTTTGTTCGCTTAAATGAACGAGGGAACATGGGCTTGAAACCATTTGGCGCCTCTATGATTTCGACCGTTTAGTTTTGAAGGTAAGTCACCCACGCCCTTCCTCTGAGCACTCGCACTAGTGCATGTTTCGATTTACTATGGGCAATTATTAATGTAACAAAATCAAAATAATTATATTTGCTGATTACGAGTTCTCTGTACTGCTTTAATACTCAGAGCAGGAAAGGAGAACTATTTGAACATTTAATGTAATTACATATAAGATTTTAGTGTATTGGCTTTAGTTTTTTAATCTGATTTTTGACCTGAATGTATCGTCTTTTCGTGTTTATTATTCTTTGTATCAAGACTGACTGAATTTATATTTTCTAAACCTGGTTTTGTGTTTTTATTTTTAGAGAGCTCATGTGTTTAAATCATTATTTAATGGCGTTTTGTTTTTTATCCTTTGAAATACAGCATCTTAAGGGGCTTAAATTGTTTTTTATTGAAAACTACTGCCGTCAGCTATAACAAACAAGACCACTGATTTTTTTAGGTAAAAATCTGGTGTGATACACGCACAAAACTTTCTTTTACAGTGATCTTATAATTAGCCAAAAATTTGAATTTGAATTTTTAAGCATTTGTAAAAAATTACAAATTCTACAGAAAACGTACAAAATAGAGCATTAGTTGCAGAGACAAATATTCTCTAAAATTTTAAGCTGATTTCAAAAATGTAATAATATACTGGGTGTTCTATTTAAAATAGGAGTTAATAAAAAAAATTGGAAAAAAATAAAAACCTATTTTAGAGGTATTCAACTGGAAAATCACCTATCTCACATCAATACACATTAAAAATGTAAAGTTTGAAAAACTACGTTAAAGCCGTTTTTAAAAAAATTTAAAAAACTGAAAAATTAAAAGGGTAAACACCATACTTCCGGTTATGCGATTTTCTTCAAAAGCTTGCTGTCGTATCGAGATAGTACACAATATACAGTGTGTCCCCGGATAGGTGAAACGGTTCTTGTGAAAGGTAAAAAATTTTCGATTTAAATTTTCATTTTTTGGGGTTCAGCCCTGCTTGTTTAAAGGCGAATTTCTAACATAATTTCAGATTGGAAAAATCAAGAATGCCTTGGAAATTTTCAAAAAACCAATTTTTCTGTAAGGTAAAGTGCCGTTGTGTGACAAATACGATAAAAAGTTATTAAAAAAAGTTGTTTAGAATCAACATTTAGGCCCAGGAACTTTTTTCTTGAGTCATAGAATACGCCCTAGCATGACATATGATGTTATTACTCCCTGTGTATAATATCTAACCGTCCCACATATTTTTTGTGAGGATTGTGGGTGCGTGGGAACTTTCCAAAATTGAAAAGGGTCAACTGATCAAGATTAAGAACCACTGCAATAAGGAACTCGCAAAAAACGTAATTTGTTGCTAAACGTTTTCATTCATTCCATTATTTTCTGTTACTTACAGCAGTTGTCTGAAATTCAGCATTGTTTTGCATTAAATAGTTAATAAGTCCAAAACAATTGATGTTAGATCTATAATACTTTATATTAAGATAATTAGTATTTCAATGTAAAACTTTTAAGCTAAGTAAATATAAGGCATACTGTTAAAAAAAGTTTGTTTCGCCAAACTTTTTGATCAGCCCTTTATAATAAAAAAAAATGGTTTGACAACGCTGCAGAGAAAGGGTTGGTGAAGGCTCCAATTGAATTAAATCTAATTTAGACACTAATTGAGCCATAACAAACAGGATCTTGTGGTAAGATACAGGGGAAAAAAATGCACAGGAACGCTGTGTGTACAAGGTCAAAAGAAGGAAGTCGAAGGATAAACCATTTGCTTAAACTCCTAGCTATTTTTCAAATGGGGACATATTTCAATGGCGTTGTTTTTAATTTAGCCCTATTTGTTTAGACGTGGTAGGGGGGTTGAAGCAGGCCCAACCCGTGAATTCATTTTACTGTGGTAGTAACCAATTCCTTATATTTTCTAACTCAGATTTGTCTTCTACTGGAAGCTAGGTAATTCCTATATATCATATGTAAATACCATTTTGTTGTATAGAGCTCGAATAGGTCCCCTCGTCTGTAAAATCGTCCTTAAAATACAAAAAGGTAATTCAGGGGTAACCACAGAAGAACAACCCCAAACCTCAAAAGCCAGATGATGACATTGCAAATCTTGAATGTAAGATTCCGTTATCACTGTAATTCTGCAATAACTCCTTTTGATTGCAATATGTGCAAAGAGGCTGCCAATACTACGCTAATAAATGTCAATAGCTGACCGGGAGTCTGCATTTTGTGTAACACAAACACTTTCATTGTTTTTTTCTGCTTTTATAATTACTTTATGTTCCTAATTTACTACGATAAGTATTTTAGTTTTATTTTTTCTATTGATTTTGAAAACGCATTAGTTTAATTAAATATATGCGAAATTATAAGGTTTTTTTTTTCAATAAATAATAGCTTCTTAGGACACACAAAGGCCACAGAAAAAAGCAAAACATTAACCTACTAGAAAGAGAAGAGATCAGATCTAAATACGAAAAGGAAATAGAACAAATAATAAACAAGGTGGGGCATGATAACAGAAGAAAAATAGAACAAAATCAAGAACCAGTGAAGTCTACATTGCCCTTTTTCTGGGACGCCAGAAATAACAAAACATAACGTTTAAAACGTATGTTTTATATTACAGTGAAATTCAAACAGATCATTTAAATCAAAGGTAGTAGCCTTCAGGAAGAATTTGACATAGTGCTCTAAATAGCACATTATTCAAACCAGGACATTCTTGACCTATGTAATTTGACGTTTCTCCTCTTCGAAGAAGTCCCTAACGTTTAAAATAAGATTTTAGGCTTGTTCACTTGCTTGTTATTGCGCGTTATTTTACTGTTATTTTGGACAAATGTCACATTGACAGTATTATAAAACAGGCCATACTTAAAGGTACCTGGTACTCTCCATGCCTAGACCTTGTCCATTAACAAACAAACAAAGTGGATCTGCCAAAAACTGCAGATCTTTAGTTTCGTCCAGTTCCTTATAGTTAAATAAAGAGAGAAAATTGTTAATATGTAGACCTTACAACAGGCAATGGAATAGGTACTAGGAAGAAACGAAAAGCTGAGGAGAAAAGACTGGTTTGACAGTGAGTGTGAGAAAGCAGAAGCAGAAACAAAAAAAGCAAGGCTGAAGATGCTGGAAGACAGAACAAGAGAAACCAAGTCAAAATCTGAAGAATTACGAAGAGAAACGAAAATTTTCAGAGAGAATAATGCAGTGGAAACAGGAGAATATCGCAGCAATAGTGAGAGCAATTTTTACAAAGAAACCAAGGAAGTAAAATGGGGATATCAGCCAATCACGACATACTGCCTAGGCCAGGGGTGGCGAACCTTTATTGATTTACGTGCCATTTTTTCTAAAGAAATGGTTGAGGCCATGACGTGCCATCAAATAATGCCAGGTAGAAATAGCCTAAAAATACATATTCCTAGGTACATAACCGAGCTAAAAGGCGGGAGCTGAAGAAGACTAACCTGGAGGTGGCAGACAGCCTGGAGTGCCGTGCAAACAACGAAAGTGGGCCCCAAAATTCTGCAAGAGCGTGGTGAACGTAGGGATTGCAACCATAAACAATTATCCTAACGTTCAGTGGGCTTTCGTTGCTTCCAAGTTCTCCCTCACAAATGAACCAAGCTATAATTAAGCTGGTGAAGTACGAAGCCGAGGGGCAACCAACTTATTCAAGCGAAGGCTGGGATGGAAAAGGTCGAGAAATTCAACTCAGGTTATCAAAATCTCCCAAAAATTGGAAAGGGACCACCACAAAAGCTATTGGAATGCAGAGTGGTCTAAATTGATAGCAATATAGCTGTAATTTGCTGAAAAATGTTATCAGGGTTGCCTAGCTACGCAGGGGAAAATTTATTGAATATTTAAAAATAAATGTGAATAGGGCTGCCTAACGATCCAGGGGAGAACTTACAAAATAAATGCTTAAAGTAAAATCCAACTAGTTATTTCAAATACTACATGCGAACTACAAACTAAGCGTAACAGCGCCCCCCTCGCCGTCCCTCCGCGTCGCCCGCGCTAGCTCACTCCGTAGCTCACTCCCATCCGTTCGGTCAGAAATTCGCGCGAAATCTACCTATCTCTGTCGCGCAGTCTGTTGCCGTTCCGGCACAAGTAGCCTTGTTCACAATGAACTTTGTTACTATGACCTCAAATGTAGACGAAAAAATAAATTGTTCCGATGAGGTATCTAAATTCCTTAACTAAGGCCGTGCCCAAATTATTTTGCCGCGTGCCATTAATGGCACGCGTGATATTGGTTCGCCACCCCTGGCCTAGGCAAAAATAGAAACCTGATTGGAGGAGAAAAAGAAGCAATAGAAAGATGGTTTGAATAGATGCTCAATAACGAAGAGAACATGGCAAGAATCGATGCAGAAACAGAAAGTCGAGAAGAAGACCAAATGGAACTACCAAATATTGAGGAAATAATAGAGATCATAAAGAATTTAAAGAATACTAAAAACTCAGGCAAGGATGAATTACAACAAAAAGTGAAGCCGGCACCAATACCAGAACTATAGAGGAATTGCCCTGCTGAGTGTAATGTAGGTACAAGATTTTGGTCAAAGGAATTGCTAAGAAACTAAAAAATTATAGAAAACAAATAATAGGAGAGTATCAGTGCGGTTTTAAACTAAACTGATCAGTTCTAGATCAAATAGTCACATTAAATCAGATACAAGAAAAATACTGAGTCAAACATACACCTACATGCAATCTTAATCGACTACAAACAAGTATATGACAGTATAAGAAAGCACGAACTTATCCAGGCAATGAAGAAGCTGGGAATGCCAAATAAAATAGTAGAGTTAGTCAGAATGACGCTTGAAGGTATAGTAAACCAGATATAAATTACATGGAGTCGTTTCGAATACCTTCCATATAAATAGTAGATTAAAGCAAGAAGATCCATCAGTAACCCTTTTCACAATACTAGAAAAAAATAATAAGAGACAGTAAGGCAAACAGAGAAGAAACCACTCTAAAGAAATCACATCAGTGCAAAGCATAGGCAAACGATGTCACCATAATTTCAAGAAGAAGATTAACAGAAACATCACAGAAATATGGCCTAAAAATAAGGAATGAAGAAAACAAATAATAATATAAATGTGGGTAGGTGGAGCATTTCAGGTTCTTAGGCAATGAAATACCAAAAGAAAGTAATTGAAACAAGAAACACAGCTAGGAACTAAAGTGTGGGTGGTACACCAACAAAACAGCCCCTTTAGAATAGCCCAGACAAAATAGCTCCATAACAAAATAGCTTCGTACCAAAACTGCCTTGTTCTGATGTTATTTTACCATTCGGTAGAAGGCTGGCATTAAGCATTTCAGCGAACCGTAGATTGTATCCATCCGTCGATCTACAAATTAATCGATCATTTTCGCAAAAGAGCAAAATCAAGTGGAAATACATTTGACGCAGTTTGCTGCTGAAGACCAACAGCAGGGAGCTAGACAAAAATATATCCAACTTAATCGTAGATTAGAAATGGTAGTGCAAGATTATGATAATTTAAATGTTATTGATTATCATATAGTGTCCACCAAAAAGTCGGCATATGGGTTTTTTAATTTTTGATTTTTCAAAAGAACTTTTTACGTCAATAATTTGTGCTCGTCTAAAAACCTATTTACTTATTTAGAAAATGGAGGTCATAATCCCAAGTGCGTTTTTTCGGAAATTAAGTAAGATTTCAATGAGATTTTTTTAGAGTGTGTACATGCGTAACTATGCATTTTGAAACGGGTCAATTCGTGCCACCTGTATTTATTCAAATTATATCTTTTCATTATATAATAATTAGCAATGAATCCTGACAGTAAGTGCTCTTGTATTTATGCACGTAGTTTAGTACTATAGAGTGATATTTAATGTATGCGCAGTCAATGACTATAAGTGCGGTGTGCTACGAGTGCGTGAAACAATGCGCCAACGATGCAGTTTTAGCGCGGGAATAACCGGTCAGTATGGGAATCAACGCCGGAGGCCTGCAAGAAGGGCATTCGCGCCCAAGTGGTTGAATAGCGCGGATCAAAATATTCGCACCCAGATTGTTAAAAGTGCGGGTCGTCGCGAGTTCGCTGATCTAACTCGTGAATTGTCAGCAACACGAAGCGGGCTAATAACAGCCCTAAACAGCGCACCATATATTGTGTGGTAGCCGGCATTATTCGCCGTCGGCTCATCGTGCCTCTGAAAGCGACGCCAGCACCTAAAAGCAACAAATTCTGCCGCAGTTGCAGCATTGTCAGAAGACAGCTATCGTTGCAACATCATAGGAAAAGCACCTGTCTTAGTATACAGCTATAACACTTGGAAAACCTCAAAAGCCAGGTTAGTTAATAGCCATAATCACCGTACAAGCGAAATATTATTGCACCAGCTGGAGCCATTACCCTTGTGATTGTTAGCACGGGAAAATACCTGCCGATCGAGCGTAGCAATTACGTCATCCCAGCGTGCACGCATTATCTTCGAAGGCCGGTATCCGGTTACGAGCTTGTTCAAGAAGGGGCAGCGTCGCGTTGAGTTTACTAGTGCACGCTATTTAACACTTTTGCGCCGATTAATGAACTTCTACGTATCTGTTTAAACCATTTTCATATATGTAGCGTGTTAGCGCTGTATTTTGCAGGTACTTATATGTATTTTCTTGTGTGTATTGGTTTGCAGATTATATCTCTTCATTGTAAACCGTTTAGCTTCTTATGGTCATTCATATTTGCATTGGTGAGTACAACATTTCAGGTGTTCACGAGCTGGCCTTCAACAATATTTGTTGGCCTCAAATAACATTAGCTTTCCCTTAGCTACACTGAGAATATAAAAAAGTCTCATAAGCATACCGACTGAATCAGCTAGCGAACCCAGGGCAAACTAAAGTAATAATTCAGTAAGTGTAGGTAGGTAAAGGAGGAGCAGTGTTACAATTTTCAGCATTTCTCCTTCATTGATGTTATACGGAGTGGTATAATCATATATAATGCAACTAGTGGGTTCTTGCAAATCCGAAGGACGAGCGTGATTGCCTAAAATATATCAAGTGGAAACAGAATGATTTGATAATCACGAGCCAATGAACAACATTTGAACAGTTTATTTATAAATATTAGAAGTACAGTTAATGGGGTTGTTATGACAATTGTACTGTCAGCAGAAAAAGTTGTGAAGGTATTTGACTATCACTTGTTAGTCAGGAAGGTATATGATTATCACAGTTGCTTTGTACTGTTATGATACAACCCTAAATATCTATTGGAATCAAATTTGTTAAAAATGGGAAACTACAGCGAGTTGGAAGTGGTTTGGATGTATTCGGGGATAAGGCAGATATGTGAATGAAACATAGCTATTTGAAAAACAGGTGGATTTGAAAATTAAACAATATTGATAAAATACAGTTTGAAAATGAATGACAAATGCTAATTTTAAAAATAAAATTTAGTAGGTTTAACTCAAATAGAAAAGACTAGAGTGAATAAAAAGGGAAATGAGGTAGTTATAGATATGTATGCATTAAGGGAGATATGAATATGTTTTTTCCGAGGTTGACATGTGTTACAGACCGAGGGCCTCTGGCCCAAGGTCTGTAAGTCAACCGAAGGTAAAGAACATGAATATCTCCTGTAGTGCATACAATATTTTATCTACTAGCATATGTGTAAAAATTGTATGAAATTTCAAAATGTCATGACATTTAAAATTAGAATATGTATCATCAAGAATTGCCTCATTCTATGGTTGCTAAGACGTTAATTGTAGTTGCATTGTTACCATGAGTTTGAGGGAGAAATAATTTGACAATTCCCTTGGGAGTTATGAGTAGCTTTTCGTATTTTGTTTCTATGACGAAAATGTACAATATCATGTTGCTAGTAGATAAAGAAATTTGTTTCTACTTATTAAAAATAACAAACTGAAAAAATATAGAAAAACGATTTTTGGTCTAATTAAAATATTGAATATAACCAAAGAGAATATGCTCTTTGATATAACCCTGTTTTATTTAAGTAATGTTTGGAAAATATAAAAAGGGTAAAAAGACAAATTTACGAAGTGAAATAAAATGGAATTTAAAATAATAACCAGAAGAAGTAAAGAATTAATTAATGAAGATTATTGGTATATGGTAGAGGAAACTAATGGATAGAAGAATTGTTATACACAAGTGAATCGTTAAGAAAACATACTGGGACAGCTTTATTGGAGAGATTACATTTGACATGTAACATAAATCAAATGGGATTACATCAAGCTATTTGTTGCTGAGTGGAGCCTCCAAAAAAGTGACGTAGGAGAGGAGGTGCATTCCAGGAGGGTGGCAGTTTACTGTAGCAGGTAGATGTCCAGGTTTGCTCTGTTTGCTGGTTGCTGTCGAGAATTTGGAGTTTGCTGATATTGGACGGTTGGGACGTGTGGTCTGTCTGTGAGCGGTGCATTGCAGGAAGGTGCTTGAAAGGGTCGATTTGCAGATCAGGAAGAGGTTGCTGTCTGGAGCGTTGTGTAAGCAAAATACAAGGTGGGTGATTTCTTATCAAAATCCTAACTAGAAACTAAATAAAGACAATAAGGTGAAATTAATTAAGAAATAATCACTTACTGTGTTTTTAATATTATTGTGTACCATTCAAAAGATTGGGTATTTGTCATTAGAGTTTCAAATTTGTTTTTGACAGTTGGGTGACATAAGCATTGTGACTTATAAAAAATTATAATTAAAATATTGGAACATCAATCTTTCAGAAAGCAAGTAACTACACTTCTTCAATAAATTAAAGCACCACCAAAAAGTAGTTTAAAGTTAGTTTTTGTCGAAACCACTTACCCGATTTGAACGATTTTTTTTAATGATAAGTTGTCTTTTTCAGAAAGTTAGTGTACTACTCTATTCGCACAGAAACTTATTTTCTTATAAATACCGGGTGTAACGATTATAAAGTGTTTTTTCCATAAAATTTATAACACCCTGTGGGGTTCAACAGTTACAATATCAAGTTATAATTCAAAACAAACACTAGCCTTATCTATTTATAACATTTTGTTTTTTGATTTACTTTTTTATCTTAAAACTAAATTTAACAAAAAAAAAACAAAATGCAAAGAAAAATGGCAAACGAGTGAACGAGATTACAAGAGGAATGTAACGAGTTAAACACATTGGAGACGTAGATCAGAGACTGATTCAAATATGGGAAGAACTGGACCAAAATGATATACGGTCCCTTATTTTAAGTATGGGCCGTCGGTGCCTAGAAGTTATTTGTGCTAGAGGCGGAAATACTCGCTACTGAGACTTTCCATTTTTCTTCACATTTTGTTTTTTTTTTGTTGCTAATTTAGTTCTCCATAAAAACATGTTATGCTATAAAATTGTGTTTCTCTTGCAGTAGCTAAGATAAAAGAGTAAATCAAAAAACAAAATGTTATGAGAAAACAAGGCTAGAGTTTGCTTTGAATTATAACTTGATATTTAACTGTTGAACTCCACAGGGTGTTATAAATTTTATGGAAAAAGCACGTTATAATTGTTACATCCGGTATTAGAAAAAAATAAGTTTCTATGCGAATAGAGTAGTACACTAACTTCCTGAAAGAGACAACTTGCCATTAAAAAAATCGTCCAAATTGGATAAGTGGTTTCGAAAAAAATTAACTTTAAACTCTTAGCTACTTTTTGGTGGTGCGTTAATTTATTGGAGAAGTGTCGATAAAAGAATCCACGCCTGAGTTTTCAGGAGCTATCTATAATTGTAATTATTGAAATTAGAATAAAAAATAGTGCAATTTGTAATTTAAAAAATTGATCAATATCAATACTTGAAGGTTCAGTTAATATTAAAGGCACTGCAACGAGGAGCCAGTGCAGTATACGAGTATTATCAAAAGTTAGTACATGCGTAACTATGCATTTTGCCGTTTTTCAATGGTTGTTGTTAGAGGGAAGTGATATAATCTCCGTAGTGTCCCATATAATTTAGAATTTAGAATGGTAAAATTAAAAATGTATTTTTTTTGTTTTGTAGTAATATGACTTTTAATATACTAATCTTATGTTGTTATTTTACAACCAAATGTAGATTTCTATAACATGTATGTTTTATATGATTGCATCTGTAAATAACAGGTATTTTCTATAATAAAATAGTAAAAAGTGTGTAAAGTTGAAAATCAACTTCTTTTAATTTCAGTTCCGGAAAGCGATCAATTTTAAACAATAGTATCTACAGATGCAGTATTGTTTAAAAAACAACATAAGTGTTCTTTCATTTTAAAATAATAATGGAAGCAACTAACTGAATATTAAGAATGTATCATTGAATCCTCACGCTGTGTCGCCCAAGTCACAGTCAGTATTAGTTATATACAATGTGTATATAAATAAAGTAACTTTGGTCATGTCTTGTATTTACACATATTGTGATTTTCGCTAAGGATGTTTTGCTAGGGCTATTTTGAAGTGTCACGAGTGTGATTACAATGCATACATAGAGCAATCATAAGACCATCTGTGATGTACACGAGTGAAACTAAGGCTTAAATCAAAAATCTGTAAAAGCTAGATTTATGAGAAAGAAAGATCCCGAGGATACAATGGAGGGAAAACATAGAGGAACAACAGAGCTACAAAAACTGTATGAGGCACCAGGCATACCAGCAGTAAAAATCTGGTGTGATACACGCACACAATTTCCTTTTACAGTAATCTTATAATTAACCAAAAATTTTCAAAAATTACAAATTTTACAAAAACGGCACAAAATAGTGTTAATTCAAGAGACAAATTTTCTCTAGAATTTTAAGCTGAATTTAAAAATGTAATAATATACCGGGTGTTCTATTTGAAATGAGCTAATAAAAAAAAATAGAAAAAAAACAAAAGAAACCCATTTTAGAAGTATTCAACTGGAAAATCACCTATCTCGCATCAATACACATTAAAAATGTAATAAAAATGTAAAGTTTAAAAAAATTGTTAGCCGTTTTTGAAAAAATCGAAAAAAACTGAAAAATTGCAAGAGTAAACATCTACTTCCGGTTATGCAATTTTCTTCAAAAGCTTGCTGTCACATCTACATAGTACACAAAACTTATATATTGCAATGGTTTGTCTAATTAGTGTTGTAATATGTTATTAATTTAATTTTTAAATAAGGGTACCACGCAAATATTTTTCGTATTCGTGTTATCAAATCTTAGGTTGATTAAAAGTTACTTGTAAATTGATAGATAAAAATAAATAGTTGTATGCCCTTAATATTTTATTTATCTGCAATTAATCCAATAATACGCTAGCTCAACTCGATAAAGCACAGACTCATCTCGGTTGGGTCCACCGCTGAATGCATAATTTATTAAAATTATTAAATACGGATCTGTCTCCGCATACGCTTAACCGCGCACGATCGAAAATTGAAATTGGGTCAAATATAAGCCAAGATGGACGCCGTTTGCAAGATCGCGTCAAATTGAATAAACAAAACAAGTGAAATCGATCACAGTTCTATTGGTAACTATTTAAATTAGTTGGTTTTCGCGGCATTAATCCTCATTGGTTTCTAGCATTTGTTTATGGGGCCCGCTTCTATCTCCCAATTGTTTATTTTGGCGTGGGTCTAGATCACACTAACGGAAAACCTCAAATAATGGATTTTGAGCTTCTTGACAGACTAGAGTCATTCGTACGGCGATGAACTGGCCTGGATTGCATTGAGTATTGCTCTTCTTACGCATGCATGAATTTCCCGGTGCTTATTTTTAGGATTAAGAGTACCTGCACTAGCCGGTCTTATATCGGGGTGTTCGTAGGCTACGCTAACCTCATTGTGGGGCTGCTATGGCCGGATCCTGCTGTTGGGGCACGGGCACGTACCCCACGGGCTGCTGAATGGCACTGGTGTCTTCCCCAATGGGCTGGCTGGACTGGTAGACCTCCTCGTAGCTGTCGGAACTAAGGCTGCTTCGGATCGAGGTTATGTCAACGAGCATCAGACACCTTAACAATTTTTGGTGGCGGATTTTGATAAAAATAATATCACACGGACACAAAAATTTGCTCAACACACTGGTAAAGTTTCAGACATGTATTTTTATTTTAAATATCCGAAATTTTAATTTATCTACAGAGCACAATTTCACACGTCAAGCCATTAATTTATTCATTTGTCTTCTCCCCGTTTTAAATAAAAACTAGTTAGTTTCAAATTAATTACGGATGTTAACATGGTTCAAAATACTGACTTTTAACAATAAATTCTACTTAAAGCTAGGCTTTTGTACACTAATATTACATCTAAAATAATTGTTTATATTTATACTAATTTTGCGTGTCTATTTGTCACTGCACGTCTTTTTAATTTGCGTTTAAATATTCACATGTCACTGCACTGATTAGAGTATTTAATTCGCGCATTTCCTGCACTGGCTTCCTTTGAATTCACTGTCTGATTTTCCACACATTTTTAAGTTCATATGCTGTCTCCTTTTCTGCACTTTCTATAACCCGTGCCTCTTAATTCTTACAGTTTCCTTCAAATGCTTTAATGCCTTCATTCTTATCTGCTCGTTGCATGTTCATAAACTTATATATCTTTCAATTACCTTTCTTATAAAACCCTGACTGGGTTTCGCTATTACACTGTACCTGAATTCTACGCTTCATTCCCTTGCGTTTGCGATCCATCTTATAATTATTAAATTTCATTCGGCTTGGCATTTACTTTAGCACAAACCCAATCAATTAACTGAACTTACATGCAACTTAGATCCCTGTTCGAATTGAGCTTTGCTTATTGCGTTCATTAATTATTCTGCAATTACTGGCATCTCATTACAAATGTATTCATTCTGGCAAATTCAAGTTTTAGTTTTGCAGTTATATAAAATATCTCACTCTGAGCTTTCATGAAATGTCCATTAATTTGGCAATGCTAACAGAGTTGATTGGTAGGGCTTAAAACCATAGCAATATGAAGTTTCAATGCCATACCTCTTTCCGTTTTTGAGATATTCTGTTCACAGACGACACACAGACAGACCAATGAAAAAAATATGTTTTTTGGGTTCAGGGGACTCTAAAACGTGAAGATCTGTTGAAAACTCAATTTCGAATTTTTGGGGTGAATCCAATACTTCCTTTATTGTAAAAGGAAGTAATAAAAGCAAACGACAGATGAAAAAACAACAATGATAGAAGAGCCACGAGAAAAAAAGAACAAAGGAAGACGAAAAAGAAAATGGTTACAATTTGTGGAAGAAAATCTAGACACGGTATGGAAAGAAATGGAATATATTATCAACCAATACAAGGCTGCAAAGAGGCCTGTAGTGCTGAAAAATAATAATAATAATCAAAAATGTTTTACTGATGTGTACCACCTTAGTACCTACAACTTTTATATAAATAAATTATACGTAACTATCATATTTTAGAATTTTTAAATTAACAGACCATTCTGATATACAGTGTGGAAATAAAGTAACGGATAAATTCATTAACTTTGTTAATATTAATTTTTATGAAAAAATCTTGAAGGGGTAGTTTTTATTGAAATATCAAAAAACAATTGAAAAATACAATAAATAATAAAAAATTCAATTCTCTGAGTCTCGCTTAATTGTACTATTTTAGATTTATTTTGCTCATTTCATTGGTTTTTAATATTTAAATTTTAAGACCATTTTTCCCGATTTTTTTCAAATGGAACATATTGAAAATTTTATACCGTTCGAAACAGAATAAAAAGTACTATCGAAATCAATAATAAAAAATGTTTAAAAAAAACAAATTACATAAGAAACTGAAAATTAGCTGAAAATATTCCCTATGGTCAAAATCGCTACACCCCTTAGAGGTTTTTCATAAAAATAAATATCAACGAAGTTAATGAATTTATCCGTTACTTTATTTCCACACTGTATGTACAGTTGTGTTCATTAGAAGTGTTGTATATCATTTGTGAATATGAATTCATTGCACAAAGTTAAAAAAAAATGTAGTATATGCAAATATTTTGAAAGTATACATCCAGGTCTGCCTAGTTAATGATACAGTGTGAGCCTTTGTTGAGTAAAAACACAACTACCACTTATAACTGCCTCTGTACAATACATTTTTGAACACGACTGTACATAACATTATCATTACAACTGAAACGTTTTATCTGCTTCAAATGTTGCTTCATTACCTAAATGTGTATTAATATATTTACTATTGATATGGTTCTACATTGCTTAGGTCTTCAAAGAGTTAAGTATGGTTACATTTACCAATATTACAAAAGCTCAATTGTCTAATGCAAAGTAAGCAAAATTTGAAGTTTGATTACCCACAAGAGCACCTGAAGTGCTGCACCATCTATCAGCTGAATGTAGTAAATTTGGCAACCTGGTAGCTTTTACTTGTAACAGATAGTGAATAGTTTTACCAAAAAATAGTTTCATTGTGGGTG
The DNA here is from genome assembly GCA_940337035.1 of Agriotes lineatus. Classification (NCBI taxonomy): domain Eukaryota; kingdom Metazoa; phylum Arthropoda; class Insecta; order Coleoptera; family Elateridae; genus Agriotes; species Agriotes lineatus. The sequence goes on from CALNHX010001955.1 coordinate 184,017, forward strand.
CACACTCGACATAGCAATTAACGAAATCTCTAACCATTTTCGAGATTTCCATATCTTCACTACTTTAAATATACAAAAACTCACTTACCGTACGGCCCAAATCCAAAGCGTCCCTGATCCCACGTCCATTCAAACCTTTCATTGTAGTCAATAATTTCCTTTGCTAAGGGGCCACTCTCTTCAGGTGTGCTTTTCAAAGTTACATTAACCGACCGAAGTCCTATTTTGACGCCAATGGCTGCGTTAATTTCGTGTCCCGTTCCTGCCCTGTACGGCGTTTTGGAAGTTATGTGGCCAACCTCCCACTCCTGCCCAAAGTTCCCCACTAAATTTCAGTTAGCGTGAATTACAAAATTTAACTGCAACTTACACATTATAAATAATCCAATCAGAAGACTCGTCGTAACACGTACGAATAGATAAGCATTCTAAAAGATTTGTGTAAGGCCTGATTACTTTAACTAAGCGAAACACTTACTGTTTTTATCCTGGAGCTGGGGAGGGATACATAAAAGCACAGTAAAAGAATGACAAAAGCACAAATGAATCCCCCTTCCAGAACATCGATAGTCACAGGGGTTGCGTTGGGGGCGTACTGGGTCGGAAAACCCTCAGAACGTTGATAACTGAACCAAGTCATTGTGCGTGCCTAATCAGAATGAATGCAAGAAATGGGTTTGCAGTTGGATCTGGAAAGTACCCTGCCCAAAGCTTATCAGTTCCTTCCTGTATTCAAACAGTGATAAGATGACTGACTCGCCTTAAATGTGTGTTACATATTTTATTTTTCGTGTAAATTACAAAAGATTACAAAATATTTAGTAGTAAACATAGTCGCATATTCTTGTATAAAATTCTAGCAATAAAACAATGGAATGTTATTTTTAGGATATTTTTACAGTAATTTTTTAAATAGCAATAAATATTTAAATCTCAATTTTTACTACAAAGTATGTTTCGAGCATTTGAAATATCTTTAAGGGAATTATCGTTACTACACATACTGTATGTTAAACATTGAGACAACAGATTCATTAGAGAAAAAATATGCTAACTATTAACAATTGTAAACAATACTAACTAGTAATACGAATACTTTTTACAAAAATGGAATGTTACGAAAATACAAAATGTTCAACATAATAAATAAAAACACATAAAAAAATACAATTTTTTTTGTTCACCTGTCAGTTTTACAATACTCAATACCAGGTTACAGTACAGTTGCAATTACAATTTCATACAATTACACTACTTAGTACAGCGCTTAAAAGTAAATAACGAAATGCTGCATTAATCACAAGTACTAGCCCATCGGTATATAAATTATACCAAGGCAATCATAACATTAATGTACGCCAAGTCTTTGCTATCACATCTCCATCGCGATTGATTAAAATCTGATCACTTCAAACATGGTTCAAACGATTACCAATCACTATAAAGATTGCATTTCACTACTGTAGCCTTTATTTTAACCAGAAAATTACAGAGCACTCATTTTTTTAGTTGCTAGTAAAAGCAGGAACCTTTTCATACGCAACGAACAGAAAAAATGGAATTGGAAATTACCCAGTACACTACTTTTTTTACTACAGTGCAACCAGCAGACAAATTATTCAACACCTCTGGTTCGTTTAGGTAAAGAACTGTACTATTTTAAAAAGCTCAGAAATTAGGCTGGATGATTGTGTAGAAAACAATAAATTCTTCTATTTTAAGACTAAAATATATTGGAAGTTTTACTGACATTATTTCAATAACAGTATAATACTGTCAAAAAATAAATTAAAAAACACGAGTCCAGCACAAATATAGGGACCCCATATATACTAGATCACACAGTTACCTAAAAACTAAAATTTTGAAATTACCATTACAAATAATTACGATACAGCTTCGAAATATATAAGTTTTTATTAGTTTTTTAATTTGTATTCCCTTTTCGCACCAAAAACGTTTCTGTTATTGCAAATGTAAAATTTCAAGATATTCATTGATCACTTCCAGAGCTGGGCAATATTTGTATTTGTAAATAATTTTTTTAATTTAAATACCTACTTTGTAGTATTTAAATACTTTTTAATGGGCTGTATTTTGTATTTGTAGGTGCAAATACTTTGCAAAGTATTTAGTATTTAAATACATTTTTGAAAGTATTTAAATACTTTTAGAGTATTTAAATATTCTCAAATAATGATCTAAAAAACGTTTAAAATTACACAAAAAGTATTTACTACTTGGAAATATATTTTTAAAGAAATAAAGGTAATTAAATACCTTTGACTATTCAATTCACCTGTCATCTGTCAAAAAGTGACCAATGAAAATCCAGAATTCTGACGTTTCTTGAGCAATCAAAAAAATATCAGCGGATATATCTTCCTAGAAGGTATTCAAGTGACTATTTTTAACAAATGCCATTTTTATTAGAAAAAGTCAATATTCGTGTTCTGTTACTATAGAAATTGCGTAGTTTGTTGCTAGATTTACTGAAAACTAATTTGAAAAAGTAGTTTGGTTCATTAAATAGTCTCTCGAATACCATTCTTAGTCAAAGTTAAGTAGATTATTTTGCGGTGGTATCACTACTCATGTCCATTGCGCTTGGGATTAGGACTCGTGCTAGCGCACTTCGTCCTAATCGTACCAAGGCGCAATGGACATTCGTGACACCACCGCAAAAATAGTCGACATAACTTTGACTACTCATGGTATTATAAGTGAGAGTATTTAGCTACTTTTATTTCTTAAAAAAATATATTTCTAACTATTAAATACTTTTTGCGTAATTTTAAACGTCTTTTAGGTCATCATTTGAGCTATTCTGGCATTATTAGGCATTACACGTTGAATTCACACTATGAGTCCGTAATCCAAATTTTAGCAAAAAAATACTTATAAATTTTAGCATTAGATATTCTGAACGGCAAAGTTAATATATATTATGTATTCATGATACCAACAATCGCCAGTATGAAAATTAATCTGGAAAAACTAAAAACAGAAAATCTCAAGTATTTTTCTTGATCAAATATAAAAAATGTAACCTCAATTTGAAGGACATATTTGAACTGAAAAATGTAAATTGATCTTCAATTTTGCTATTAGCTGAAGGGCTACAACTTATGGCAAAGATATAAAGGAACTGTTATGTATATGAAAACGAGAATTAAAAAAAGCGTTTATATTGTTTTAATTAATATTTGTTTATCTAACTTTGTTTTACTTTCTTGTTAATACTCAATATAAGCAGAGCTGGGCAGTATTTGTATTTGTAAATACTTTTTTATTTAAATACTTTTGTAATATTTATTAAGTATTTAAATACAATTTTGGAAGTATTTAAATATTCTCAAATGATGACGTATTGGACGTTTAATATTACGCAAAAAGTACTTACTAGTTGGAAATATATTTCTTGAGAAATAAAGGTAATTAAATACCTTTGAGAGTATTTAACTACTTTTGTTTCTTAAAAAATGTATTTCTAACTAGTAAATACTTTTTGCATAATTTTAAACGTCTTTTAGGTCATCATTTGAGCTATTCTGGCATTATTAGGCATTACACGTTGGAATTCACACTACGAGTCCATAAGCCAAATTATTAGCAAAAAAATACTTATAAATTTTAGCAAAACAAATAGTTATTTTATAAGAAAAGCTTTCAATTAAACAATATTGCTTGAATAAAAATAAAGTGGAGTATTTGACAGAATACGTTTCTAAGTCACTGGTTTTAGCATTAGATTTTCTGAAAGGAAAAGCTAATATATGTTATAGATTCGTGATACCAACAATTGCCAGTAAGAAAATTAATCTAGAAAAACTAAAACCAGAAAATCTCCAAGTATTTTTCTTCCTCAAATATAAAAAATGTAACCTCAAATGCTAAATTTGCAGCACAACTTTTTTGTGTTTGAACTGAAAAATTTAAATTGATCTTTAAATTTGTTATTAGCTGAATGCCTACAACTTATGGCAAAGATGTAAAGGAACTGTTATGTATATGAAAAAAAAAATAAAAAAAAAGTTTATGTGGTTTTAAATTTATATTTGTTTAACTAACTTTGTTTTACTTTGTTGTTAATATTCAATATAAGTAACTATCAAAAAAGTATGTTCTGGAATTTAAGATTTTTTTGCAGAAATATTTATAAAATAACATCTAAACTATTTACTACAATTATTACAAGTATTAGAATGAAACAAAATTATAAACTTTAAATTTAGTTTTGAAAAATTGTTGAACTGCTAAAAAGATTATAAATGCTGCATTACTATTTAAATACTTCACAAGTTTTTTTACATTTTAGTGATATCTAAAAACTAAAAGTATTTAAATACTTTGAAAATATTTAAATACTTTCAAAGTACTTAATTACTTTATAAAAGTATTTAACAATTAAACAAATGATTTCACTGTTCAAAAAATAAAATTGGGAAGAAAACTGAGCATCTTATGGACAGCTTCCACGAGAATAAATACTTGCTGCAGAACATTTAGTAAAATGGGTTTTCAAGTCTACAATAACAGGACTTTTGAACATTTGAACTTGCTTCGTGCTCCACAGAAAAATCCAAAAATAATTGTTTAATAAAATAACTGATGCAACATATACAGGCAAAAGAAAAGCCCTTAGTAATGACAAAGTAAAAAAAGTGGTTACTTTTAGTAACAGAATTTGCCTAAAGAACAATAAACTGAAGCGATAAAGAAAAGGTACATGACAGTTGAATGTTAAGACTCAAGGAAGAAGCCCATTATTCCTTAAGTTTAAATGGTATGGGGTTGTTAAGTCGACAAGAAGAGGGAAAAACTACACTTCATATAAGGAACTATGAATATATATGCAAACGAACACCACAACTTAGAGTAATTTCTAAAAATCTACACTCACATTTTTCTTTCAGCAGGATGGAAGTGAAAACACGTTGTCAACTCATTATTATAGAATATTTGGGAACGATTTGCTAAAATCAAAGAAGTATGAACTAAAGTCTTACGAGAATATCTTAATATGGGACATGGAAAAAGAACTGGAGGTGGGGGTAGTAATCGGAACTGGGCAAGATTAATTTTTAAAGCCTGAATATTTTCAAAATCTAATTAGGTAACAAAAATATTTAATTTAAAGAACAAAAAAATATACATGTACAAACTTACAATATTCTATTAGATAGAACATTACTTTTCTACAGTTTTTCACAATATATTCATGAAATTTAGAATATATCAGATAGATGGACTGATGTGAATGGGATTGCACTTATAAACATCATTTTCACAACTCCAGAGCCAATTTTTTATAAGGCAATAGACTCACAGACGAAGGCACATACTGGATTGTATATTGCCACTGTTTTAGAACAAGCAATAGAAGAAGTTAGAGTTCTAAAGGTAAGAGCAGTAATTACTGATAATGCAAGGAATATGAAAAATGCGATACTTTCTGGAATAGTGCGAGAAATATCGCTCTCCTAATGTGGTAGAATTTAGAATTTAAATAAAGTTAAATAAGCGCAAATCACAGTTGTTTCTCTAGCTTTCATACTTGCTGAGCTCGCCATTGTCACAAAAGAAAAACATTCCCCGTGTTAAAACAATTATGATCATTATAAAAAAAACTTCCGAATTGGAGACTGGTTGGCCACATAATTAATTCTACAGTAAAAGTAATTGACATTTGTGAGAGAATTCTCTTCTCCTTATACAGTCCGGAGTCGGCACCAATTTCTAATCAAAATGAGCTTTATACTATTTTTTCTATCAAGAGTAAGCTCATGTCATTATAGCCGGTAACATTTTATTTTTAAACCGACAGGTAATATTCAACGTTAATTTATTATTTACGATTTTTTATGTCTACCTGATACTTCTACGCAATGTTCTATATATATTTTACGTATGACTTTATAGAAAATAATAAATTATAACTCGGAGAGTGGTTCAATTGTCATATAAAAAATATGTTGTATAATTTAAAAATATATCATTGGATTGTTTAAATCGATAAAGCTAAAGCAAATCACAATTAAGTTATTTCATGCACGTAAAGCAACTTTAATAACATAATCACTGTCAAATTATTATAAATTTTTAGTATTTTTAAGTACTATAGAATGGAGTAATTTGAGACACCATGGTTATTTAAAACAATTGTGCATAAATACAAAAAGTACATTTTTGTGATATTATATCTACTGCCAATTAGAGGTTGTGATATCAAAATTATATCCTAAACATATCGTGATATCAATGAATATCAAATCGATAAATATCAATATTCGATACATTAATATTTGATACATCAATGCTCAATATCTCGATATTTGATATTTTGATATCTATATTTAACGATGTATCACCCTGCCTTACTGCCAACCGTTTTGACATCAGCGAAAGTTACAGTTAATTCTACTGTACAAGGATTAACATACGATTATCAAAACAAAGTTAAAAACCTCAGGAAAAATTCCACATATATTTGTTTTACACATTGAGGGTCAGAAAAGTCGTCTGTAGTTTAAAGTAAGGTAACTTTTTATGCGTTTTTCTTCAAAAGTCCATGCCGCATGACCTTAACTAAATTATGATCAAATAGTTATTTATACCGGGTGATTATAAATGCTTTTTCATCAAGATCCCTTTGAAATATTTGTTGTATGAATAATATGTTGGTGGCACTGTAAGTCTATGTCAAATTCGAGGTTAGCAGGTTAGGTTTTGCGTCAGTCTGTGTCAAAACTGTCGCAAAACCTAACCAACTAACTAGGGATGCACCGAAGCATTGATTCGGCTTTGGTATTCAGCCGAATCAGTCTATTTTTCAGTTGTTTCAATTTGACATATAGACTTACAGTGTCACCAACAATACACTTCAGTACTGCCAAACGCATAACACCAACTGGAGCTGCTTATTGTGCTTTAAACTCTATTCACTATAGTCCCAGATTGTCAAAAATGACGTTTTATGGTAGCACTGTTGAATTTCTATTGTTTTTTTTGTTACTACCAGGTTGGAGAATGCAAAAACGTAATTTTTAAAATTTGCGTTTTTGTTAGGTACCTAGAAACTTTTATTTATTTTTGCTTAAGTCATAACCTATAATTTATAGTTTTGACATTAGTAGCTTAATTAATTGTTTCTAGTTACCCATAGCTTGACTTAAAAGTATTAACCACGATATAAAGGATTGTTTTTAATTGGATTTTGACATTAACAATCCGGGACTATAGTGAATAGAGTTTAATACATAGAAACGAGTTCTGCTCAGCTTGGTTATGTTTTGACATTTAGTGTCACTTTTATGTAAAAATTTAATATTTTACATTACTTATGAAATGCGATAAAATAGTAAAAGCAACACGTTAGAAAAGTGGTTTTACTGAACTCGTATGGCCGTTTAAATACTCGCTCACGCTCGTACTCAAACCAGCCATACTGGTTAAGTAGAACATTACTTTTCTAAACTTGTTGTGTAACGTACTATTATTGCATAGTATGCAATAACAACATGCGTTTGACATATGGAAGCTGTCAAATAATGGCCTCCTCTAGGAAATGGTAGTTGAAAAAATTATTTTCATCTAGTATGGCTATGGAATATTTCCTAATTTATGAACGCAACTATATTTATACTTAAATGTCAAACTTAACATTTGATTTTGAAGTGAGTTATAGTTGCACTAGCTGTAGCCCGTGGCGTATGCCGCATTTAAAGTTTCGCACGTTAGTATGAGATGCGCGCAGATCTTCCTGTCACGAATGCCACTCGAACTGGCATCGGGCGGCGACCTCGGAAAATCGATTTGTACAGGTAGGTTTAAATGGATTGTTTGGACTCATTCAGCAAGGAAATAATAAACCCTCCTTATCATTAAATGAAATGTACTTGTGTTCATAGTTTTAAAAAACACAACCAATAGGCATTATAACTACTTGTTTTCTGTCAAATATCGCTATTAAAAGTGATGGGAAGTTTGTTTACAAAAACCCGAAAATAGTAACCGTTGAATGCAACCATGGTACTTTTGTACGTTTAAGAATGCGTGTAGTGTTGTGCATTATTATATAGGTATGATTCATAAATTAGGAACTATTCCATAGCCATACTAGATGAAAATAACTTTTGATCATACTATAGATTTATAAAATAGTTTTTAATTATTTCTTCCACACTTAACATACGAGTAAATGGAATTCACTAAATGTGCAGCGATGCTTATCTGTGTTAATTTCTTATGTACCCCTATACATGTGTAATATTTCTGAAAAGAGAAAATAATAAGCTTTCTATTGATTTAAAAAAAATTCAATATAGCGACCACACTTAAAAACCATACGAAAAAACATTTTTTACTTCAGGATATACGCAAAATAACCTCAAATTAACAGTTTGACCAAGGCAGCATTGCTCCCATACATAATAGCGACCCTGTATACTAGGTGAGTTTTTTAAAGGATTACAAGATGATATCTTGAAAACCGTTTAAAATACTTTGATGAAAATTTGGTAACGTGATAGGGAGATGGGGGGGACATATTTAAACATATTTTTGACATTTACCCCCTCTCTCTGTTTTGAGGATTGGGGGGTAACTTTGGAATTTTAAATAGGATGATGTACTTTTGTTTAGAAAATTCAGATCTACATAAAAAACTATGTATGTGTGCAAACATTTTTTTTATTTGGTTATGGTTATGGATTTATGTTTTATCAAGGTATCATGCTTGAGAATTTGTTCGAAATGTCCCCCTGCAACTTCCAAACACTTTCTTACTCCTTTTCTAAATGAATTTTGTACCTGCTGTAACATTTCAGGCCCCACTAATAAACAGGCGGAGGATTCTGTCAAGAGCAAATAAAAATTTTTTTACACGTACGTAGTTTTTTACGTATTTTCGAATTTTCTAAACAAAAGTGCATCATCTTATTTAAAATTCCAAAGTTACCGCCCAACCCTCAAAACAGAGAGAGGGGGTAAATGTCAAAAATATGTTTAAATATGTCCCCCAACTCACTACCAAAATTTCATCAAAACATTTTAAATGGTTTTCAAGATATCGCCTTGTAACACTTTAAAAAACTCACCTAGTATATCAGAATACCATCCGGACCCACAGATTTATTGGTGGTCATCTTTATTAATATGTACAACGGTGATTGTATTTGAAGACGGTTGTATTAAAGAATGTTCAAATTTTTTTTGGAATGAGGTATATATCGTATGAAAATAGTCCTTGTGCTATCTCATTTCTACTTGCCAGTTTACGCTCTTCGAAATATAATACACAGAGTAAATTTGGCCCATAGCTCTTCTTTCTTTAAAAAAAGCCCACTTTGCAAGGGAATTAAAGCCTTTGGTTCACTGCCAGGTAACCTTAAAGCAAATTCAGAATTGTTCCAAATTTAAATCAGAGGTCACCAAATTTTTAATCAAAAAATGTTTTTACTCATTTAACTTTTAAGTTTGTCTGTTAATTTATTAATCAGTATTCTGTAAAAAAATAGTAATGATGTATTTTTTTAACCTGTAATTTAGCACCAATATTATTTATATCTTAATATCATTTTGAATTGTATTTGTGTGCAACATTTGTGTTCTGTTTTTACTCATTTAACTTTTAAGGTTGTTAATTTATTAATCAGTATTCTGTAAAAAAAATTGTAATGATGTATTTTTTAACCTTTAATTTAGCACCAATATTATTTATATCTTAATATCATTTTGAATTGTATTTGTGTGCAACATTTGTGTTTTGTTTTTATTCATTTAACTTTTAAGTTTGTTAATTTATTAATCAGTATTCTGTAAAAAAATTGTAATGATGTATTTTTTAACCTGTAATTTAGCACCAATATTATTTATATCTTAATATCATTTTGAATTGTATTTGTGTGCAACATTTGTGTTTTGTTTTTATTCATTTAACTTTTAAGGTTGTTAATTTATTAATCAGTATTCTGTAAAAAAAATTGTAATAATGTATTTTTTTAACCTGTAATTTAGCACCAATATTATTTATATCTTAATATCATTTTGAATTGTATTTGTGTGCAACATTTGTGTTTGGACATTTGTGTGTTGTTTTTCCTCATTTAACTTTTAAGTTTGTTAATTTAATAATCAGTATTCTGTAAAAAAAATTGTAATGTATTTTTTAACCTTTAATTTAGCACCAATATTATTTATATCTTAATATCATTTTGAATTGTATTTGTGTGCAACATTTGTGTTTTGTTTTTATTCATTTAACTTTTAAGTATGTTAATTTATTAATCAGTATTCTGTAAAAAAAATTGTAATGATGTATTTTTTAACCTGTAATTTAGCACCAATATTATTTATATCTTAATATCATTTTGAATTGTATTTGTGTGCAACATTTGTGTTTTGTTTTTACTCATTTAACTTTTAAGTTTGTTAATTTATTAATCAGTATTCTGTGAAAAAAATGTAATGATGTATTTTTTAACCTGTAATTTAGCACCAATATTATGTATATCTTAATATCATTTTGAATTGTATTTGTGTGCAACATTTGTGTTTTGTTTTTACTCATTTAACTTTTAAGTTTGTTAATTTATTAAATCAGTATTCTGTAAAAAAAAATCTAATGATGCATTTTTTAACCTGTAATTTAGCACCAATATTATTTATATCTTAATATCATTTTGAATTGTATTTGTGTGCAACATTTGTGTTTTGTTTTTACTCATTTAACTTTTAAGTTTGTTAATTTATTAATCAGTATTCTGTAAAAAAAATTGTAATGTATTTTTTTAACCTGTAATTTAGCACCAATTTTATTTATATCTTATCATTTTGAATTGTATTTGTGTGCAACATTTGTGTTTTGTTTTTACTCATTTAACTTTTAAGTTTGTTAATTTATTAATCAGTATTCTGTAAAAAAATTGTAATGATGCATTTTTTAACCTGTAATTTAGCACCAATATTATTTATATCTTAATATCATTTTGAATTGTATTTGTGTGCAACATTTGTGTTTTGTTTTTACTCATTTAACTTTTAAGTTTGTAAATTTATTAATCAGTATTCTGTAAAAAAATTGTAATGATGTATTTTTTTAACCTGTAATTTAGCACCAATATTATTTATATCTTAATATCATTTTGAATTGTATTTGTGTGCAACATTTGTGTTTTGACATTTGTGTTGTGTTTTTACTCATTTAACTTTTAAGTTTGTTAATTTATTAATCAGTATTCTGTAAAAAAAATTGTAATGATGTATTTTTTAACCTGTAATTTAGCACCAATATTATTTATATCTTAATATCATTTTGAATTGTATTTGTGTGCAACATTTGTGTTTTGTTTTTACTCATTTAACTTTTAAGTTTGTTAATTTATTAATCAGTATTCTGTAAAAAAAATTGTAATGATGTATTTTTTTAACCTGTAATTTAGCACCAACATTGTTTATATCTTAATCTCATTTTGAATTGTATTTGTGTGCAACATTTGTGTTTTGACGTTGCTTTGTCATTTACAATGATTTTGTTGGCAATAAAGATACTACTTACTTACTTAATCCGTCCTCTTCTACCTGATGGTGTAGAGGCAGAATAAAGATATTATTATTATTTTTGTTTCTACTCCTGACAAAACTCCAGAAATATTCAGGTTTTTCTCTTAATTCAATTTCAACCAAGTTTAAGTACCTTGAGTATGAATTTCTAATTTCTTGTTTTAATTTCGCTCTTCCTTTATAATGCAAGTTACGAGGGTGTTTAGTTATATAGCTGGCCGTGACCACTTCCAGTTCAGATAAGCAATTGATTTTGTTCTTACAAATGAATAAATTGATTATGAATTTCGACGTAAAATGTAAAAATTTCTGATCTTTAAAATCATTGAGAAAAAGTTTGTTGAAAAAGTAATAACGGAAAATTTAGAATGGCGAGCAGTTATTCGTTTTTTGACTCTTCAAGGTAAAGGACCAAAAGTAATCCAAGATGAAACGATAGAAGTGCACGAGGAATATTGCCCGTTGTATTCATGCAGAGTTTAAGAGGGGAAGAACAAGTTTTCAAGATGATCCGTGTTCTGGTCGACCTGCAACCACCATTACCGATGATGTAGTTAGTGGCTTTAGTCCATAGAGTAGTAGAAGAAAATTGTCGTATGTTCACTCATCAATTAGCCCGTGAATTGGGGATTTTTTATATTATTGTTTGAAAAATTCGTCGCCATAATCTGTTAATATTTAAGATTGGCGGAAAGTGGGTTCCCAAACTTTTAACAAGAGAAATGAGAAAAGCTCGATTGCAAAATCAGCTTAACTTTTGGCTGTGTATCAATAAAATAAACAAGAATTTGAAGAAACTCTTGTGACTAAGACATGGATCCGGTGTTATGATCCAGAAACCAAGAGGCAGTTGACGCAATGGAAACGTGCAATCTACTTGCTATAAATAAACTTGTCAAAAATTATAACTGTCAGTTTGACAAAGCGTTTAAGGACGAACAGAAAGTGTTTTACAGCTTACAGAAACTAGATTGACCCTCAAGATAGGCCATGAAAGACGCTGTGATCATATTTGATGAATCGGCAATCAAGTACGTTTTTTTCCTATAAAAATTTTCAAGGTCAAGATAAAATTGGCAAAACTGCTTTTTTTAAATTATTAGAAAATTTATTTTCGTCAGGTTTTTCTGTAAACGCTTGTCTCATTTTGACATTTAAAATTAAATTGTCAGTTTTTCTTTTTTGAAACTGAATACGCGTAAAAAACGGAATCTTTTAAAATTAAATGTAGTGCAGTGTGCAGAGGAACTGTTGGATCTGCATCCTAATATACCAGAAGAAGACGTTTATGAAAGATTAGCAAGAGCTTTTGAAGTACCTAAATAAAACTTTAATGCCAGATTTTAAATTTTCCACCATTTTTTAGTTCTAAAAAGTTACTAAAATAAATTCTACCAATATATTTTTTTAAAGGAATCCAAGTTATGCCAACATAAACCCTAAATTCTTTGACCTTGAAAATTTGTATAAGACAAAAATGTATTTTATGTGGAAAATTGTCAAACATACAAAGTTTAGGTATATTTTAAATGACAAGTAATTAGTAACGGTGGGTAGAGGGATTTCGTTTGTGCAGTGACTAACATCATATGACAGATTTTTTGTGGTTCAAAGTGTGAAAATTGCTGTTGATTTTGTTAATTCTGTTATTGTTGGTATTTTTGTTTGTGTTGTTAATTCTGTTTTGAAAAGTAAAATAGTTTTCACTAGTAAAATAAATTTTAAAGTTATTGGTGGACAAAGCCGTGAAATTTTAAGCAATATATTGCAATTTATTAAGCAAGAAGTCACTGCTGGAACTCCAATTTTTAATTTAGCTAAGGTAGTAATTAAATTCTTTGTTTATTAAATTTAACTCATTCTAATTTTTACGAATTTGTTAGGTCATGGAACATGTTGTAGCTGCAACGGGCGTAAGCAAGAGTACGATTGCAAGCATTAAAAGTGAAGCGCATCAAATCAAGATTGGACATAAAACTTCATTTTCTACGCCAAATAAAAAGTGAGCTGATACAGGTTATATAGGCGGCATGGATAGTTTACGCAAAGAGATGCATAAACTTGGTTTTTATTGGAAAAAGACTAAAAATAATAAGAAAGTTTTAATGGAGAAACAAGAGATACAACACCTGCAAATTGAATTTTTGAAAAAAATTAGGACATTTAGAGAGGAGGGAGGGCCAATTATTTACATGGATGAAACTTACATACATTCAAGCCATACCCATCAAACAGCCTGCAGTGAAAGAAGACATGTTAATAATTGTAAATGCTGGTGGAGAAAATGGATTTGTAGCAGGCGCCTATGCTCGGTGGAAATTTAGTTGCAAAACAGGGGATTATCATGACGTAATGAATTATGATAATTACAAAAAATGGGTCAATGGTTATTGATAATGCTCCATACCACAATAAACAAATAGACAAATGTCAGACTTCTGTCACAAAAAAGAAGAAATGGAAAAATTGGCTAAGGAACAAAAATGTATCATTTCAAACCTCTATGACGAAGCCTAAGCTTTATAATCTTATTAAAGCCTATAAACCAAGGTTTAAAATAGACCAATCATTTCGGGAAAAGGGTCACAGCGTTATAAGATTGCCGCTTTATCGTCCTGATCTAAACCCTATTGAGTTAGTGTGGACGGCAATGAAACAATATGTGGCGTCTAGAAATGTCAAATTTAATTTCAACAGTTCTCATCGGAGCAGTAGAAATTATGTTGCAAACATTCCAAACGATTCAAAAAAGAATTTATGGAACAGGTACCAATGGTCGATGTAGCGGCAGAAAAACTTTGTTTTAAAATTAATACTGGTAGCAGTTCTGAAGAAAGTAAAAATGACTTTTCGGAAGACGATTCCTCGAATGAAGAATTATCTGGAATAGAAGATTTAGCAGAGCCTGGTTGTT